>VDFB02049217.1:5088346-5493642 GCA_007258455.2 Sequoia sempervirens | reverse complement strand
ATGGACTCTCATAGTAGTGGTTGTTGCTTTATCTCATCCCAATGCCAAGGGCCTTGTCTCACCTCTCTTACACAATGGAGATCTTAGTAGCAAGCTCATAATGCAAAATTTTCCCCACTTTTAGTAGTTCTTGAGCCTCAAATGTGGGGGGTTAAACACAACATTGACTACCTCCTAGGAATGTCTAGCTTGCCCCCATTAACTTTGGACTTCCCTTGATAAGATTTTTTAGAATTTGCATTAGTACTCCCACTATGATTAATGACATTTTTGTTGGCTACTTAATTCATCTTAGAACATTGACACTTAAGGATTTTGGTTCCTTGCTTGGATGGTCTCCTTTTGTTTCTTATCTTATGGGGTCTTTCTCCTTTTTCTATTTCTTGTATTATTGTATTTCCTTGGGGGTATGCTCTTTTTTAGGTTAGTCTCTGCATGTCCATGCTCTAGGGCCTCTTTTTTTGTCCTAGTCCTTGGCTATTGTATGTGCCATATGTTCTTGTCTCATTGATCTATTGTTTGTCATTTGTGGGCATAAACATATTTTCATCCTTTTCTTCTTTCATTCTTACCCTTTGTGAGTTGTGGTTTGTTGCTAGGGTTAGTCATGAAATCTTTGTCACTCATCATATTTAGTTTGGAGCTCATCTTTACCTTAGTCATTTGTCAATCTTTCATTCTTGCATGATGCTTTCTTGTCTAAAGTTATGGTTCATAATATGAAGCTTCTCATACATGTCACACTAGATGTACACAATTGGAATATGAGATTGGTAAAATCCATTGTTGATTCATGTTGAAAGTATGCTTTTGTAGCCATCCTTGATTCACATATTATTGGGTGAATTGTGTCAAGAAACCCTCCTCTATAAATTTAAGTACATGCATCTTCTAGAGGTGTCGGCTTTTGCCAAACTTCCTAACTCTTATATTTCACAATTTTAGGCTCCAAGATTTTCAAGAAAGTGTAGTGTTGTATGCATCGTTTTTAGGCTGAGGGAAAACTATTTGTGCACATTCTGGATCAAGTACTAATGACTTTCCATCCATATCATCACCCTGAATCTAGATCTTTTCTACTTTTGGCACACATTTGCTCAAATATTGTGTAATGTCCCCTTCCTAGCCAGTGGCTCGAGGAACAAGGTTAGCCTATTACTACGGTTCCCGTAGGCTAACGTGATGATTAGGAAATGTTTTTGAGGAGTTTGAGTACTTGTCCTTGTTACTTACTATTTTTAGTGACATTTTGGGTTAGTGATGGCACACTTGCAGTTGATCTTGGTCATGGGACACTCTTGAGGGGTCTTTTGGATATCCAGGCCAGGAGTTATGGATTTATTAAGTCATGTCATTTAATAATATTCTATTATTAAGTGATTTAATATTATAAAGTAAAAGTGACTTTATTAAAAGAATATCTTAAGTCACTTTATAAAGTATTTAAGTGAATTAAGTCACTTTATGAAATATTTAAGTGAAAAAGTCACTTTATGAAGTATTTAAGTGAAAAGTCACTTTGGCAAAAGATTTTATATTAAATTATAAGTGCTATGGAAAAGTGGCTTGCTTTTCAAGAGAAGATATTTTGTTTTGAATTGTCAAAGACTGAAAACCTAAAAGTGGCGTACTTCTCCATAAGGCAAGGGTTTGGCTCATTATTCATAATTTAGAATATATTATCATTTTGTGAGCTACTGCTGCAAGTTTGTTTTCATGGCTGATTAAGGCAAGGGTTTGGCTCATTATTCATCATTTAGAATATATTATCATTTTGTGAGCTACTGCTGCAAGTTTGTTTTCATGGCTGATTGAGGATGGATACCCTCTCTTAGAACAGGTTCTATAGGCGTGCAAGATCGTCCAAGGATCCTACTTGATTGGTCTCACATAGGGATCAACATATGAGCATAAATATTGAGTATTGCTTTGAAGAATAAACCAGGTTTTGTGATTATCATTGCAGATCTGGAACAAGGGTTTGTTAATTTAATTAGTTGCAGGTTACCAGCAATAAACCAACACATGGGAGTTGAAGATTTAGTCCTTCCAAGCTCATAGATCAAGATTTCAAGGCCGTACTTCTTCTATTTAGTTGCACATGTGTTAGGCGCACCATTGACTACCATTCTCCTGAGAATTCAGAGCAGCAAAAGTCACATATGATTTGCATGTGTTGCAGCTGTGCATAGGCCGTACTGTCCTTGGAGGGTGTGTTAATTGGGAGATAGGGTGATCTGTCCTTTGGCCTAGTTTCTCTTTCATAGGTGGCGCCCAACTATTCCCCATGGATCCTCATCATTTCTAACGTGGACTTTCAACATATGTGTGCTAGGCATTTGGAAATGCTTGCCATTCAGGTTGCTATAATAAAAATTAGACTTATGAAATTCATGATCAGCAAATGGGTATGTCTTGTTTGTGTTTACAATCAATAAAAATCAACTGCGTTTCATTTATTTTAAGCATTCCTTCCCTATATTTGTGTATTTCCATTATTTTCATTTCTGGCATCCAAACCCTGAAAATCAAATAAACAAAAACACTCAGAAAACCAGAAGGTCAAATTCAAACACCATAGGGGTTGTTTCAGTGGTATCAGAGCACTTTAATCCTGCCATGCTGTGAGGTTATTTCATGAGTGATAAAGAACAAACTTATCACAGGGGTTCACGGTCGTGGCATCCTCCGCAAGTGCCAGAGGGAGAAAGCATTTCAGAGGTTTTAGGCTTTCACAATTCACCGGAAATAACAAGAACTCTATCTAGTGACAGTGAGAGTATTTTAGGTACGATGGCAGATAGAGACAAAGTGCATTCAGGTTCCATTAGCCTAGATGCTAGGAGAGAGCAAAAGTTTGACACTTTGATGGACATGTTGGTTGATTTTTTGCAGAAGAGGAACCAAGTTCCTAATCTTGGTCACACAAGACAACATGACAACTTCAGTAGTTCTAATGCTTAGCTTGAAGAGAGGCCAAGGATTTCTATCAACACCACATCTAGGCCTTTGTAGCCTACCTTTACACGGAGGGTTGAGACCCCTGTTCATTAGGAACGACCCCCCAGAGCAGTCGACAAATATGGTCGATGAGGTTAGGACCAGCCATATTGAGTACACTTCACTACCTGTTGACATTAGGCATATGTTGACATTTGATCAATTCCTGAACCCGAGGAGACAAAGGACAGTGGCGGTTGGTAGACTTGAGACTAGAGCACCATAGTGCACCAGAGATCTCCAACAGGCAATAAGTAAGATTACTTTGGAACATTTTGATGGAGGGCATCGTTGTACTGCACGTGGTTGGGTTCATAAGTTAGATAACTTCCTATTCTTGAGGCCCATGCCTGAAGAAGAGGCAATCAGGTTCGCCATACTACATCTGGATGGCGTAGCTCATGAGTGGTGGTACCATGGCTTGGTTACTTTGCGTCACAGGTCAATTGTTTCTTATGATGAGTTTACTAACAAAGTCATTGAACAATTTGATAGGAGAGATCCCAAGGTCTCCTTCCGAGAACTTGCACAACTTAAGCAAGTTGGGACATTAGAGGCTTATATTTTAGAGTTTCAGAGGATATCTGTGATGGTCATGAGAATATTAGAGAGGAGGTTGGTAGTGCTTTTCAGTGAGGGTCTCTTAGAACCCTTACGAGGTTGGATCAAAGCCTTTGATCCACCTTCCTTATAGAATGCTATGAAGAAGGCAAGAGATATGGAGCTTGCTGCCCCAAAAACAAAATTTCTGTAAAAACCATTCTCTTTATAAAAGGATAAAGCACTAAATACCTTTTCAGACCAGCAAAGAAAACCTTTCCAAAGACTTAGTGACGAGACTCTTCAAGACTTGAGAAGGAAAAAACTATGCTTCACCTGCAAAGGACCGTATGAAAAAGGACATGTATGTCCTCTTAAGCCCAAAATGAATCAGTTAGATTACTACTATGCAGATGAATCAGATTCTGAAAATTCAGAACATCAGGTTGATGAGGAAGGGAAGGAGGAAGATAATGCCTCCGAAGTGTCTAAAAAGGGAAGGGAAGAAGTTCTACCTACAACACAACTCTCGAGCATTCAGAGAGAAGGATCCTTCAAGATTAGAGGAGTTTTAGGTGGGCAATGTGTGATTACTTTGCTTGATACTAGAGCTACTCATAATTTCATAGATGAAAGCTTGGTAGCAAAGTGTGGACTTAAGACCAAATAGTTCGATGGATTCAAATTGCAAGTAGCTGATAGGTTTACACTTAGTTGTAGCCGAATGTGTCATAACCCGGAAGAAAGAACATTATATTTAATTGCTCAAATATATTTTTACATTCGGAAACATGTATTTATATGTATAATCGAATAGTCTTTTTTATTAGCAAGTGAATGATCGATTTAAAATAAATAAATCATTATTTATTTACCATTGTGAATCGTTTCTATAACATGCCTTAACATAATTAACTTAAGAGGAACAAGACACACCCCTTGGTAAGTGATGCGTCCAGGAGAGGGACACAATGGTCTGCTCCATTGAAATAAGAGGGGGAACAAAGCAATGGTTTAGAACGCAGGAAAAGACATGTGGTGGCTGACCAAACCGCGGCTCAGGTGAGATCACTCACATAGTTTTAATGTTTAATATCCTCAGTCTGACATAATAATACTGCATAAGCTTGACCTAGGCTCCAGTCGGTATGGGCATTATTGCATACAATATCTGGTCTTTAATCATTAAAAATGTATAAGTTGCTTCTGACGTGTTTGAAACCATTCCTCCTTGATCGAACAAAATCTGGAAATAGATCCTTGGCATGGTATTGGACATTAGATTTGGCAGATTTTGTAGTCCTGGAACAACTATAGATAATAATTGCTACCTTCTTTAGAACTGGTTTTTAATGATGACTGATTTACATCTTTGTTTGATTAATGTTTGAATTATGCACATTGCAATTGTAACGAACTGATATTGGCATTATAGGCTGCATTGAACTGCATCATGGGTCAAAGGAAATAATGAACATATAGGTGGGGATATTGATTAATTTATTTCTGCACTCTAATGAACTCTCATGCTAGGACTCAATGAACTATATACATCTATTGAACTAAACTAATTTGAATCTGTTGAACTTCATCAATCTATAGAATATAATGAATGAACTATAGACATGAATCTTGTTATATTTACTCAAGCACTCTGATATATCATCATGCTGAATTAGATACTCATGTAGGACTCTTTCCTATCGTAATAGATGAAAATGCAAGTGAATCAATAATGGCCGTGTATTTGGGAATTGTATAGAAACTGTCTGCATTGTGATTGTAATCCTGCTAGGAGAGGTGAATCATGACTTAAGTGATTTGTCTAAAAATCCCAACTAGGTTTCTGCCCCACAGGCCCGAAGCAAGGGTTGAGCATTCTGCCCCATAGGCCCAAAGCAAGGGTTGGGTCATGGAGGAGTGGGGGTCCCACCTAGACACTCTGCCCTGCAGGCCTGAGATAAGGGTTGGGCAATAGAAGGTGGCAGGCCTTAGGCCCCTTAAGGATTCTCCTCTCCTGATGGGCTGAGTGACTCTTCTTATGTTTTAAGTCTGCAAGTATGATTATGTCTGATTTTTGGATACTAGATGTTAAAGCTAACACATAGAAATGTGGATATGTGTACAAATGGTGATGCATGTATTATTTCAAGGTTTTACAATTACAAAGGACCCTTGGGTTGGGAATAGTCTCCAATCCTTCATCCTCCAACAACCTTAGAACCAACCAGGTAAGGGACATTACAGAATGATTCCAAACCTCACATTGCAGCTGAACAATTATGAGTTCCAAGCATATTTTTATGTGGTTGGCATGGGAGAGTTGGATGTTGAACTTGGCATGAATTGGCTTCATGCTATTGGGGAGTTTACCCTCAACTTGCGGGTGATGGAGATGAAATTTGAAGCATATGGCAAGAGGCATGTTTTGAGGGGAATGTCAAATGGGAGCCTTAGAGTTATCTCACTCTGGAGAATGGAGAGATTGATTAGGCATGATCAAGTGGAGTGGGCGGCAGAGTGTTATACTTTTCCATCACAGGGTGAGCAACTGAAGCATGAGTATCTCTCGATGTACAGGCCTTGAAAAACAAACACAGTAAGGTGTTTGAGGGTTTACCTTATGGGAGACCACTCGACAGAGGGTTTGAGCACATTATAGAGCTTAAGGACGACACTAAACCGGTCATCATTACTCCTTACAAGCATCCCAAGAGGATGAAGGACGAGATTGAGAAGACGATAAAGGAACTTTTGGATATGGGTCACATCAAACCGAGTAAACGTCCCTTTGCATCTTTTGTTGTCCTAGTGAAGAAAGATGGCACCTTACGGATGTGTATTGACTACAGAGCCCTGAATAAAAAGACAATCCTGAATAAAAAGACCATTAAGAATAGGTGCCCCATTCTGTGCATCGATGAGTTGATAGATGAATTGCACAGAGCCTGTTTCTTCTCCAAGATTGATCTTCGATCTGGTTACCATCAAATCCGGGTTAGAGAGGGGGATGTGGAGAAGACAACATTTTGATGCCACTACGGTCACTATGAGTTCTTGGTTATGCCTTTTGGCCTAACCAATGCACCAACTACCTTTTAGTATTGTATGAACTGGATCTTCAGAGATCAGTTGAGGAAGACAATCCTTGGCTTTTCCGATGATATACTAGTCTTCAACAATACTTGGGAGGATCATTTGACACATTTGGATTCAGTGTTGGGCATATTGGAGAGTGAATCTCTATTCGCCAAGGAATCAAAATGTGATTTTGGTATGAGGGAGTTATTGTACTTGGGGCATATCATTAGTGCTGAGGGGATCCTGAGAAGGTGAAGTTTATAGTCGATTGGCCTCCACCCACGAATCTCACTTAGCTGAAGGGGTTCTTTGGGTTATGTGGTTTCTACTGCTGCTTTGTCAAGGGCTTTTCACAGCAGGCCGCCCCACTTATAGCCTTGACGAAGAAGGGGGCTTTTGATTGGAAACCAGGAGCACAACAGTGCTTTGAGAAGTTCAAACGGTTGATGAGTTCGTATCCGGTTCTCATTATTCCAGATTTTACAAAGACGTTCGAACTACAGTGTGGTCCCTCAGGAGAGGGCATTGGTGCTATCTTGATGCAAGATAAGCACCCCATCACTTTTGAGAGCAGGAAACTTCGTGGTCCTGAGTGAGGTTACAACATTTACGACAAGGATATGTTAGCCATCATGCATGCATTGGCTAAATTCAGGCAGTACTTGGTGGGCAGCAAATTTTTGGTGAAGACTGATCACAACAATCTAAAACATTTCCTAAGTCAACGTGACCTCAATGATCGACAACAAAAATGGGTCAGCAATCTACAGGCTTATGATTTTGACATAGAATATGTCAAGGGTATGAGAAATATAGTTGCTGATGCCCTTTCAAGGAGACCCTGCTTGTGTTCTCTAGGTGAAGTAACAGAGGATTGGAGTCGTCTTATTGCAGCTGAGTATGCAAAGGATAAGTGGGCTTCCGAGTTCATTGATGGTACAGTTGCAGATGATAGGTACACCCTTGTGAATGACCTCATCATTTACAAAGGGAGGATTTTCCTTGTACCATGATCCTCTATGAAAAAGAGGATTTTGAGAGCTCTTCATGATGCCCCTATGGTAGGCCACCTGGTTTACTTTAAAACCTACAGGCAAGTTAGGGAGCGGTTCACTTGGAAGGGGCTCAAATTAGAGGTTCTCAAGTATATTAGAGAGTGTCCCACTTGTCAGCAGAACAAGCAGAAGTATACTTTTCCGACAAGACTACTACAACCTCTACCCATTCCTAGTCGGAAGTGGGAATGCATATCCATGGATTTCATCACGGGTTTATACAAAACCTAGGGCAGGGATTGCATTTATGTTGTGGTTGATAGGCTCACGAAGTTTGCACAGTTTTTCCCTATTTCAACTACTTTCATAGCAGTGTAGGTTGCTGATTTTTTTTTCAGAGAGATATTCCAATTGCACGGGTTGCCTCAAAATATAGTATATGATCGGGATAGCAGATTTATGAGTCATTTATGGCAGGAGCTCTTCAAGCTTAGTGGCATGAAACTCACTCTGAGCATGAGCTACCATCCACAGACAGATGGACAGACCGAGATAGTTAATAAATGGGTGGAGGGCTACTTGAGGAACTGCATTGCGGGGCAGGAGAAGGCATGGGTTAGGTGATTGCATTTATGTGAGTATTGTTAATACTACGCTCCACATGTCTATACAAATGTCACCATTCATGGCACTTTATGGGTATGATGCTCCCAATTTTTTGAATTTGCTATTCAGAGATAGTAGAGTGCTGAGTGCGAAGGGTTTGTTACAGGACAACCAGGATATCATGAGTTCTCTGAAGGAGAACATTCAAAAGGCACAAAATCAACAAAAACAATATGCAGATCAACACAAAGTGGAGCGTTCCTTCGAGGAGGGGTATATGGTGTATCTTATGCTGCAGCCATACAGACAATCCACTTTGAGGAAGAGTGGTTCAGAGAAGCTCAAGCCATGGTACTATGGCCCATTCCGAGTTTCCAGACGGATTGGTGAAGTGACTTATGAGCTAGAGTTACCGGCAGAGTGTAGGGTTCACAACGTGTTTCATGTATCTCGCCTCAAAAAGGCCTTGGGACATAATGTGACACCTACAACGTTACCACCCCTGGATGAGGAGGGGAAATTGATTTGATTCCCGAGGCTATCATTGATACTAGGGAGCATCATTTGAGGCGCAGAGTAATCAGGGAAATTTGGTTAAGTGGAAGAACTTGCCAGATGAGGATGCAACTTGGGAGAATGAGGATATATTGCAGCATCCTATGATGAGATTGCTTGAGGACAAACAATTTCAGGGAGGGCGGATTGTAATGTCGCCTTCCTAGCTAGTGGCTCGAGGAACAGGGTTAGCGTATTACTACGGTTCCTGTAGGCTAACATGATGATTAGGGAATCTTTCTGAGGGGTTTCAGGACTTGTCCTTGTTACTTACTGTTTTAAGTAAGTGACATTTCGGGTTAGTGATGGCACACTTGCAGTTAATCTTGGTCATGGGACACTCTCGAGGGGTCTTTTGGATATTCGAGCCAAGAGTTATGGATTTATTAAGTCATGTCATTTAGTAATATTCTAATATTAAGTGATTTAGTGATTTAATGTTATAAAGTGAAAGTGACTTTATTAAAAGAATATCATAAGTCACTTTATAAAGTATTTAAGTGAATTAAGTCACTTTATGAAATATTTAAGTGAAAAAGTCACTTTATGAAGTATTTAAGTGAAAAAGTCACTGTATGAAGTATTTAAGTGAAAAGTCACTTTGGCAAATGATTTTATATTAAATTATAAGTGCTATTGAAAAGTGGCGTTGCTTTTCAAGAGAAGATATTTTTTTTTGACTTGTCAAAGGCTGAAAACCTAAAAGTGGCGTACTTCTCCATAAGGCAAGGGTTTGGCTCATTATTCATCATTCAGAATATATATTCATTTTGTGAGCTGCTGCTGCAAGTTTGTTTTCATGGCTGATTGAGGATGGATACCCTCTCTTAGAACAGGTTCTACAGGCGTGCAAGATTGTCCAAGGATCCTACTTAATTGGTCTCACACAAGGATCGACATATGAGCATAAATATTGAGTATTGCTTTGAAGAATAAATCAGGTTTTTTGATTATCATTGCAGATTTGGAACACAGGTTTGTGAATTTAATTAGTTGCAGGTTACCAGCAATAAACCAACATATGGGAGTTGAAGATTTAGTCCTTCCAAGCTCGTGGATCAAGATTTCAAGGCCGTACTTCTTCTAATCAGTTGCACATGTCTTAGGCGCACCATTGATTTCCATTCTTTTGAGAATTCAGAGCAGCAAAAGTCACATATGATTTGCATGTGTTGCAGCTGTACATAGGCCGTATTGTCCTTGGAGGGCATGTTAGCTAGAAGATAGGGCAATTTGTCTTTTGGCCCAGTTTCTCTTTCATAGGTGGCGCCCGACTATTCCCCATGGATCGTCATCATTTCTAATGTTAACTTTCAGCATTTGTGTGCTAGGCATTTGGAAATGCTTGCCATTCAGGCTGCTGTAATAAAAATTAGACTTATTAAATTCATGATCAGCAAATGGGTATGTCTTGTTTGTGTTTACAATCAATAAAAATCAACTAAGTTTCATTTATTTTAAGTATTCCTTTCCTATATTTGTGTATATCTATTATTTTCATTTTCAGCATCCAAACACTCAAAATCAGATAAACAAAAACACTCAGAAAACCAGAAGGTCAGATTCAAACACCACAAGGTTTGTTTCATATTGATTCTGCTCCCTTACTCGTCCACTTGTGTCACCTCCCTCCCAAGAATCTGCTTTTGTCTTAGTACACTAAGTTCCTTCTTATGTTGTAGTGTAGGTGCTTACCATTGCTTTCATATTCCCCATGGATCCTCATCATTTCTAACGTTAACTTTCAGCATATGTGTGCTAGGCATTTGGAAATTCTTGCTATTCAGGCTGCTGTAATAAAAATTAGACTTATTAAATTCATGATCAGCAAATGGGAATGTCTTGTTTGTGTTTACAATCAATAAGAATCAACTAGGTTTCATTTATTTTAAGCATTCCTTTCCTATATTTGTGTATATCCATCATTTTCATTTTCAACATCCAAACCCTCAAAATCAAATAATCAAAAACACTCAGAAAACCCAGAAGGTCAGATTCAAACACCACAGGGTTTGTTTCATATTGATTCTGCTCCCTTACTCGTCCACTTGTGTCACCTCCCTTCCAAGAACCTGCTTTTGTCTTAGTACTCTAAGTTCCTTCTTGTGTTGTAGTGTAGGTGCTTACCACTGCTAAGTCAATATCTAATCCTTTGATAATGTGATAGATTTAGGATCTTCATAAAGTTGCCTTAATTGGTTTATGTTAGGGATAGTCTTAAGACTATCAGGGAGGTCTTCATTTGCACTCAATGATGGATCCCCATTGAGGCTCGTGCCTGCAACATATGGGATGGCTAATGTGGATTATGATGGTGCAATGTGGGTAACAAAATAGGGTGCACTGATATTTACTACAAAAGAACTAGGTACATGTTACAAAATCACTAAGCTCTATTTCTTGTAAAAAATGTTCTTGAAGTTATACTCTCAAGGTTTGATGTTTCTACTTGTGGTAGCCTCCCTGTCCCACTATCCTCATCATCTCCATAATCATTTGTGTTTTACACATGGTAGCTCTTATTTTGATGTCTCTATGCCATCTATATCAATTTATTTTGTCATCTTGCATCCATAGTTGCTTTCTTTTTCATCTTCTTTTTAACCTTTGGATATGGCCAAGAAGAGAGTCCATTGCCTCCATTTGAATCTGGTGGGCCATTTTGGGTCATAGACTATGTCAGGGATTGTTCCTCTGCCAAGTTAAGCCTATGGATAAATCACATGTAGGAAGGATCCTATAGAATGTTGAACTATGTACAACTTCTCATGCTTCAAAGGTAGGAAATCATGTGTTCAACTTGATGTCATCTCTCCCTTGTTGTTCACCTCTCCCCAATTCAAAATTTCCATCTTCTTCAAGTAGGTGGATATGTCCAATTCCCTTGTGGCCTACACTATTTCAAATCTAATGCCATCTAGAATGCACTTCAATTCTTACATGTCCAAAAATTCTTTTTTAATTATTTTTTCCTTATGCTCGAATGTGTAATGTCCCTTGTCCAAAATGTGCTCTAGAATTCGCCTATAGGTCACAATATTAATTAACTAGGGTGAAGGTTTCCACCTCATCAATGAATAACTCCTTGATGATGGTAATCCGGACTTGGTAAACCTGCCCTCAAAGCCATAAACACATTCACACACGCATATGTATACATTGGTTAGCATTAATCCATAACAATACATTAATAGATTATCAATGATGCAACCTATTGTTACTAGGAGTGACATGGTGGGTACGCCTGAAGCGATATACCAACCTAAGAGGTTGTATACCACAACTCTCCCTGTTGGCGACTTGTACCTGCTTTCCCCAACCATGTCTCAACCTCAACAAGCACTTTGGCCACTTGTGGGAACAAACAAAGCTCCTGAGCAGTCTTGGCCCTTCCACCCCTCCATGGCCCATCCTTTCCTTTGGATTGGATGGCTATAAGTGGAACCTGTATCGCTCTCTCCAGGCCCCTTCCCCCAAGCGTGGTTTCAAGCAGATTCAGACATTCAACTACATTACTATTCATTGATATTAATACACAATCATAGCTATAAACATTATATCTTTCTAATCATACATGAAGAGTAACATATGTAAATACATAAATCCATGTCTAAGGTAACAGGCATTAATGCATATGAAAACATGTTGCTGTCTAAGATAATTGTTAGTCCATTTGAACAGATCGATACTTATGAAGGCAGTTAATCCCTAGACTATCCAATACATATAGATTAATGGCCTAAGAACAACTAAACAGTATATAGATATGATTATGAATTAAGGTAAGGAATTCAATTGCTGTTATGGGGATGCCAGTAATGCAAACGTAATAAATTGCTGCAAATAAGTGATTAATGCAGACATATCAGTATCACTGCTGGAACGAATCATAAGTTGAAGCATAAAATGATATCTAATCAGATTGGTTTATATTAGGTGACTGAGGGTACACCTGATGAAAGACGATGCTGCTGACTGCTTGCTGGTCTCTCCCCCTTTATTCTCTTTACTTCTCATCTGATCCCTTTGCTATTGAACCTCGCTTCTTCTTATATCTACCGCTGGCTTGAGGGACATATCCCTTCAACGTATGCATCCGTCCCAACAGACATGTCTTTTATTAGCGATATTGCTTAAGGGATAATTACGTTTGTTAATATTATCCTTAATTATTATCCCTGACTGCCATTTTAATAATCGATTCCCCAATTCCTTTAATGCTTTCAATCTTTGATTATTAATAATTGCATGGCCATTTCTCCTTCGATTTTCTATGTGAGGAGGTTAATCCAAGACTTTGCGAGGGGACATGACAGAATGTAGGTCAATGGAGGTGTAAGTTTGTTCTGATAGAACTGCTGCAAGGCATGTTTCTTTTTTGGCTTAAGCGATATGCTAGTTTTAAGTGTTTTTTCATTGACATGCCTTGAGAGCAAACATTTTACTCTAAGTTGCTAGTTTTGGTATGGGTTCAGGTTCTTTGGTATGCCAATATTTTTCAATGGGTTTGTAAGGCCTATATATATATACATACAATACAAAAAGTATATGAAAATACCCATATCTGTGAGAAAAAATAGAGAATTGAAAACATAATTGATAATCAATGTCAAATGTCAAATTAATATAAAATTACAATCAATTATCCTCATATTGCTTTACATTGAGAGCATCAATGTCATCACTTGGTTTGTTTGAATCACAAGCAGCCTTAAAGCCACTCCACTAGTTACATCTTGGGTAGTAATCCTCTCATCTTCTAAAGAGATTGTGGCAAGCCATGCAATAGAAACATCCAAGTTGGCATGCTCAAGGATTACATCTCAATTCCTCATTGCCCTCCCTTGTACTTGGCTTGCATATGTTACAAGAGGCACACATTGGAATGCACATGGAGCAAATCATTTTCCTTTTTTACACCCAATTGATTGTGCTTAACTAAGTGGATAGAGGAGTATTACTCTAGCTCTACTTAGCTAAAGAAGAAATCATAACTTATTGAGATTGGAGACAAAGTCAATACAACATTTGCAATTATAAAATATAACAAATAGATTTCAAAGAAAAGTAGCTTTAAGAAAATAAAAAATGCATCCCTATGATAGAACTTTGATTGCAAGAGATTGTAGGTAAATAGAGCCTTGGCCATGGAGGTACCATCATGTGTGAGCGTCTTTCCTACACTTGTCCTAGAGTGCTAGGAATTATCGAAGTTAACCCACAATTGTTTTCTCTACATCTATATTTGGAAAGAGTCTAGTGAATGCTTCCTTGTACCCATCACTAACTTAAATGTCTTATTATGGTCCCATCCTTTTGAGTAAAGAATGTATCTTTGTGCTGTAGTAATTTCGTGACAAATCGAATGTCGGGAGATACTAGGGTGTGTTGCAAGATGGTGTGTCCCTTGGTCTTCCTTGTCCAGCACAGCGCTTGGGTTTGTGACATGGTCTAATTGCCTCCTGTGGATCTTAACTAACGCTTGTATTGGGCATTGATAGGTTGACCTTTTGGTGCAACAGCAAGGCCAACAATTGGTATCAGAGCTGGTCACAGGTTCAAACCCCTCCCTTGTCAAATTTTGCAAGATGGTGTGTCCCTTGGTCTTCCTTGTCTAGAACAACGCTTGGGTTTGTGACATGGTCTAATCGCCTCCTGTGGATCTTAACTGACACTTGTATTGGGCAATTGACAGGTCGACCTTTTGGTGCAACGGCAAGGCCAACGGGGTGTGGTGATCTTGTTCCAACAATCAACAGTGATTCTTTGCGAGCATTTGAAAATTATTTAGGATCATTCTCCTTAAATGCTAATATGACTTTTATGTTGTTTTATCGTGGAGTCCATGCCGTCATATATGTTGCCCAAACACCAATGATTCATATTGGAAAACTTGATCACATTGGTGATGGGCTTGGTGAAACTCAAAAGATGATCCACATGAGTTCACCAATTATCATCTAGTACTAATGCTTTGAATTTTCAGACACTCTTTGAATTTGATTGCCTTTATTGCTAATGACCATGGTGCTTAATGCCTCTCACACTTTCACAAGCCTGATCTTGCCACCACCAATAAACTTTCTGCCTTGTTATTTTTGGTGTTGTCTGTTATGACTTGGACAATGTTTTGAGTACCCACCATCTCAATTGCCTCTATAATGATGTTGGCAATGAAGATTTGCATTCTTCACTTTTACCTCACAATCAATTGCCTTTAAAAGCATAGCCCCTTTAGGGTACACTACAATGACTTTAATTAAGGGCCTATTTTTGCAATCATTTAATGGACTAGAAATGGTGGACACATGTTCTGGTCCACGAATTCTTGGTTGGCTCTAGTGACGTCTCTATAAAATCTTTTTCCTTTGCCAATAAGGTTGTGCACACTACACATCTTTTCATATAGGACTTGTATAACTTGTGGGTATTTGACTAATTGTTGTCAACATTTCTCGTCAATATGGTGATCTAGTGAGGTTGATAGGAAACTGATTGTTGTAAATGCAATGTGCAGTGAGTCTGTTTGCAATGCCCCTCACCTCCTTTTGAAATGCCCTTTCTAATGGGCTTCTTTTGCAAGAAACAAAGGGGCTATTGCCTTCTTGCGAAAACAATGTTGTAGTGAAAGGATGTGTGGCAGCTACCATTGGAGAAGGAGGTGGTGGCCCTATAGGAGGTTTCCACAATCCTTTCTTGGCTAAAGGATGTGATTTTGATTTTTCTCTCTTAGTTGTGTTATTTATTTCTTCTTGCTCTTCTCTGTAAGAGAGAATGTTCCTTTGGCAACCCATATTCGTACGGTGTTAGATAAATTTTGATTCCTTGGCTGACAATTGCACACAATTGACCTTTCAGTTGACTATATGACCTCTCATACTTGTTATGGCATTGACTACAATGCCAAAGTTAATCTGCACCTCCAACAAGTTGTATAATCATCATGACATGTCACCAAAGAGGTGATGCTTGGTCGTATTTGAATTTCCTTTCCATCTCTCGGCCCAGTTAATTAGAACCGACAGCCATTATAAACTATATGGATACTTGCAACGACATGTTTTAAAATAAACAAATATCAGGAAAATTGAAAGTTGTAATCTGAGGCTATGTAAGTTGAAAAATAAAAAATAATGGAAAAACAACAATATAACAGTGATATATTAAAAAATGAATAACATTTCAGAATAATAGAAACAATTTTGAAAAAACATAGGAAAATTGGAAATAGAATTTCAAGAAGCTTATAAAAAGATAATGTTGAATAATGAATCTACTTAATGCAGGGAGTTTGATCGCTGCTAACACTTGCCAAACATGCCTTCACAATCCTTCAACACTCAAAAAAACCAACAACCTTGATTAATGACAAAGAATGGCTTTTTTAAATTTGGAATGAAAGGTAGGAGTGTGTTAGTGTTTGTAGGTTAATTTTAGGCTTTCTTTGCAGTTTTAGGGTTTTTTTTCTTGTAAGATTGCATTCTTAAAAACAAATACCCTTTTTGCAGCCAGTGCCCTGTTTGCCAAGGTATGCTTGGGTTTGCTTAGGGCACAATTTGGACTAGGTGGCATGATGTCCTGGGGCTGATTTGAGGGGATAGGTTCCCTGGAGCTAAATCTAGATTTGTTCAGCTCAAATTCAGCAACATAACTTTTACACTCATGTTGAAACCTTGGATATGTATGTTATCATCCTAAGAGTACTTGAAGAAGTTTTCATCATATGGATAATATCCTAAAAATCAAACAAAGCAATTTCATTGCCAATTGTTATGACATGAGAAAAACTACTGAAGTATTGAATATGCAACATAAAAAATAGTCCTTCAAAATCATGCTAAGGTGTTTGAAGACCCTTAGAAGGGTCTATCACCATAATGATAAGCAGATCATGCGATCAAACTAACTGTGAGCAGCAATCTGTAGTATTTGACCTTACAGATGTTCATATTGTTAGAAGAATAGAATTGCAAAAGAATGATATTGGAATATTGGTTAACAATTTTTGGATTTAGAATGGATCGAAGAAAGGAATATTCCTTTCTCAGATGAATTGTTATGGTTAGAATTAAAGACAAATGTCCTAGAATGTCAAAAGTCTGAAGGGAGATGAAAAAGATTACTTTCACAATGTTGGTCTTCAATGAAGGAAGAGCAAGGCTTTCTTGTCATTTTGTCATTTTAGGTTTTCGGTAACATTTTATTATTATACATCATATGTAGGGTACATATTATATAGTATTCTCTGTGACATATTTTTATGACTATTTTTGTAATATTATTTTATTTAGCTTGGATGATAATCATCTTATTGGTATTTGTTTTCTTAGTTTTAAAAGTGGAATTGTATATTTTACTTTTTACTTTTATGATTTAATTGTTAGCTATTAGCACACAAGAATGATCATGTATCATGGGCATGTTTTTTCGTTAATCATCATATAACTATAAATCTATATCTGATTTTCTGTGATTTTTGAACCACTGCAATCTGTGAATGGCTGATTTATGAATCACTAAAGAATTATAAATGTCATATGTTTTTGTGTGTAAACATTAGTGTTACAAGACTCAGACTGGCTTAGATCCGTTTGGCTGATATTTGAATTTGCCACTCATCTTTTGCTGTCACGTTCTTTACAGTCACATTTCACATGTCTTCACGTGGAGGGCATCATTTTCAGTCACTGGGAGAAGGAATAACGAGTTTTTAGGGTTTTCCATAGTTAGGGTGACCAGTTGTGAAGGGAGCCAAGTCTTTGCCAAGTCTCAGTCTCTGTGACTCACCCAGGCCCACTCGCCTCTGTACTTGCTGACTCTGGGCAAGTCTTGTAACTATGGTAGACAACACACAGAGAGACACAAACAACATATACGCTCACAAAAAAGAAAAAGTAAGAAAATTTCCTGTGTTGAAATGTAAAATTTGCAACTGTGCCTGAATAGTTTGTATCTAGATCCTTGCTTTTTGTTTTTAAGTTCCTCAAGTCTATTTTATCCCCTTAAAATTAATTTTTATTTGAACTCTGCATTAGTTTCTTACTGCAAGGGCCATTTTATGATAACATGATTCACATTGTAATGCTGACATTGCTTCTGTATGTTGCTATGTTATTTATCTTCCTTCATTTTTTCCTGCTGTTTATTTAGTTGAATTAATTCTCCTACTACCTTTGTGTTGGATATGGTTTCATGTATTTATAATTTTTTGTTTTCTCAGATGGTTTTTTCTGTTATTTGTCTCCCTTCATATTTTTCCTGCTGTTTATTTAGTTGCATTAATTCTCCTACTACCTTTGTGTTGGATATGGTTCCATGTATTTATAATTTTTTGTTTTGTCAGATGGTTTTTTCAGCTTTAGCTCTGGCTCGGTCCGAGGTTATGTGGTACTTCCAACACATTGGTGTTGTGTCAGTGAGATCCAAATCTGCACGCACCGTATCTGTAGAGATAGTAAGTGATTATGTATAGTGCATTCATTTATTGTGTTTAAATTTCTTTGAAATAGGTGGGTCACTTATGATGGTGAATTGCATTTGCGTGGTAAAGTTTTGAGAAAGAGACAAATTCAACGAAGTGTTAAAAAGTTCAAATGCAGTTTTGCTCAAAAAATAAAATTAATTGCTTTGTGATAACAGGATGCAAGTGATCCAACTATTGGTTTTCTTCTGGATGGGATGGACAAACTTTGTTGCTTGATTCGAAAATATGTATCAGGTAGAAAACTTTTATGAATAAATTTGTAATGGGAGTGTAAATCTTGTATCTTCAACCAGCCTTCATTTGGAAATATAATAGCCATTCCATTTGAGATATGGTCCAATAGTATTGCATTGAGAGATTTTTAAAAAGAACTGACTAATTGTTCATGATAATTTTTATACCAGCTTATGCCTTCCATTCAGAGATAACATACAATGAAACAAAAGGATAGGATAGTGCAACTGATTATGCACATATGCAGCTTTTAGTTTATTTAAACATGTTGAACTTGTATAATGCACATTCTTCCTGGATGAAATAAAGTGGCCAAAATATATATCTATAAGATGATATTGAGGAGTGTACTTTTCTAATCTAAGCAGGTTATACCTGGATCTGAATTTTCATTTCTATAGCATTGACTTTAGAATTTCAAACTGCAGACTCTCATCCAATTGTTTTATCTAAAAGGTATTTGCAAGGCATTTTGTTAGTGCTTGTAAGGTACTCCTTTTGTCGAAAGACAGCCTTTAAAGTGTGGGAACTTAAATCAGTCAAGGGTTTACTAACACAACATCTAAATTGCTGAACAACCAAGTAGTGTGTTGCACTCCTACAAAACTTTTAGTTTGATAGTCCTTGTGAGATGTAGATTGATGAAAGTACGAAGTGTGACTTCAGAAATCGCAAATAAACAATCTGATCCCATTGTCATTGATAATGCACAATGAGCATAGCCTTTATTGATCAGTTATACTAAAGAATCCTTACCTCACCTAAGATTGGAGTCCCTTGAATGAACTGTAGTAATTTTTTAAGTTGCTTTGAGGATGACACTTGTGTGCCTGTGTCACTTTGCAATTTTTAATGATGCTTTTTGTGGCATTTGTGACTTGTTAAAAATTGGCATGACAGTCCTTATATGTTTCCTCGAGTTAGTTTGTTGAAATGTTGTCTAAAACCCATATGTCATGACTTCATCTGTAATATATTTGTTGCTTGCTCCATTTTGAAAACGAGTTTGAAATTTGAATTCTTCAAGTTGTATTGTTCATTGGCTGAGCCATGCATGAAATCCAAACCACGATTAATGGTATGCAGTCTAAGATTATGAAATTGGTATAGGTGTTGAAGAATTGGTGAGGAGGTATGAGAAATGTGCCTAGCATAGTTTGTCCAAGTCAGAGTGTCAAGGAGATTAGAGAAGCACACCTTGTTGTTGATAAGCAGTATTTAGTAATAGAAAGAGCCTATAAGCATGCCAAATAGGTGATCACTAAGGTTTTAAGTGGCTAAGATCAACCAAGAGTGCATTTGCATGTTTTTAGTCATATTTTTATACCATTTGGAATGCGCTAAACATGTATTTGGCAAGTGTAATTGGTAATGGTAGGGATAGAGCGCATCTAGGAGGATTAAACCAACGCTTAAGTGGTTGAGACCATCATGGAGCGTGCTTTACGATATGCCATCCATTTTTAAGTGGCAAATACAAGTGAAATTTTTTCCAAGGTGTTTTGTGTCATGTTTGAGTGGATAAGATAGTTAAGAAATGCACTTGATGAGGATTTGTAAATATTAAGTGGCAATAATAGGAGAGAAGTGCACTCAAGGAATTTATGACAAGGGCAGTGGGAGGGAAGGTAGAAAAGTGTGCTTGAGATGAATATGCCCACTTTTAAGTGGTAGACATCTTCATGAAGTGTGCTTTGCAATAGAAGACCAAAATTTAAGTGGCTTCCTTCATCTAGGAGTGTGCTAAGCATCAATGTGCTAGTTTCAAGTGGTTTAGTCTTTTTAGAAGCACGGTTGGCTGAATTTGGCGGTGCTTGCTTTGTAGGAAGGCTTATCTATTTGAGGGGGAGTGCCTTAAAAGTGTTTTGTCTTATCCAATCAGTTTGTTGTCCTTTTCTAGGGGGCCATTGGTGTTTTGAGGAGTCTCAGCAGATTTTCTTAAAGGATTCAAGGCGTCATCAAGGGTTTGTTTAAGTGGAATTAGGGTTTGCATTTTGTGGAACTCTTTCATCCACATCGAGGTTCAGTGCTAGGGTTTTGCTGATACATTCAATCGCAGGTTCAATCACTTAGGGTTTCATATTGGTGTTTTATGATCAAAACCTTATTGTTTCAGGGCAATTTTAGCCATTTGGAGAACTTATATTGGCATTTTGTTCCAGCTGCCTAGGGTTTATGTTGTATGACATTCAAATTATAAATCCTAGGGTTTCTCTGTAGTTTGCAGGTGACATTTTTCAGCTGTTTGGAAGAGGATATAACAGCAGTTTTGCAGCCATTGCATTACATATTTCTGCATATTTGATTGATAATTTTTTTCAATTGTGAGGCTGGAGTTTTGCATACAGCCATCCCATGGTTTCAACGTTATTTTTGAACCTTGTCAGAATCCTAGGTAGCAGTTCTCACTTTGCAGATTTGATCAAACAGGTAGGGTGTTTGGGTGAAAAGGTTATGCAAAAGAGAATTTCTTTATTAGTTTGTCAACAACAGAACCTAGGGTTACAAATTTCTTCAAAAGATTCAAAGCAAGGAGCTATGTCAGAATCACAGGGAAGATCAGACTGCTATTTTTAGCAGTTGTTTTCATCAGAGGTCCTGTTTTTGGACATAAGGTTGAGGTCCTATTTTTAAGTTGCTTTTAGTTAACTTTAACTTAGTTTTTGTGTAGAATGGTTTTTTTTTACTTTAAGGTTCTTTACTCTTTTTAGTTGGTTTAGGCAGTATCATTTAAAGATAGTGATTTTTGTGGCATTAATTAATGATTATTCCGGATCCCCAAAACTGTATTTTGTAAGCTTATAAATAAGTGCTTGGAGCATAAGAATTTGTAATGGTAGTTGATGCTACACTTATGATGCTGACGTTATCATTTAATTTGGTTTTCTTGTGTTTGTGTTTGTAATTTCAACAAGTGAATGAAACTAAGTTACCGGTCTGTTGTACCCAAACCAAATATTTTGCTTCACTAAGGCATTTTGCTAAATATAGTCTTAACCTTGTTAAAGTGATGTCAGGAGATGGTTTTTGGGCCTTTCAAGTATGGAGCGTATGTCAGTTTCATGTCAGTCTGATATTGAAGAGTTTTGAGATAAGTGAAAATCTGAAGGAAAATCATCAAATTTTTCTGACTCTGGAGAAGGGAGCACCTTTTGAAAAAGGCGCCCTATCTTTTAGGGGGTCAGATCCTATTTTTAGGCTTTGTCACTTCCGCGAACATTTGTCCGGGATCTCGCTAGCTTCGCGATGAACTATCAAGCCTGTCAGCCGGACGTGTTTAGCTCAAGTTACGGGAGATATAACAAAAAAATAGAGAAATGAAAAAATGGCTAACACTGCAACCACAAGCGCGCCTCTAAGCCAGGGGCACCCATCTTTTTGAGGCTCCAAACGAAGGATTTAGATCAAATGACACCTTTGAGGTTTGTTTCTCGCTTAGTCCAGCTTCGTGTTGCACCCTATAGCATGTAAATCAGAGTTGCTGAAGAGCCGGGACGAGGAGATGAACGTAGGGTTAAATCTTGATTTTGAGGTTATCTCTGAAAGCAAAAGAGCACTTTTTCAAAAAGGCGCTTGAACTTTTGAGGCCTTTAATGCCTTCTGTTTGGTGGTCTCAGATATTCAGTTTGTTTGTGTTACGTCCAGCTATCCGTTGCCTGTCTCCGTTAGATTAGAAGATGACTTAGCAGCCCGCAGTTGGAGTTTCAGTGATATTTTGGTTAGTTCCAGAAATGGCTATCTTTGGAGGAAAAAGTGCACCTTTTGAAAAAAGTGCCCTCCTTTTTCACCCCTTAGATGATGTTTTTTGAAGTGTACCTTTGCAGTTGTTTTGTGAAATGGATTGAACTCTGCGTTGCACCAGTTTGCCAGTCTTGAAAGTTTGCTGAATATGAGATACGAGGGGTTCAAGTTTATCGTCGTAAGATGAAAACAATGAAAAAATGGTTAAGTGTGAGGTCAAAAGCGCAACTTTTGCAAAGGGGCGCTTGGATTTTTGAGTCCTCAGATCTCAGTTTTGTGGTCTGCAGTCTCAAGGAGTGTTTTGATCAGTTTTTGTCCTGCGATGCGATGCAACCGTCAGCCAGTCAATCAGGCTTGTCAGTCATCGGATGTCAGGGATTGAACAAAGGCTCCGAAGAGGTTAGAATCCAAAATTTTCATCAAAATTGGCTAAGTCTGAAATTCGCCAAAAGTCAAAGGTTGACTTTTTGAACTCAAAGATGAAGTGGCGCCCATGAATGGTGGGATTTTTAAATATTATTTTAATATTTAAAATTCAATTTTCAAAAAGGATTTATTTAAATTGCTAAAATTAGCGATTTTGTGCATGCATGTTAGTTAACTGAAAAAGCATGTTTCAGTTCCATGAAAGGTACCACCTTTTTAGGGATTTTGGATTTTCAGTTAACTCCTCAAGGCCCAATCAGGATCAAGTCGAATATTTTTGGTCCAATCATAATGATTTTATGATGTGGCGCTTTATTTCATGCATACAGTTAACTCTTGTGTAAGCCAATCACAGCCCAGGCGTCCATTTTGAAGGTCCAATCAGAGGTGCGCTTGATTTTGAGGTTCAGTTTAAAGTCTATTTTGAGAAGTGCGCTTCTAGTTGAGAAGATGGACGAGTTTTTGATGAAATTTATTTATTTAAAGGCTTAAAGACCATTATTTCATCATTCTCAAGCAAGTCGTGCTTATTCAGAGCTTCATAAATGGCGATTTCTTCATGCATGTGAGGATTCAAGGTGCTACAGGTGTCAGATTTCAATATTTTTCGTAGCATTGGATTCAAATTGCTCAGAGGAAGGCGATTCCAAATTTTGTTTTAATTTGCATGCAGGTTACATCAAATCCAAGTCAGAGATAGGCGAATTCTACAGAAGCAGAGCAAACAAAACCTTCTTTCTTCTGTCTTATTTCCTCTATTTCTCATCTTAGGTACTTTCTACGCATGACAAAGAAATCAGCAAACATTCGGAATTCAGACATCTGAGCTCGCACATTTCACTCTTCAACGTCAGAGTTCTTGCTTCTGTGCTTTTGCGAGTCTAGCTTTTTTGCTTTTTCAGAGGGATTTCGTTGCATGGAGGCTTGAAATACACTTTTTCCAAAATCGCATCATCTAGGTTGCCTTAGACTTTCATTCTGCACAAAACCCATATTCTAGATTTTCTCGGGAAAAATTGCCCCAAGCGAGCTCTAGAAGCAGTGCTTTTTCTTGACTGAAAAACCTCTGCATGCCTTGCTAAAACTCAAATTTTCAAATTTTTATTGATCTGGGTTGTCTTAGAATTTGATTCTACACAAAACCCACATTTCAGAAAATTTTCCCGCCATAAGCTATTTTTAGCCTTGTCCAGTATTTTCCACTCTTTTCGAAAAGTTGTCCGAACATACCCAACTTCACAGTCAAAAGTCCTCATTTTTAAAATGTAGTTCAATCCCATGGATTATAAGACCAAATCGGTTCTAATGCATGACTTTGTGAACCATTGATACCGACTTAGGTCATGTTTATCCAATGGTGAATCTGAGCAGTTTGGAGGCCATTAGCAGCAGTACGATGAAGAATCTTGAGCATTCCGGGTTGCTGGCAGCAGGGTCTATTCCTATCACAGCTTTTGATCTTGAGTTTGTTCTTGCTTGCATCAAGCATTACGACTCGTCTACACGACAAATCAGATCAGCGGATGGGAGAGTTATTTGCAGTCTTAAGCCGAGGGATGTAGAAAAGTGCTTTGCTATTACTCCGCGATCAGATAATTTCACTGTTGTTATTGAGGCTTGTGAGAAGATATGGTATGAAGATCAAGAGCGTTCGTAGAGGAAAGTTGCTCAAAAGTGGCTGAAAATACAGAAGACTAATATGCCTAAAAAGGTTGGTCGGGGTGAGTTCAAGGATGAGGTTGCTGTTTTGATATCTTTACTCAATCGGGTTACAGGTTAGGAAGACGCTAGTACTTTCCAACCATGGATGTTTTACATCATTTCTAGGATCCTGGACAACTCAGAGCATTTTGATTGGTCTATGTTGATCAGCGAGTGCCTTCACCAGCAGATTACTAGATTCCTCAAGATCCACGAGTTTCACATGGTGTCCTATTTGGTATACTTGGTTGCCTCTCAAGGCAATTTCAGACACCTGAAGACTAACGAGACTCTTGGTGTTCAGTGTGTTCACGAGTATTACTCTCAGTTGGAGTTTTCTAAGGCTGAATAGGATTTTAGAGCGGTGAATGATCACTTTTTCATGAGCAAAGTCAGGGATCTCGACAATGAAATGCACATCCGGATTTCACCAGAGGCCAGATTAGCAATGGAAGGTTGGGCGGATTGGTTCATTCAATTCCCTACTTTCACATATATTCGAGTCTTTGGTTATGCTGGAGAGCCTCTGATGTTACCTAGGTACTCGTCAGACAGTGTTCTTTTCATGGAGTTTCTCAAACAAGTTCGACATGTTCACTCCTTTCTTTGCAGTCGCCATAAGTCAGCAGTTTCCTTTCCTTTCGAATGGGGTATTTTCACATGCAGGATTGTGGCTGATTGCAAGTTTATGACGACCGAACTTGAGAGATTCAATCTCAAGTCTCACACTGAGAGATGTTCTTATGATCCTTTGGGTCATTATGCAGCCAGGTTGGAGTGAGGGATTGCACATAAGCCAACAATTGAGGATTTCTGTGCTAATTGCGAGGATGAATTTGAGGTTCGTCGTCGTTACTACTGCAGACTCACTATTACTCAGGTTGCTGATTACTTATCAGAGGATGTTGAGGGCCTGTCAGATGATGATGGACAGGTTCTACTTAGCTCGTATGTCAGAGATCAAGTTGCTCGCCAGCCACTTTGCTCACCAGATTGGTATGCTAGGGAGAGTGCTTCCATTGAGGATGTGTCTAAATCAGTTATCAAAACCAGTAGACAGTTCTTGGAGAGTAAAAGGAAGCACAAGACACTTCCAGTCACAGAGCCGCCAGTAGGGTTTTGTTCGTTGCCTTCTACTTCGAGGTCAAGGCCTCGGGTTAAGGTTATCTTGAAGCCGCTTGAAGGAGTTAGACTCAACGGGAACACGAAGGGGAAGCATACTGGAAAAAGGAAGCAAAAACAAGTACAAAAGGCGCCTGAGATTCCAGTAGAGATAGTCATTCAGGCTGAGCCATGTATTTCACCTCCTAGTCCGCCATGTTCACCACATTTTCATCCTATTGATATAGATTCGGAGCCAGAATCACAAGTTCGAGTAGCACCAGAGACGGCTGATCTACCACTGGTTGATACATTAGGGACGGTCTCTCCTCGATTTGATAGTATTTCTAATTCAAGTTGGCTCGAGAGATCTTTGGGAAGATAGAGGCAAGAGCCTTCTTATCACCTTGATTTATCTGAGTTTGGCGAACCTTATCAGGGGAGGTCGAACAAGAAAATCAAGAAGCAGGTGCATATTGAAAAGACTCCAGAGTCGGAGATTGTTATAGAAGTTGCTACACCGCCAGTGGGTAAAAGCCTGGACGAGGTTGAGGTTGGTGACTTTACCTTCGTCAAGGCGAATCTCGACAGAACCACTCGAGAGACAAAAGTGAGCCTTCTTAGGATTGTCACAAATAATCTTGAAGAACGAGTCACAAAGGACAGAGAGGATAAAACACTTCTCAGAGTTGAGAACAGTCAACTTTGACAGTATATCTCTGATCTTGTTCATGGAAATCCAAGTAGAGCGCCTGTTCTTCCACGAAGTACACTTGCAGAACAACAAAAGTTGGATCAGTTAGTCAATCATGGTAGACTTCTGGACAACTGGGTTGACAACTTCATTGTTGTGGGTCGCCATCTTCTTGCAGAGCTGTATCAGTTGAGGGGTGATCCGCATGGACTTCGTCAGGGAATTCAACAACTCGAGATTGCAGTGGCTGCAAGTTTGGCAAAGGATCGTGTTTTGATATCTCAGTTGGAGGTTGCCTATGACACCATGGAGGAAGGTGAAGAAAAAGATAAAATCTTTGCTTGGAGGGAGCAACATCTTTTCAGGAGGGAGACATTTGAGAAGATCTCTACCAAGTTGATTACACTCAGAGATAACGTTATCGCAACCCTCGCACTCATCAGTGGCTTTGTTGTTTAGATCCCGTGTCATTATCTTCTTGAGGATGGCACGTATATTGGTCTTGATGCAGTGCAAGCCGAGTTTGAGGGGCTGGTTCGTGATAATCTCGAGGGAGATTCTTTGGCGTCCAAACTGGAAAACATCTCAGTGATGATAGCTAGTTTCAGAAAAGCAACTGGAGAGGTTAGAGAATGCATGCAGACAATCAAGAATGGCGACAAGGAGTTGAAGGGGCAGATTATCATCGTGGATAGTATCAGAGTGCCAGAGGATGGAGTGATCGACTAGTTCTTGGATGAGATGATAGATCGTGATGAGTGGGAGTGATCAATCAGTTGTGACTTGCAATTAGTTTCAAGGATAGAGTCAAAAGCAGCAGTTAACTCGACTTTCAGTCTTGAGTTCTCTTGCTGATTTCATACATGCATATCTCTTCCTTGGAAATATCTTCGTAGGAGTTAGGTTTAGGGTAGTGTTCCAGTTAACTTGCTTTCAATAAAGACATGCATGCTTGCACATTGTCCATTTTTAGATTAATTGTACCGGTTAACTGATGGTAGTTTTCCAGTTAACTGTATAGTTTGCTTTATTAGGGTTTAGCAATAAAACTTGGATGCATTGCGAGACTGTAGTTGACTCAAGGTGATTTTAGGGTTCCCTACACCTTTTGATGTCTATAAATAAGAGTTTTTGCTTAGTTGTACATAACTTTGCACGAGAGAGTAATATATGCTATGCCTACCTTGCCTGTAATATTGCTCGTTCTGTATCTGTTCATGAGTATTTATTGTGATAATGAATTGTTATGCCACTTGGGTTTCATGCAATTATTATGATGAATGTTTGCCTTAGTTAGACATAGTGGCTAGTTCGATCGTAGATTGTATGCGTGTCTCACCTATGCAATTTATTGTCCTAATTGGCTATCCTTCGTGTTTTGTATTCAATAAACCTATTTAGATTGAGCTGATAGTTGTGCCACCTTGCCTTCAAGTTGAGAATCTGTACTTGGTTTATCATGTGATGTGTGTGAGTAATAAGCCTATTCAGACAAGCAGATAGTCATGCCACCTTTCCTTCACGTTGTGAGTTTGTACCCGGTTTATCGTCTAATAATCATTCCGGCTCCGTTTCCTCATGCTTTGAATTCTTGAGGGGATTGGATAGTGTAAGTTACTTAGTTTTGTGTGTTGTAGTTAAGTATTGCGAAACCAGAAATACTTAGCTGCAACGTATAGAGTTTTCTTGAAAGCCTTGTGCCTCTTACAGCTGAGACAAAAAGACAGGATATAGTTTAAGTTACTTTTCTTTTCAAGCACTTTTGTTAGCACAACGAGGGAGCTTCCCCTCCTAATTTGAAGAGCACTCATTGCATAGTGTGCATAGCTATCCGTACCAACTTGCACTCCAGAGGTATTAGTTGTTATGCTAACAGTTTTCTGGCGCCCACCGTGGGGCACGAGGCAAGAAAACTTTCCAAAGCTTAGGCTTTGCACGGTTTTGACTATCTGGCGTTCTACTGCTCCACTACAACAACCAACACTAATTTCGTTTGTTATATAGCCAAATCTAGTTTTCATCGAAGCAGAGCAGTCAGATATCATTAGTAGCTTGCGGACTTTTATTTTTGAAAATCTTACATCTACCACTTAGTGGAGAAATGTGGCTACCACTCTGGATAAAGAAGAAGAGAAAGCAGATCTTGCAGTAGGTAGACCAGTCTTGCCACCTCCCGCGTGGAATTAAGCATCCTGGCGTACCGAGTTTATACTAGAAGGAGGAGGATTAATCCTCTTATCCAACCAGGTCCTGTCTTTCAAGAGGCTCCTGATTAGTTTACTGAATCATAAATTTTTGAAGAAGAGATTTCCATTCCAGCTGAAGAAATGGGTGATCGTAATAACAACAACAACAACAATAACCACAACGGTCATAATGGAAGAAACGCAAGATGTTCAGCCCTCTTGCCTTGGGGGGACAATATTGGACCGTTGGCTTTACAAGGACACCATGAACTACCCAAGGGTTCACGCAAGTTTTTCTCGAGATTTCATGGCGATGGTTCCAGACATCCTGATGAACATTTATTAGAATTCATGGCAGCTTGTTCCATTTTGCATGTTGCACATGAGGACATCGCAGTACGTCTCTTTGTGGAGACTCTTGAGAACAATGCAGCAGGCTGGTTCAACAATCTTGAGCTAGGCATCATCACCAGTTGGGCACTCATGAGTGAGAGGTTCTTGGCAAGATTCAAACTTGCCGAGGACAGTCATAGACTTTTTGCACAACTCTCGAATTCGAAGATGGAAAAGCATGAACCGATGAGAGAATTTGTGGCAAGGTTTAACCGCCTTGTTACATGTCTTTCTCACACTTTAAATCCATCTGACGAAATTCTGATGAGTTCTTTCATCAACGCACTGCCGTCAGAAATTGCCTTCTTCTTGAAGATAAGTGAAGAAGATAGTTTACAACTCCTTCAGGAAGAAGCAATCATGCTTGAAGACAATATGATTACGACGGGCAAGATGAAAGATGATTCGATCAGGCTGCTCGTGCAAGCATCGGCTGATCCGTTGCTACAAAAGGTAGCAAACGAGGTGACCATACTGAAAAGATAGTCACCTCCTCAAGGGCAACCAGCCTTCCCCATACCACCGACATTTCAACCTCAACAACAGTATCAGCCGAGAAGAAACAACTTCTAGCTGTACAATAACTACAAGTCGAAGTTTCCGCAAGGAGAACCGAGACAAAACAATGAAGCTGAGAAGGCCACAGTATTTTGCACTTTCCATGATTTTGTTGAACACACCGGTGCTACTTGTTCGGAGAACCAAAGAATGAATCAGCTCATGGGATTTGCCGATTCTGCTCCTAGTTCAGGTTTCGTACCTTCCAGTTCAAACGTCGTCTCTTCACAGACATACGAGTTTGATGGCGACTCCGCAACAGGGTATTTTGATCGAGAACCCGTAAATGAAGAACAAGAAGAAGAATACTGCCAATTTTCTCTCGCGGTTAATCATGAGAATATTACCTCACCTGTGTTCACACGTGCGCAACATTTCAAAGCACAAAAGGAGGAAGAAGAGAAGCGGAATTCAAATGCAAAAGGTAAGGAAGTAGCTTCTACTTCCAATCCTAAGATTTCACAAGAAAACATCTTGTTGGCTGCTTTAGATTCATCTTCAGCAAGTTTCAACATCGTGTCTTCTATGATGAAGACCAAGGTACAAATCTCTCAACTAGAGTATCTACAGGATCATCCAGAACAGTTGGATAGAATCTTGAAAGTTTTGAAAAAGAAGGCTCCTGTCCAGCCAACATTAGTACAGTCCTCCTTGCCTGCAAAAGAGAAGCCAAAACCATTCTATATATCTTTATATATAGGGGGTTTTAAGCTGAGCAATTGTATAATTGATAGTGGAGCTTCCGACAACGTTATGCCTCTACAAATTATGAATATGTTGGGACTATCGTGCACCCCTACTCAAGAAAAGTGTTACTCACTTGAGTCCAAGCCGGTGCTGTTAGTGGGTCAACTCAAAGATGCACAAGTAAGGCTAGCATCATGTCCTGAGAAGAAAATTATGATGACCATCTTGGTGGTTGATATTCCTACCAGCTACGGGATGCTACTTAGCAGAAGTTTTTGTAAAGATCTTGGAGAAGAAATTCAGATGGATTGGTTGTTCGCGACAATTCCATTAAAGAAAGGCACATTTAAGCTAGAGCCTAAAATGAAGTCTAAGTTTACGGTGGTTAAGTCCTAGGATCCACATGCTCAAGTGTTGTATCAAGACACGGGTCCAGGCACATACGCCATGGTGTTAGAAGTGACTGAAGATTGTCAAAATTTTGCACTTTCCACATAATTGTCAAATGAAGAATCTAAAATGTGGACAATGCAGTTTGACGACAGTTGCTCAACATCAGGCTCAGGAGCGGGAGTAGTGATTATCTCTCCCAAAGGTCATCTATACCCTTTCGCATATAGGTTGCAATTTGAATGCACCAATAATACTGCTGAATACGAGGTGCTTTTATTAGGTCTCAAGAACGCGAAGGATATGGGGATCAAGCTGCTTCGAGTTGAAGGAGATGCAAAGTTGATTATTAAACAGGTCAGAGAGCAGTTTCATGTAAGAAATAATCGCCTTCAAAACTACAGGCAGAGGGTGTGGAATGCAATCAATTGGTTTGATGCATTTAACATCAAATATATTCCAAGAACAAACAATAGCAAAGCTGATGCTCTAGCAGTTTCAGCCGCTCTTTTCATGCCAAACTCTGACTTTCGTTAGAATTCATTTGCTATTGAGCTAATCTACAGACCAATTGTTCCTGATAACTCAGACAACTGGCAAGTCTTCAATGATGATGAGGATATTGAAGAATTTCTCGTCATGGGAGATAACTACAAAGAATTATTCTTTGAAGGAAGTTCTCCTTTCAGAGAGTCAATTGTTGAAGACTCTGAAGCTATAGAATCTGGAATCATACAATTGAAAGGAAATTAGATTCCTAAGGGTTTTGTATCTTTAGAGGATATTTTTGACCGGCATGACCGTTACATCAGAGATCATAAGAGGTCAGGTGTTAATATTTCATTAGAATACAATCAAGTCAACATAGGTACTGAAGACAAGCCTCGGTTTGTGAATTTAGGCAAGTGTTGTACTCCAGAAGAGATTGAGAGGTTTATCGCCTTGTTCAAGCAGTATAAGGATGTTTTTTCCTGGTCATATGAAGATTTGAAAGTCTTCACACCCATAGAATTGTCTCATACAATTCCGTTGAAGTCTGATGTTAAGCCTTTTAGGCAGAAACAAAGACATTACAATCCGCAAATTCAAAGCACTATCTACGCGGAAATTCAAAAGATGGTGGACTCAAGGATAATATTTCCTATTCATCACTCCACTTGGGTGTCAAACATTTTTCCTGTGCGCAAGAAGAATGGTGAAATCAGAATTTGCGTTGATTTCAGGAACTTAAATCAATCGTCCTTGAAGGCCAATTATCCCTTACCTATCATGGAGCATACTTTACAGACAGTCACCGGATCGAAGATGCTATCACTTCTTGATGGTTTTTCAGGTTACAATCAGATTGCAGTGGCTGAAGGGGATCAGATTAAGACAACTTTCAGCACACCGCGGGGGATGTTTGCTTATGAAAGGATGCCTTTCGGCCTTATCAACGCCGGTGCTACTTTTCAAAGAGCCATGGACTTAGCGTTTGGGGATCTTAGGAATAAGATCATAGGCAATTTCAAGAGGAATAGAGACAAAAAATCAGATTTTGTTGCAGAATCGAAGAAGAAGAAGGATCTCTCTCACATTCAATGTTTCAGGTGTGAGAAGTATGGTCACTATCCTCGAGATTGCATATCAAAACCAAAGCAGCATGCTTCTACTGCAAATGTTGATGATGTGTCACCTCAAAAGGAATCTAGAGACGACTCAAAGGGATTTCTATTCATCTCCGCTCTTTCAAGCAATGTTCCAACCGACAGTGACACTTGGTTGATTGATAGTGGTGCTTCACGACATATTACAGGATATCGAGAGCATCTTACAGACTTGGTAAAGAAAGAAACTAACTTGCAAGTGATAATTGGAGATGATGCTTGTTATTCTGTAAAGGGAGCTGGGGCCACTTCTTTCCAGCTAGATTCAGGTATCCCTCTTCATTTGAGTGATGTTTTGTTTGTACCAGGGATCAAAAGAAATCTTGTCTCCGTTTCAGCTTTGGAGGACAAAGGATACAAGGTTGCTTTTTTTGAAGGGAAAGTTCTTGCTTGGCCTAAGAACTTTAGTATAAAATCAGCTCATGTAATTGGTGTTCGACAAGAAAGCCTGTACAGGTTATGAATTCGTCCGGTTCAGGCTTTATTTTATTACTCTATCAGTTTGAGTGAGCTATGGCACATGAGGCTTGCTCACTTACACTTCAAAGCCCTTCTATCCATGGAGAAGATGGTTACTGGTCTTCCAAAGCTTGGTCTGGAGCACAATGGCATTTGCAGAGGATGTGCACTTGGTAAGAATATCAAGAGTCCCTTCCATAGTAGTGACAATAGATCAAAGGGAATTTTAGATCTTGTTCATTCTGATTTATGTGGACCAATGTCTGTGGCATCTTTGAGTGGATTTTGGTACTATGTGATTTTCATTGATGATTATTCTCGAAAGACTTGGATTTACTTCTTGAAATCTAGGGAGTCTGAAGAAGTACTTGATAGATTCAAAGAATTCAAGGCTCAAGTTGAAAACATGTCCGGGAAAAGGATTAAAGTTCTGAGATTAGACAATGGAGGAGAATACACTTCTGGAGGTTTTTTGTAATTTTTGCATTGAGGCAGGGATCAAGTGGGATTTCTGTGTTCTGTACAACCCTCAACATAATGGAGTTGTTAAAAGAAAGAACAAATCCATAGTAGAGGCAGCCAAGGCTCTGATTCATGATCAAGATTTACAGATCTTCCTATGGGCAGAAGCTTCCAGAACCACCGTGTATGTTTAGAACATAAGCCCTCATCGAATATTGGGAAATATGACTCCTAAAGAGGCGTTCACAAGTGTGAAACCTGAGGTTAGTCATTTAAGAATTTTTGGTTGTCCTGTTTACATTCATGTGCACAAGGATAAATGATCTAAGCTAGAACCTTTAGGAAAGAAAGGTATATTATTGGGATATAGTGAGTCTTCAAAATCCTACATAATTTATATTTCAATGCACAAATAGATTGAGATCAGTAGGGATGTCTCCTTCGAAGAGGAAGTAGCCTTCAAAAGATCTAAAGGGTCTTACATGGAGATAGATAGTGAAGAGCAGGAGGCTTCTCAGGATATGGACATATCCCCTGATCATACTCCTGACATTCGGAGGGAGTCCAACAAACTGGCCGAGACTATTGATCTAGTTGATCCTATAGAACCAATTGATGGGCCTAGAGACATTGCCATAGGTCGGAAGAGGCCTCTATGGGCTCGTCAAACTATGCAAGAGGCAGAAAAGTATGCAGCTCCTCGAGGAACCTTTAGGGAAAGCAAGAGACCGCAGAAGTTTCCAGGTTATGTGGCATTGATGAGTCACATAATTGATTATGAGCCTTCCAGTTTTGAGGAGGCATCCAATCAGCAGGTATGGAAAGATGCAATGATAGAAGAGTATCAGTCCATCATTAAGAATGATGTATGGGATGTTTCGAGACCTGAAGGGAAATCGATAGTGTCTTCCAAATGGCTCTACAAAATCAAGCATGCAGCTGATGGTAGCATTGAGAAACACAAGGTGAGATTTGTGGCAAGAGGATTCTCTCAGAAGGAGGGAATAGATTATGAGGAGACATTTGCTCCTATTGTTCGATACACTTCTATCAGGACAATTATTGCTATTGCATCCGCTAAAGGCTGGAAGTTACATCAAATGGACATAAGGACTGCATTTCTTAATGGTGTGGTTGAATAAGAAGTGTACATTGAACAACCAGGTGGTTTTTTGATTCATGGGAAGGAGTCTCATGTATGCAAATTGAAGAAGGCATTGTACGGCCTCAAGCAAGCACCTCGTGCATGGTATGAAAGGATTGATAGATATTTGATAAGCTTGGGATTCTCCAAGAATGATGCAGATTCCAATCTTTACTTCAAGATAGTTGATGGCGAGGCTTTGATATTGGTTCTATATGTTGATGATTTATTTCTCACTGGAGCAGAGTATCTCATTATCAAATGCAAGAAACAGTTAGCCTCCGAGTTTGAGATGAAGGATCTTGGTCTTATGCATTACTTCTTGGGACTGGAAGTGTGGCAAAGACCTGATGAGATTATTCTAAGTCAAGGAAAATACACTATAGACATCTTGAAGAGATTTGGAATGATGGACTGCAAGTCCATGTCTACACCTATGGAGACAAAATTGAAGAAGTTGAGTGACTCTACAGCTGATTCAGATTTGGTAGATCCCACCATGAATAGACAATTGATTGGATCATTGATGTATCTAGTCAACACTAGAGCAGACATTTGTTATGCGGTGAGTGCTCTCAGCCAATTCATGTGTGAGCCAAGACAAATACATCTAGTTGCAGCAAAGCATATTTTGAGATACTTGCGTGGCACTGTGGGATATGGCTTGAGATATACTTCCTATGAAGATCTAGAGTTACAAGGTTATTCTGATTTTGATTGGGCCGAGAGTGTAACTGATATGAAGAGCACCTTTGGATGTTGCTTCAGTTTGGGGTCTGCCATGATTTCTTGGTGTAGTAGGAAGCAGACTTATGTGGCACTAAGCATGACAAAGGCTGAATATATTGCAGCATGTGTGGCAGCTCGAGAAGCAGTGTAGCTTCGAAAGCTCCTTGCAGGATTGTTTGGTCAAACATTGGAGCCGACTGTGATTCATTGTGATAATCAAAGCTGTGTGAAGCTCTCGGTAAATCTTATATTCCACGATAGAACAAAGCATGTGGAGATCAAGTATCATTACATCAGAGACATGGTGCTGAGGAAAACAACTCAACTCAAGTACATTTGCACTGATGATCAGACGGTTGATATTCTCACCAAGCCTCTTTCCAAAGTGAAGTTTGCATATTTCCGAGACAAGCTTGGGGTAGTGGAGAATGTCACCCTTGTTGAGAGGGAGACTCAACATCAGTGAGCTTTGCTATAATGCATATTTCTCTGAGGCGAAGAAATATGAGGTGAAAGCCTTCGTACATCTCTGAGATGGAGATGTGGTTCTTTCCACACATGGGAGTAGCCATGGTGGACGTCATGTTGAGAGACTCCATGATGACATCACGTTGAGCGACTCTGTGATGAACCCTTGTACTTGTGTTTCTCTCCACACATGGGAGTAGCCATGGTGGACGTCATGTTGAGAGACTCGATGACGACATCACGTTGAGAGACTCTGTGATGAACACTTGTACATATGTTTCTTTCAACACATGGGAGTAGCCATGGTGGATGTCATGTTGAGACTCCATGACGACATCATGTTGAGAGACTCCGTGATGAACTCTTGTACATCTCTGAGACTGAGATGTGGTTTTCCACAAATGGGTGTAGCCATTGTGAGCGTCATGTCGAGAGAGTCCATGATGAGGATATTTGGAAAATACCTCCCTAGCTAAGAGGGAGTGTTAATGTTTATAGCAACGGGAGATATTTTCTCCAAAATAAAATAAAATAATAAATCTCCAAGGCAGGTCGGCCTTTGGTTTTCAAATAATATTATATTTTCTAGGGCCGACCTAGAGAGGAGGTTGCCTAGACTTGTATATAAGCAAGGTGAAAATCTCTCATTTTAACATGAATTCATTCTCATTTCAATTTGCATTTTCGAAGAAGTTCACACTTCAAGCAGCATATCGCCATTTTGTAGTAGCAGATCAGATTTCAAGGGGAAGCATATTTACTTATCTTTGCATCAAGGAGAGGTGTTATTATTCATTGTATTAAATTCAGCTTTGTGTAGGGCCTGAATTGTTAGCAGATTTCTGCTCTTATTCTTTCAATATATAAGAGATATTTTGTTGGGTTTTTTCTCCCTCGAGGAGGGTTTTCCCAGGGTAATTCGCTGTGTTCTTTGTTTAGTGTGTTGTATTTTTGCTTATTTACATTTCTGGTCTAAAACTAACATAACTATCATTAATAAAATCTATAAAATCTCACTTGTGAGACAAGAACTATTACAAATCTTGCACTCATGCCCAAGGGAAAAGATAGGCAAATATTGATTTCAATATTGCAACCCCGTAGAAAATATTGTATTATTAATAACAATATATTTTGTCTAGAGCTTAGTCTCTAGGGCTAGTTTAGATGTAATGTCCCCATTCTTGGAATGATACCATGGTGACCTAATTCTAGCCCATCCAACATTCCCGTGGGTTAGATGGCGTGATTAGGGAATAATTTTGGCTAAAAGAATCAAATTTTGGTAAGATGTGTTTAGAGAATTTAGAGGGAATTATCCTTAATCCAAGCAAAGCATAATGTTGATCTTATTCTATCATTATCTCATGGTCCACTTGTAAGTGAAAGCACACAAGGAGGTCAAAGCAAGCAAGGAGGTCTACTTCAAGTCAAAGCAAGCAAGGAGGTCTATTTGCAAGACCAAGCAAACAAGGAGGTGAGTCGACCTCATCAAATCGGATCTGCTTCTAGAAGTTTCCCCTTCCTATTGCGGTTTTGAAGGCTTAAGGGTGAAGCAACTAAAATATAATATTTTAAGATCCAATTTGATCTCTTCCTAGGGCGGCTCAAGGAGGCTTCCAAATTAAAATTTTATAATGCTCAAAAGGCAATTAGATCTTCCTAGGGCGGTTTGGGAAACTTAGCCAAGAAGATATTGAATATTTTAATTGAGCAAATCAGATCCTCTTTAGGACGACTTGAGCTAGGTTCCTTAGTCTTAAAGTAAAGTGAATATTTTAATAAAAAAAATCTGTTTCATTCCCAAGGGTGGGTTTGTCTTAAAGCCTTATTTAAGAAGGCTTGGGTGGTGGAGAGAGACATGTTTTTGTGTTACTATCTTGTTATGATAGTTTGAAGAGAGAGATCTCTTGACTGAAAGTAGTTTTCAGTCGATTCAAGGTGGTGCTCCCTTGAATTCTGTGGTATGGTGATGTCCACATCCCACCATGTGAGTTGAATTCAGACAGAGTTCAACGTAGAGCTTAACCAGATTACTTTGGAGCAATTTCAGTTGTAGATTGTGATCTTGTTTTGTGACCCTTTCATCTTTACTTGCTGGAAGAAGGTTTTTCAAGAAGTTCGTGTGGCAAAAAAGGATATTTTTGGTGATTCCCAGCTTCAGGCATAATCAGATTATTGCTACAGCAGTCTTCAAACTGATTTCATCATCATATCTGAGGAGAGTTTGGCATCTACAACCTCCAGTGGGCTGCTACAGTCGTCTTCCAGTCATCTCCAGCTGGGCATATCATTCCACTTCACTTAGCTTCTTCTTCTATTCTTACAGCTAGGGTTTGGTCTTGTGCTTTGGCACCATTGGATGTAATTGCAAGTCTGAAACTCAAATCAGACCTAACTGATTGTACCTTCCAGCCCCTCTGTTTGTAATCAGTTTTCAAATCGAATAAAGAAGATAAGCTAAACGTTGCTGGGTATGATCATCTTTGTTGATTGCCTAAAATATGTGTTCCAGTTCCTTTCTTGCTGTTTATGCTTGGAAACTTTCAAACTACATTATAAATAAAGTTAAGAGTTAAGTGCAGCAAAGAGGGAAAAATTTCAGTTTGAACCTATAAGGGTTCTTACATTAGATCTTAGGGAGCTTCTTGGTACATTATGAAGAGAGGTTTTAGCTCACACAGAGTTTTGTTTTATGTTGTCTCGAAATAAACAAATTATAATGCTACCATAGTGCAAATGGAGGAACTATAATTAATCTATCAACAACTAAAAAGCTATATTTTTGTAGGGGCATCACAAACAACAAAATTGATTTTGATATGCGTAGAAATATGCAAATGTAAAGGGAAAACACTGTAATTCCACAAAAGAATTTGTTAATGGAAAATGTCAAGTGGCTGATGAAAATTTTCCTTAAGAGTGCATGAATTGATTGAACTTGAAGAATCAAGAAGGGTTGTCCATGAAAGAAACCTACTACGATGGCAAAATATGAAGTATTTGTTTGGTAAGAAGGTTGTTCAAAGAGATTTTCAAGTTGGGGATATTGTCCTCATGTGGAGCTCTAGGTTTGAAGATAAAGGAACGCATGGAAAATTTGAAGCCTTATGGGTTGGACCCTATTGAGTTGTAGATAAGTAATATTTCTCTTGATGTCGACGCTCTCCGTAGGCCTATGCACATAGTTGTCTTTCTTTTTTTTGTTTGTGTTTTGTTCTTTGTTCGTGTCTCTCTTGCCTCCCCTTTTTTCATTTACATCCTAAAGATATTTGGTATCTCATTGTGCCTACAAGAGACACTCATCACCAACTAGAGTGAATGTTGGCATCCCATTTGATAATACAAAAAAATGTTTGAGTCCCAGTGTCTTTTTGCATTTGGCCTCATTTTTCCCATTATTTATAACCGATTTGAGATAATTACTAATGGGTCCCCTTTTATCAAAATCAGCCCAAGAGTTGTTCTACTTCATCCCCCATGATCCCATCATGTGTTGGAAGTGGCAAAAGTCCGAAAATTTCTAATTTGTGGTTTTTTGATCATTTTTTTAAATATTGGAAAATTTTTGAGTCTCAAAGTTTTCCATCTAGGTATAGTTTTCCTTTGACTCCTTGCCTTATGCCTTTTGTCTTGTTAGAGTTTTAGACTTTCTCATCTTGGTAGCTTTTTTCCTATCCCCAACTTCCAACATTTTGGAGTCTGAGATGCAGGCCTACCTCTATTTTATTACTTTTGGGCATGAGGTGTGGCGTATCCTCGATCCCCAATCCTTGATTCCCGATCCTTTTCACTATGCTATTTTTAGAGTTGCATTTTCGGTCATCCTTTTATTTGCTCACCTTGTGGCATGAGTTATTATCCTTGATTATGAATTTCGATAATCTCTATACATTTTTTGGAGTCAAAGATGTGGGAATATTTGTAAGGTGTTATTTATGGCATGGGTTATAAGGTATCCCCAACTCTAGATCGTCAACATTTTACATTGTCATCTTATTAGATTTGTGAGTTGGGACTTATCCTTATTTGCATACTTTGTGAGATCAATTCCCCGATATCTACAATCCCCAACTTCCAATATTTCCCTTCATTTGTTTCAAAGTTAGTTATGTAGAGATACTTTTATTTGCTTGCTTTTGGGCATAATGTATGATGCATTCTTGGTCTTTGATCCCCTACCAATGGTATGAATTTTGTGGTATCCCTAATTTTTGATACTAGGCATGACTCTCAAAACCAAAAATATCATAACTCACAAGCATTTCAAGCATAGGATCCAAATTTAGGGCTAGGACAAGCAGAGAACTCACAATACTTAATTAAATCTCTAAACCCAAATACTTCTATTCACCTACATACATGGGTACACACATGTGACGGGAACAATAAGTAAGCTAGGGATACAACTACCTCATGGAATAATGTTTTAAATTGTTCATTACATCATTCAATTGCATCAGTCATACATAACACATATTACATAAATAGTAGTTTGCATGTTCATTCTATGATATTCTAATCATGTTTCTATCACATAGCTAAACTTGAAGATGATACAAAATGCCATGAACATTTAACACCAACGTTGAGATGTGCCAAAAGTAAAGATAGAGCTTTCACCACTTATGTGGGAGGATTACATTTCAACTCAAACAAGTTCAAAATAATAATTAGAATACTACAAATGTGGACACTCCAATGTCCCAAATTATCCATTTCTTCAATATGCATAAAAATGAAAAGCTACAGCACTAAAGGATGAAACTCCTTTTGCATGCACACTTGAGCTTCTGCAAAGGATTTGTAGGTCCCCAATGGTGGTTTGAACGCCAACCCTTAGGCCCACCCCTCTAAACTAGGAAGCAACTTATTGGGTAGTCCAATAATACTAACACAAAACAAAGTGGTTGAACATACACATACTAATCCATCTCATGCATAGTGCTCCCAAGCGAAGTGTACATTATAGATACATAATCACCATGAACACATACACTTCGAATCACATTGATATTGGAATGCTAAGCAAACATACATGATGGATACAAAATCACTAATCATTGCAAGAACATGCCAATCACATCAATATTTAGAATGCTAAGAAAACATACATGAGGGATTCTACCAATACCAATCAATGCAAAACACATGGATATCACCTCAATCCATGGAATACCAAGTGCACATGAGGTTTCTAACAACACAATCCATGCATATGCATGGGATATCAAATACATGATACAAGAATGTAAACACATGCAAGATTGGAAAAAAAACACGCCAATCAAAGGATATACTAGAGATCGCATACAATCCAATGCATAAAGGAGGAGAGGGTTAACGTAGCATTTAGTGGAGTGTCATCACGGCTTTCATGACCCACATGGAGTTTTAGGGGTATACCTCCATCCTATGGGGATCTTCATTGACAATGGTAATGGAATGAAAGACTAGTCCAATGTCTTTCATAATCCTTCCATCTATTCTCTAGGGTATATGAAAGTTTCTCATGGATAACTTTTGTTAATGTTTAATTAGGTAATTCCCATTGTTTTTAATTAATGCTTTATCTTAATCTATGTTGTTCCCCTAAAACCCCCTCTGTACTCGTATTGGTACGGTTCGGGTTTGGGTTCCGAGCTGGTTCCCCACTGGGTTTGCCTAGGGTTCCTTCCAGGCACCCCGGGTTATCGGGAGGGACCTTGGGTGGACCTGGGCCGAATAAACAAAAAAGTGCCTGCATACATAATTTCACCCTTAAGTGATAAAATTGTGAAAATAGTGTGCGTTATGATGGTTTGTGTGGTTTCAAAGGCCTTAATTTGGGTTTGGTGGTAGGGGCTTTGCCCCTTGACCTTGTTGGGGGTGTTGCCCCTAGACCCCCATGAGAGGCACTGCTTGTAAGCCTCGTTGGGTGCATTGCCTCCAAACCCCCATGAGGGTTGCTGCCCCTCAACCCCATTGGGGTTTCCACTCCCAAACTGCTTCTAGTTATTAAGATCTCTTGTAATGTAAGAAACTTGAGTAGCATGAGGAGGTGATGAGGAATTGGGAACTAACTCTTGAGTGTGTTGACTTAGACGTTATTGTTGCACAACTTGCTAGAAAATATCTTTAGATGAGGCAACTTGTACAATACATGGCTATTGGAAGTGGCATTGTAACTCATTGTGGTTCAAGTGAAATTGAACCAAGTATTGACTTTGATGCTTTTGATGAGGAGCAATATGAAGATTATTAGCTATTGATTGTAATTATCATTGTGTATTGACATTTTACAAATCATTGAATTATGGATTTATGAGTATTTTGATTTTGCAAATTATGAGGTATTTAAATATTTTTCATTAGCAATTAATAAATTATGTGTATCACTATTTTTATATCATATAGTTTCAAACTTTTTTATACATACACAGACACACATAAATATGTATATATACATATATATCCCGTACACGTACCCAAGGAATTGTTGTTTGCTGTACTGAGTACTGGTTCTTGTACTTGCTGAAGAGCACAAAAGATTTACTGAGAGGGGGGGGTGAATCAGTAAATCAAATACAAACTTTTATTTTTAATCTTTTCAAACTTATTACAATCAATTTTTTGATATGAACCAATTTCCCCAAATTGATACAACTTTATTGAAATAATATTTTTCAAAGTAGGCACCAACCTACAGATTTGCACCAAGATGATTTAGTAGAATGTAGCCTACAAGGAACACCTCGACCTCTACAAATTTAGTAGACACCTGCCTACAAGGAGCACCAACCCCTAATGCAAGGCACCAAACCTTGACTTGATGGAAGAGAGACTGCCTTCAATCTGATCTGCACAAGCCCAACTCTCCAATCTGCTCTATGTGATCAATGATATCACCTTCAGCCCACACAAGGAGATGGGAATCTGACTGAACTGCTAATCTTCAACAACAACCACACACTCTCACACTTGAATTGAATGTCACATATATATCTTGATCAAAGCTTGCGTGTTTTGAAGAAAGAACATAACTCTTGTTCATTTACACCCCTTTATTTATGTGAATTAGACTTAATGTTAATCTCTTCAGATTAAAATTTCTCTTAATTTTTTCTTTTGTAATCGCACCTGTAGACTTAATTTCTCGCAAAGAATACGTCTTTGGAATGCAAATTTTTAAAGAAACGCATCCTGTGTCTTTTGATTGTGCGGCCATGTCATATTTGCCTGATTTAGAAACATGTCTCTTCAAGACTCGATTTGTTTGTTTTAACTAAATCGCATCTGCTGAGAACATTAACACGTCTTTTTAAGATTTAAATCTTTCTTATCTGAAAGACATGTCATTCAAACTTTTTCCTTTTAATCGTGCTTTTTAATTACTCGCATTTGTTCAAATACGTCTTTTCAAGGTTCACAATTCTAAAGAACACATCTCTTGAGACAAACACGTCCTTTCAGATCAGCAACATCTGTTCAAGAAGATGTCTTTAACTTCATTTGCATCTTTTGATGAAAAGACGTTTTTAACTTTATTCACATCTCTTGATTAGAAGACGTCTTTTAATGATAAATCGCTTCTTCTTAGAAGTACGTCTTTTCAAGGAGAGGTTCGAAACTGTTAAGAGGACAAAACACGTCCTTTCAAGTGAACCGATGCATAACTTCACAGCGGGTTGTGTTGCTTCTTAACAAATATCATTTTGTTTGATGACTTCAAACAAATGTCAATCTTTAAAGTTCAGATTATGTGAATCTGAATGGTAACCATCTGAAAGTTCAAATTATGTGACTTTAAACTAATGCCGATCTGAGAAAGATCAAATTATGTCTTAACAATCAGTTCAAAACAAATGCCAAGCAACACACAAATGCCGATCTGGATGTTAACACAGCAATCTTAAGCAAATCCGAATGATGATGATAACCAGATTATCTAGCCTGAGGGAAGACCTGCTTTGCTTATCAATTCTGAACATCATCACTGAGAACATTAATGACAATCACTTCAACATTGAAGATACTTTATTTCAACATATTTTTGTCATCCACAATTTTTCCTGACATCAATGACAATACTTCTAACAATCTCCCCCTTTGTCATTGATGGCAACTTCTCCAATGGCAACTTGATCCTCTCCCCCTTTTTTGTTTGCTCCCTTGTGTCCAAATTCTCCCCCTTTGACATTAATGGCAAGGGATCTTCTAACAATATTTTGCCTCTTTTTTGTTCCATGGAACTACAAGATGTACTGTAGCTCCCCCTGAATGTATGCTTCCATCAATCAATTTGATGAATGTGGGACAACTCCCAATTTGTCCCTTAAATACTCAAATGCATCCCTTGGAAGTGGTTTGGTGAATATATCAGCAATTTGCTCTTTTGTAGTTATGTATTCCAAACACACTTGTCCTTCTGCTACCTGTTCTCTCAAAAAGTGATAATTAATAGGGATGTGCTTGGTTCTTGAGTGCATCACTGGATTCTTGGAGATATTAATTGCACTAGTATTATCACAATAGATAGTGCAGGGATGATCATACTCCACCTTGATGTCTCTTAAAGTTTGCCTCATCCACAAAAGTTGAGTGCAACATGCTACTGCTGCAATATATTCAGCTTCTGCTGTAGATAGAGAGACCGATTCTTGTTTTTTGCTCATCCAAGACACGAGATTTCTTCCAAGAAAAAAGGCTCCTCCACTTGTACTTTTTCTATCATCCACATTGACAGCCCAATCAGCATCTGTGAATGCTTCAAGAGTGAAATCATTGCTATTAGGGTACCATAGACCATATTCCATTGTGCCTTTCAAATACTTGAATATACGCTTTACTGCATGAACATGTGTTTCTTTTGGTGCTGCTTGAAATCTTGCCACAACTCCAACAGCTTGCATTATGTCTGGTCTTGTAGAAGTTAGATACAACAAACTCCCAATCATTGATCTATAAAGTGTTTGATTCACTTCTTGAGATTCATCATCTTTGCTTAGCTTGCAACCTGTAACCATAGGAGTGCTAACAGGATTGCAATCTTCCATCCTAAACCTTTTTAACATTTCTTTCACATATTTGGCTTGGGAGATGAAAATACCTTTGCTTGATTGTGAAATTTGTAGCCCAAGGAAGAAGGATAATTCTCCCAACATTGACATCTCAAACTCTTTTTGCATACATGATGAAAATTCTTTGCACATTTTGTCCTTGTCTCCACCAAAAATGATGTCATCTACATACACCACCACAATCAATAAATGTCCATCCTCTTCTTTGATGTATAGATTGCTATCTACATCTCCTCTTTTGAAACCTTGCTCTTTGAGATACTTGTCAAGTCTAGAATACCAAGCTCTAGGAGCTTGTTTAAGCCCATAGAGAGCTTTCTTTAACTTGCACACATAATCCTTGTCTTCTGATAATAGGAAGCCTTCGGGTTGTTCAATATAAACTTCCTCCTCTAGATCTCCATTAAGAAAAGCAGATTTGACGTCCATTTGATACACCTTAAACTTCTTGTGACTTGCATAGGATAAAAACATTCTAATTGCTTCAATCCTTGCAACTGGTGCGAATGTTTCCTCAAAATCTACTCCTTCAACTTGTGCATAGCCCTTGCACACTAACCTTGCTTTGTTCCTTGTGACTTGACCATCTTCATTTAATTTGTTTCTAAAAACCCATTTTGTGCCAATTACATTCTTATCTTTTGGTCTTGGGACAAGTTCCCAAGTTTCATTTTTCTCTATTTGATCCAATTCTTCATTCATTGCACCAATCCAACATTTGTCTTTGCTTGCTTCTTCAAAAGTTTTGGGCTCAATTTGAGATAGAAATGCTGCATGACAATCTTCATTGTAATCCACCATTTTCCTTGTAGATCTACATCTATCTTGAAGAATCAAATCTTCAGGATGGTTCTTTTGAACAAACTTGGAAGGTGTCTTTGGTGTCTTCATGGGAGTCTTTTGTGAAGATTCTTCTTCCTTTGCCTCTTCCTCCTTTTCTTCCTCTTGGGAGTCCTCATCCTCTTTGTCTTCATTATTCATGTTTTGAACATGGTGATCATTTTGTCCAACATCTTTGAATTGCTTTCCTTCATCAATTCTTACATTAGCACTTTCAACAATTTTGTGAGTTCTTTTGTTGTAGCATTTATATGCCTTACTTTTTGATGAGTAGCCAAGAAAGATTCCCTCATCTGCTCTTGTGTCAAATTTGCTCAAATCTTCTTCATCTCTTCTAATGTAGCAAGTGCTTCCAAAAATTTTGAAGTACTTGACAGTTGTTGGTCTACCTTTCCAAAGTTCATATGGTGTCTTCTCATTGTTCACTCTTATTTGTGCACGATTCAAGATGTAAACTGCTGTATGAATTGCTTCCTTCCAAAAGGAATCTGCTATCTTGGTTTCATTTAGCATTGCCCTTGCCATTTCTTGAACTGTCCTATTTTTCCTTTCTACAACCCCATTTTGTTGAGGGGTTCTTGCTGCAGAAAATTGCCTTTTAATTCCATGCTCTATGCAGAAATTTTCAAATTCCTTTGATGTGAATTCTCCTCCTCGATCTGATCTAAGACATTTTATCTTGTTGTTTGCTTCATTTTCAACCAGCTCTTTGAAAGCTTTGAATTTATCAAAAGCTTCAGATTTTTCTTTCAAAAATGCAACCCAAGTCATTCTTGAGAAGTCATCAATCAGCAACATAAAATATCTTTCTCCATTCATGCTCTTGGATTTTGTTGGCCCACAAAGATCTGTATGTATGAGTTCTAATGGCTTTGATGAAGAATGCTCCTTAGACTTAAAGCTTGACCTTGTTTGCTTTCCAAGTTGACACTCTCTACAAATGATATTAGAAGGTTTTGTTATCCTTGGCATATCTCTCACAGCATTTGATTTGCTAACTTTGACAATATTATCAAAGTTTAGATGGCCTAGCCTCTTGTGCCATAACCAACTTTCATCCTCTTGTACTAAGTTGCAACTTTCACAACTTATCTCCTTTAAGACATGCAAATTATGTTTCCTTTCGGCTTGAGCAACCAGCTTTCCATCTTTCTTGATATCACATGTATTAGAAAGAAATGTGATACTATGTCCTTGATCACAAAGTTGACTAACACTTAGAAGATTTTCTTTTAGGCCCTTAACATACAAAACATTTTCTGTTTTTGTTCTCCCATTATCTAGACTAAGTGTTCCTTTTCCTTTTATTTGTTTTCTTGTATTATCACCAAATCTTACTGTTCCTTCATCAGTAGGTTCAAGAGAGATGAATTTGCTCTTGTCACCTGTCATGTGCTTTGAGCACCCACTATCAATGTACCATCTATCCTTCTTACTTTCAGCATGTAAAGCTGTTTGGATGAACATTGATTTCTCCTTTTTCCTCCACACTTTGATAGGTATTTCTTTCCTTTTAATGGACTTATCTTCTTTCTTGTTTTGTTTTGGAGAGTCATTAAAAACTGTCCTACAAGCTTGTGCTTTGTGCCCAAAGTTATTACAATTGTAGCATAGACTATTATAGTCCATTAATGGTGTGAAAGGATTATAATCTCTCCTAAGGTAGCTAGAAATATTTTTCACTTTATTTTTACAATTTAAGGCCTTGTGCCCAAATTTGTTACATAGAAAACAATAGCCATTGAATGCATAGAAGTGCCTAGTATTCAGTCTTCTTTTGGGATCAGCACTTATCTAATCTTCTTCAACTTGCTTTGAGAAAGTCTTTAAATCTTCTTTGGAGTTAGTGACCTTCTTGGATTGTTCTTCAAAACTACCCCCCATTTTGCTTTGAAGAAAATCTTGAGCCTTCATTAGCTCAATCAACTTGCTGGATTCTTCATCAATCTTTGTGTGTGGAACCTTTGTTTTCTCCAATTCCAACTTTAGCATTGCCATCTCTTGCTCCAGCTTGTTACATTTCATCTCCTTTGTATTGAGTTTGTTTTTCAATTCTTCTTCATTTCTTTCAGCTTCCATGATTTGAGCTCTCAAATCTTCAATGGTTTTGCATGAACTCTCCAAGTCTTTTGTCATCTCTTTGATCTTCAACTTGTACTTGGCAGCCTTCTTCTTCAAGTCTTCATTTTTCTTGTAAGCATAGTGCAATTCTTCTTCAAGATCTTCCTCTTCTTGATTGCAATCTTGATCTATCTCTTCTTCTTCTTCACATTCTTGATCAACATTTTGTTCTTCACATTCAGCCATAAACAATATTTCATCTTCCCCATTGCTAGAGCTATCCTCACTTTGTTCTTCGGAGGTGCTGCTATCTTTCTTTGAATAGAAACTCTTCTTATGTTTTTGAAATTTCTTCTTTGAGTTGAAATTCTTCTTTCCCTTTTTCTTGTTGTTGATTTCTTTTTCTTCTTCACTAGAGCTGTTTTCATCTTGAGGACATTTTGAGGCATAATGTCCAACTTTTCCACAATTGAAGCACTTAAAAGGAAATTTTCCTTTGTATTTTCCTTTTCCTTTCTTAAGTTTACCCATGAAGTAAGATTCTGCTTCATCACTTGATTTTTCATCCTTTTCTCCATGCTTGTTCCTGCCCTTTTTGGATGCTTTGAATGAGACTTCCTTTTGTGGTGATCTTCCTTCAATCCTCATCTCATAGGCAGCAAGGATTCCATGTAATTCATCTTTGGTTAGCTGATCCAAGTTTGTTTATTCCTCCAATGCTGCAACTTTGGCTTCAAACTTTGTAGAAAGAGATCTTAGAATTTTGTCAATAATGAATTAATCCTTGATTTCTTCACCAAGTCCCCTCATGATATTCACTGTTTCATCAACACGAAGGAAATATGAAGCAATATCTTCATCATCCTCCATTTTGAGAGTCTCCAACTTTCTTCTATGAGTCTGCAATTTTGCCTTTTTAACTTTTGCATCTCCTTCATAAATATTTTGAAGTTTGTCCCAAATTTCTTTTGCTGATTTGCATCTCATGACTTTTGTAAACTCAAAATCTGTTAGGCTGCAAAGAAGAGCATGCTTAGCCTTTGCATTGTTTTCACTTCTCTTTTTAGCTGCTTGATCCGTTGGAGGGGTAGCTGGAGGTGAATACCCATCAACAACAGATTGCCACACATCAAAACCAAGTGCATTCAAGTATGCTTCCATCTTTATATTCCAAAAGGCACAATTAGTCCCATCAAAGATGGGTGCTTTCACAGTGTTGCTTAGATTCACCATATGTGCTCTTAAGGATCTCCTTCAAGCGATTAAGCTTTCAAGAAGGACCCTGCTCTGATACCAATTGAAGAGCACAAAAGATTTACTGAGAGGGGGGGGGTGAATCAGTAAATCAAATACAAACTTTTATTTTTAATCTTTTCAAACTTATTACAATCAATTTTTTGATATGAACCAATTTCCCCAAATTGATACAACTTTATTGAAATAATATTTTTCAAAGTAGGCACCAACCTATAGATTTACACCAAGATGATTTAGTAGAATGTAGCCTACAAGGAACACCTAGACCTCTACAAATTTAGTAGACACTTGCCTACAAGGAGCACCAACCCCTAATGCAAGGCACCAAACCTTGACTTGATGGAAGAGAGACTGCCTCCAATCTGATCTGCACAAGCCCAACTCTCCAATCTGCTCTATGTGATCAATGATATCACCTTCAGCCCACACAAGGAGATGGGAATCTGACTGAACTGCTAATCTTCAACAACAACCACACACTCTCACACTTGAATTGAATGTCACATATATATCTTGATCAAAGCTTGCGTGTTTTGAAGAAAGAATATAACTCTTGTTCATTTACACCCCTTTATTTATGTGAATTAGACTTAATGTTAATCTCTTCAGATTAAAATTTCTGTTAATTTTTTCTTTTGTAATCGCACCTGTAGACTTAATTTCTCACAAAGAATACGTCTTTGGAATGCAACTTTTTAAAGAAACGCGTCCTGTGTCTTTTGATTGTGCGGCCATGTCATATTTTCCTGATTTAGAAACACGTCTCTTCAAGACTCGATTTGTTTGTTTTAACTAAATCGCATCTGCTGAGAACATTAACACGTCTTTTTAAGATTTAAATCTTTCTTATCTGAAAGACATGTCATTCGAACTTTTTCCTTTTAATCGTGCTTTTTAATTACTCGCATTTGTTCAAATACGTCTTTTCAAGGTTCACAATTCTAAAGAACACATCTCTTGAGACAAACACGTCCTTTCAGATCAGCAGCATCTGTTCAAGAAGATGTCTTTAACTTCATTTGCATCTTTTGATGAAAAGACGTTTTTAACTTTATTCACATCTCTTGATTAGAAGACGTCTTTTAATGATAAATCGCTTCTTCTTAGAAGCACGTCTTTTCAAGGAGAGGTTCGAAACTGTTAAGAGGACAAAACACGTCCTTTCAAGTGAACCGATGCATAACTTCTCAGCGGGTTGTGTTGCTTCTTAACAAATATCATTTTGTTTGATGACTTCAAACAAATGTCAATCTTTAAAGTTCAGATTATGTGAATCTGAATGGTAACCATCTGAAAGTTCAAATTATGTGACTTTAAACTAATGCCGATCTGAGAAAGATCAAATTATGTCTTAACAATCAATTCAAAACAAATGCCAAGCAACACACAAATGCCGATCTGGATGTTAACACAGCAATCTTAAGCAAATCCGAATGATGATGATAACCAGATTATCTAGCCTGAGGGAAGACCTGCTTTGCTTATCAATTCTGAACATCATCACTGAGAACATTAATGACAATCACTTCAACATTGAAGATACTTTATTTCAACATATTTTTGTCATCCACAATTTGTCCTGACATCAATGACAATACTTCTAACACTTGCACCCGTATTGGAACCAGTAACTTAGATCTTAACCTTTCGTTACCTCATCTTAGCTTACTATACAAGCAAATGTGTGTGGGAGTCTACCCCATCCTAAGCTAGAGCCCTCACATCCTATTGCCATGTGATAAAAAACATAGAAAAATGTATGGCATGAAAATTGAGGTTTGAACATTGTACACAAAGGCCCATATGAATTGCCATCCTATTTCCATAATAGAGTTTTATTTCCACAAAATGCAAATTAAATTTTTTATTTTTCAAAACAAGTTTTTTCCAAGAACTCAATTTCAATGGTAAGATTTCAAACCTTTCAAATTTTCGAAGTTTAAAAGTTTCATTTTCCAATAGTACCCTCTTGAAGCAATGGGTACCAAACACACTCTTTTTGAATCACATAATGAGTTTTCAAAGAATCACCATAGTTCTAGCATAAAATGGAAAGTCTCAGAAAAACAAAATTAACATTGTCAAATTGATTTCCACGAATACATTCATTTCTATAGAATGAAATGCGATATGCATCAACTTAAGGTTGGCATGGCAAAAGCAGAAATAATTTCAATTTCAAAACATGGAGATGAAACCCTTACCTTCAATCCAAACCAAGCAAACAATTCTTTACTCAAATGGAAGCCAACAATCCAAGCAAGTAATCCTCCACTCAAATCCAAACCAATTCCCAATATAAGCACACAAGGAAAGTATGGAGAACAAAATGCAAACAAGAGGCAATAATTTCACTTTTTAGAAAGTCCTCTTTTCCATTTACCACTCAAAACCACATAATACAAGATATTTTAAATGAAATGACCTTTTGTTTTTCTTTTTCACTTTTATTCCCCATTTTTCTTTTTATATACAAATAAAGCTTTGAAATCTTTGAAGTGAACTTTTGCAATTTTTTCTATTTCTAAAATCATCAAATGAACATTACCAATTTCCTAATACACTTTCCTAAAAATTGATGCTTTGCATCTTTTGATTATTTCAATGAAGGCAAACATAGGAAAACATATAAAATATATTTGCACAATAATAATTTAATTTTCCAATTAAATCATATATTGCTTTTTCCACTCTACAATATTAGCACATTGCAAGGTACATGAAACTATAAACTTTATCCACTACTAGCATAAATTCATTTCACAAGCACACAACAGAATATAGAAAATGATTAAATGCAAATAATCACAGGAGTCAAGCAACCTATGGAAAACATGCAAATACATTTTATGATTTCTCACATGACTCAAGGATATAGAATCAATTGATTCGGATTCAGGCTCACCGGGCCACAGAAGATGCATCTTATAGCTAGAATTTGAATGCGACAGAAATAAAACACTACACTTTTACCCAAGCCAATTGTCTTGAAGTAAATCGCTGTTAAGGAAACATGTGCTTGCACACTCAATGAAATCATTAAGAATATTTGCATAAAACAAGATAGCTGGAGCACAACATATAGCAATCAACAAGATAATATCCAAATGATGATATCAATATCTTCATCTAACTGAAAATCATCTAACACTAGCATGATCCAAATATAAAGATATACAATAATCATCACAATGTTGAACTTAATCATATAGGAGAATCACATATACCAATGAAAATGATGAAGCTCAAACACTGTAGAGTTAGAGTTCAAGCATATAAATTCACACAAATGGATCCAAAGTACAACATCCATACACATCAATAGCAATGCAAACATCATCGGCAAGTACAGTATTAACAACAAAAATCAGCTGAACAAAAAAATGAGACACAAACATCTAGGATCTTACATCACCAGGATGGGGCAAGAGATAACGCGCGGGCATTATAGATTGGATAATCTTGGAGTGCCAAATTATATTTTGGTTTTGGGTCATGACTGTTACTTGGGAAGTTCTTGGGATATGCAATATCTGAATAAGCATGCTATTATATGATTTCATGATTGAACACCATATTGCTTTGTGAGGAATATTCGAGATTGATTGAGAGAGAGATCTATTTTTTCGTTGGTTTGCAATCACACATAGCAGTCAGTGCTCTAATATGGATACCATGTGGATTGTGATTGATATTAATTCTAGTCATTTCTAGAACCAGTTAACCTTCTGAAACATGAGAAGAATATTTCTCTTTGTATGGGAGCTCTAAATTGTTAAGGATGGATATGACTATTAAAATATTATTCCATGCACCCTTCCATGCTTTTGCTGAGAAGTGGAGATGTTTACTAGTTTATTGTTATAAAAATGGAAATGAATTGCCCTATTAAGTGAATTGATTGTGGAACGATAACTTCTAAGGAGTGAGTTAGCAAGTGGCAGGCACTGCAGAGAACCAAGGAAATTAGCTCAGGTTCTTAACGATAACTTCTAAGAAGTGACTGAGCAAGTGGCAGGCATTGAAGAGAAGCAAGGAAATTAGCTCTGGTTCTATGATATTTTTTGTTTTGGAATTCAAACCAAATAGGGTATTCCTTATTAGGGCATTCCCAAAGACGTGCAGTACATTCTAAATAAGTTTTTAACATTCTCACACCAAAACTAAGAACCTTTTTCGTAGAGGTTTGGATTGATGACATCAAATAATGAATCATTATATCAGGACGAATGACTTGAGTATATACTGTACTTGTGTACTACTAATAATTTGTTTTTGGTGTAAAAAATAGGCTGTAGAATATCCTAAGTATCATTTTACTTTCAGAAAATCTCATTCTATTTTGAGGAAGATTAAAGTATGTGATAGTAGTCATCAGTTTTCCAATCCATGAAGATGATTTCTAGTTTTCAGATTCAATTATGTAAGTTATTTTCCATCATTGTTTGGGATCATACTTAGTGATCCATCATTATTGCTATTCTTTTTTCATCCGTATAATAGATCATTGACTGTGATTCAAAATATTGGTGCAAAAACTATTACACAATTTAATCGAAAAGCTAGAAATTAAAATTATGTGATGTTTTATCAAGATTCAACTATGTTGTGTTTGAGTCAATTTCATTAACCCATATTCATGAGTAATGGTTCACAATAATCCATCTCTAATGAGCATGAATGGTCCACCTCATTGCATTTTGATGATACTCACATGGGTTAAGCATTGGGACTGCCTGATGTGTCACCCATCCTAATCCTACTTTCAGTCAAGTGTACATAACCATGGAGTTTCTCCCAAGATCAAGCCCACTTAGCTTGATGATGAAGTTTCATTCAACTGCACTTAACCAAGGAACTCCAAATTGCATGGTTCATAAGACACAACACTTGCTGAAGGTTTTGCAAATGTTGTAGCAAGATAAAGTTTCTCTTGAGTGTACTTAACCAAGGAGCTCTAAAATGAATGGTTTATAAATCTCAAAATTTGATGAAAGTTTTGCAAATGGGGTAGAAAGCTAAGTGGGTTTGATCTTGGGGAAATTGAGTGCATTTGAGATGGAGTAGTACTGGGATGGGTGATCTCAGGAAGACCTGATGCTTCATCTATGTGAACATCACCTAGATGCAATGAGTTCTCAGTGGAGTATTCATGATTATGAGAGATGGTTTTTTGTGAATCACTACTTATGAAATATGGATCAATGATATTGACTCAAAATACATAATTGAATTCTGATAATAATCACATAATTTAACACACTGCCAAAAATACCACCAGATAAAATTAGCTTTTCACTTGAAATTGTTGCTAAAATTTCCACCTAACTTTCAGATTCATGGTAGTAGTTTTTGATTTTTTTTTTAAACTCAAGTACCCGTCCTTACGCAATTTCTATTTTTTCTTTTTGTTTTTATTAGTATGAAAGTGGGGTTTCTGAAAATCACGAATATAATATAAATATTGCAAATGAAATTACTTTGATTGTGCAGCTATCAGGGGATATGCCTTGGCATATTTAACAGCTGCAGCAGAGAGGATGCGCTTTTTGCTTGGAAGTCCAGGCATGGTAGCTCTGGACATTGATGTGGAGTTGCGAGGCCTTTTACAGCAAGTTCTTAGCTGTCTAGAGAAATTGCCAAGGCCTCAGGGTGAAAATGTTTCCACAGAAATGGTTGACCTCTCTGTACGTAAGCTTTTGTTCTGTTGTTATATAGAAAATGCTTTTAGTGAGTTAATTATTATAGAGGTTACCATCCATTTAATATGGACTCTTAAAGAATATCTTTAACTCAGCAGGTGGCTTCGGATAATATTATACTCTTGCAAATTGATTTTGAAAATTATACCTTTGTTTATGACGGAAGTTCAAGGTTACTCAAAATTACTCAATATTAAAGTACCATCTATAATAATTGAAAATAAGTAACCAAATAATTTTTTTGTACCTCTCCATACCGTGAATATTCAACTTGTTCATTATAACCTATCTGTACAATATCAATGCATGGTGCCTACTTGGGGCGGACATTGCATGTCAGATGGTCCGTTATAGAGCAATAAACATTAAGTGATCATTTGGCCTGGAGAATGACATCCTTTCGTGAAGTCATCTTCCATCGGAATCATTTTAAATGATACTACACATGCTGTTCTTCGTACGCGAATGGAATGGTGAAAGAAAGGAATCAATAACACGGACAGGATTGAGAAGAAGAGAAACCACTAAATTATGAGAAATTTGATGTCATAGAGTTGTCATACTTAAGTGGCACTCAAACCGTGACACACACATGTACGTACATACGTATGTATATGCTATGTTACAGAGTTCGCCGGATTTTATAGTAGAAATTCGAAATCCAGTGAACATTAAAAAAACTTTGAATTTATTTGAAGTCGCCATTATATTCGCCCCCATGTTGTACGGTATGTGAGAGAAATATTCGGTTTAAATCTGCAGCAGACCTTTTTTAAATGGCTTTTAAATTTGAAAACAAAAAATATGAAGAAAGAAATATGTCGGTCGCGGCTGACGCAGCCATGGCAGGGCTGACGTCGACAGTAGGGGCGATATCTGCTCCGCATGGCAACATCGGAGGCAAGCCCTTTGAGTTCGGAGGCACGTTTCTCTGTCTTAACACCCGCAGAAGCAAATACACGAGATACAATAATCTTCATTCCTTAGCAATGGACCCTTCGTTTGTCTTCAATGAACGAATCCCGGAACTTCCGCGTTGGGGCGATCCCCAACTGAATGCCATTATGAAACGGACTCACCTCCTTGTATTATCGGTTAAACGCAGACATAGAATACAAACAGGAGGGAAAAAACCTTTAAAAAGGACTTTCGCTTATTGATTATTATTATGTTTATAAATATTAACTTATATGTAATTTTTTATGAAAAGCATGAAATTTTTATTAATCTTTCTAATTTTACAAAAGAATATTATGAATGTATGATATATTTAGTTAGATTTTTATTTTAGAATGTATAAAATTTAAATATTTTTAAAATGATTTAATTTTAAATATTATAAAATCATATGAAAAGCATAAAATTTTTATTAATCTTTATAATTTTTTAAACAATATTATGAATATATGATATATTTAGTTAGATTTCTATTTTAGAATGTATAAAATTTAAATATTTTAAAAATTATTTAATTTTAAATATTATAAAATCATTTACTATTAATATTTTTAAATTTGTTTAAATTTGACTTTTTAAAATTTAGTAAATATATATTAGTTTTGCTCGATGAAAATAGCCTTGGGGGCCATAGCCATATGTCGAACTAGAAAATTTACGTTGATATGGCAGCTCTTTTTATGGAGGACCAGTTAACGAAATTCCCGAGTTGGGGTATAGGATTCAAAAAACCCATGCAGGGTGCCTAACAAAAGGCTCTTGTAGACATGGTACTACCATTTCGTACTATTAATTGTAGGCAACTTATCCTAACCATGCTATAAGCATATACATCATAATATCAAATTACAAACCATTTGTCAACCATGTTGCTTAGAATTCTCTTCCTCGTTGCTTTCATTAATGTACTCATGGCAAAGGTCCATTCTATTCTCGGGGATGGTGTAGCCCCTGTGGCAAATTTTAAAAATTCTATCTCCCACTTAGATTGATGCTTGCACAGATCATCATTGAATCCAATGGTGGAAATGACAAATGATCCATTGAACAATTAGGACTGCGTTGAACATTGGCCAATATCCTGCTCTAGGATGAAAACCAAGCCGTGTAATAGCATCATCCAAGATGGTTCTAAGCCCTTGGCATCATAGAGGCCTACTTAAGGACTTAGAAACAACTCGTCACCTCCTTTGATTTGCTTGTTTCTAAGAAGAAGGCTACAAACATTGAAGAAATGTCCATATTAACTCTAAACCTGTGTGTAGTGAAATATCTCACCCAACATCACTTTGACTACGTGTATCATGATCACTGCACTAATCTTCAATACTTTTCTCAACCAAAGATAAGTTATTTCACTCAGAAAGGCTATCTACCAATTCTTGGCAACCAATCTTATCATGGTATCCATAATCTCAGAGAGGCAATGCTGACATGGAAAATGAAGTGATGCATTTAAAACCTTGCCATGTGAGCTATCTATATATCTACCCATGATGTATTGTGTGCCAGAGCCTACTCTGCCAAAGGGCATCCTTCCTTCACCTTGCATGTGTGCCCAACCTTTTTGCCACCATTGTTTTCTGAATAATATGGGGTCATCATTAATTAGATTGGGGTCTAGATTCTTCTATGTATCTAGAGACTTCCCAACAATCCATCCCTTCTCAATATCTATCACAAAATTTGTTAGTCTACCATGTTGGTCTTAAATTCCCTATACACGTCTTATTGCATAGTCTTCCAATTGATCTATTCGTGGCCAAATTTGGCTCAATATCCTACTTATCTTTCAATTTAGTGTCCCCCTTTTCCTAGTGTCATTAATGATAACCATGGAATTGTCCACTTGTACCTTTTTGATCCTGAAACGATTGCATACTTGCAGTCCTAAAAGTAGCACCTAAGCCTTTACTTCATTATTTGTTCTATTCACCAGCCCCTTTGAAGTCGCTACAACTAGATTTCTGTCATGATTTTTCAGTATGCAACTATCACCAGAGCCTCGGGGGCTTCCTCTGGGAGGACCATCAAAGTTGAGTTTACACCAGGCTTTTTGGTGGGGTAGCCTAGCACCTGCAATCCTTGGATTTGGTGGTGAAGTAATCCAATCCACCCCACGAACAGGGGAATCTAATAAATATATTTAAATAACTCACAAATGCAGATTAATATGATTCAAAATTAATAACAATTTTTTTTTGGTTGAGGAATTTGTTTCAAATTTTTCATGGTTAAACATGAATTCAAAGATGAACCTTTTGACATGGCATATATTTGTATGTGTATGTTTACATATAGATAGACATACACATACATTAGCACACACACATGTGATCAAGCATAGGATTGAAAGTTAGGATTAGAATAGTAAAAGCAGAACTGAAATTACAAAATTCATTTGCCAAGGTGCTAGACAACCAGGATTTGTTAGATGAATGGATTTGAAACTGCAAAGTCGCTGCAACTATTTGGTTTACTTTGGCGAGTACGAAATTGATATCCTTGAGTTCATATGTACACATACATCCATATACATATATAAAATCAAGTGTAGGATTAAGAGCTAGGGCTGGAACAATAAATGTATAACTGAAATTAACAAATTAAATGCAATGCTTAGGTCAAAATCTGAATGGAGGAATATGCTACTAAAGACATCATGAATCGATTTTCTAGGGTGGTAGAAAATTAGGATTTGTTAGATTCATTAAACCTCGTCAGCTTACTTCTAGATGAATAAGGCTCTAAAGAATGGATTTGGAATTGCGAACTAACTGTACAACTGTTTGGTTGATTTTTGTGAGTGTGGCACTAATTTCCAACAGTCCAGAATTGAACTTGGTGCTTGAATTTGAACTAAAGTTGTGGATTGCGATTGGTTGGAAGTTGATGACTATTGCAAGTTTACCTCATCTTGTTGTATTAGTTATTGAAATGGGATGATTTCTAGAGACACCATTTGGGAACTTGTTAACCAAGGATTTATTCTCTTTTGATCAAGTCAGTAGGTAGATTGATTCAATCGCCAAGATGCCTAAGATGATGTATGCTAATGTATCACGAATGCTCTATGATAATGCTATCCAATTATTCCTCTATGATTTCTCCTTGATGTTGACCAGTTTGAATTCAGATGTTGAATTTTAAATGTCCAAGGTTCAAATTTATGACTAGAAATAAACTAGGTCAATTCCACACCTATAGATTTGATGCAGGTTGGTGCTTGGAAGATCTAGGGCTTGAAACAAGTTCTTGGGCATGTGTACTGATGAGGATAGGGTGACATAATGTCATGAACTGATTTCTACACAAGAATGTGTCACTCATAGACTTGTTATTGCATAAAGTACACTCTAATTGAAGTGGACCCAAAACATAAGGGAAAAGGGCATGGGTATGTAATTTTCAAAATTATTACATTTTGCGCTCACTTTGATGGGCATGGGAACTATTATGAGGATGAATGTCAAAGTAAAAACAAGTAGTCAACATGGAAATCAAATATTTCAAACACTCAAAGGATATGAATATAAATGATGACTATTGTAGCCTCCTTACAATGAGTGTTGCATTAGAAATGGGCAAAAAAGAAAAGCAATGACAATCATGTCTCACATTTAAAATAAGCACTAACTACAACCTGTTTTGAAAACTATCTTCAAAAGTAGTATTGAGAGGAAAGTGGTGAAACTCTAAGTGGAAAAAATGGTTGGACTTTGACTAAACAGAAGATTTTGAAGATTCAAAAAGGTTGATAGAGTTCCCCTCAACATGTGAATGATTATGAGTCTTTGCAAACCATATTTCACAAAAGGAACATTAGTGACATATATGCCACCTTCTAATAGGTTGCATACTATTGGCGTTTCAATTCACACCTCTGGAATGCGGATTAGAAACAGACAACTATGCACAGATAAACTGCTCTTCGAATTAGGAGGGGAAGCTCCCTCTTGGCTGATGTTGCTTAAGAGAAAGTAAACTAAAAATAATTTTCCTATCTTTTTGTTCAGCTAAGAGCACAAGGTTATAAAACTCTAGGGCCGTAGCTGAGATTTTCTCTTTTGGAAGTTCAACTACGACTAAGCCTACTCTAATGATGTTTCTAACTTCTCAAGTAAATGTAGAGCAAGAGAGTTAGAAATGAACAAGGAAGGATTCTTTGACATAAATACTTAAATAAACTTTCTTTCAACGCACATCTACTTACTTTCAATGCAAGCTGAAATAGAGATCATATAAGCATAACACATGAAACGGAAATCTAAGACATTATATCAGGGCAAAGTAGGAACAAGACTTTATTTCTCAAATCTCAAGAACAAAAGATTACACTTTTGGGACAACAGGATTGTAGCAAAATAGGCTTACAGTTTAGCCATCAAACCAGAATATATTGACACAAGACACATGCATTGAACAATAACTTGCAGCTAAAGAGGCATACAAGCTTGCTCTTACACTAAGTGAACATGAAATTGAACAACAACAACTTGCAGGCAAAATAGGCTTAGCAATTTGCTATTACAATAACCGTTAAAAATAAATGGGCAAGACTGCCCTTATTTATACACAAGCAGAGGAGTAGGGAACCCTAAAATCTCCTTGCTTTTACAACTAAGACTTGCCAACATGCAAGCTTTATTTCTAAAACTAAAACAAGATAAGCATCTAACAACCTATGAAAGCATAAAAACAAGGAAAGTGCCAACTATTACAGCTTGTTTTCTTTTCTCTTTCAAAGAATGGATAAGCTTGAGACAGGACTAGAAAGAAAGCGTGAGATAAGAATGGAAAGAAAGCTCGGAGAAAGCTGTTGCTTTAAATCTCAACCACATATGCCAAAAAGCTAGAAACTATATCTCTATTAGGAGCATCAATACTATCTATAGCCATATTTCGCTTTTCTAGGATTGCCTCGCCTTCTGCAATTGAACTTAGAGAATCTTTGACCTCTTTAGTTGCTTTATGAGTTCTATTCTTGAAAAACATCGCTGCCCCAAAAGATGACTCACTAATTGATAACTTGGCGGCTCTACAACTTTATGCTTCTCACATTTCTCTTGATTCTCCAACATAAGAGTATTGTACAACTTTTTTTTCGATACCTTTCCTTTTTCTCATATCACACCTTTTCACACTCTTCAATTGAGATGATGAAGTTTTCTGTCCATGGTGGTGTTTGAAAAGCACTTCTCAACATCGTCTAGCCTTGAGTTTGCAAGATACAATACTGGCTTGGTTCTGAATCCCATGGGAGAGTATTGCATGCTGAAAAACTTGAATTTTAATAGTAAACTCGACTATGTTCGTACACCTTTTGTGGAAATGGCTGAAAATTGAAGGCTGATTTCTCTTGAAAAAGCAATAAACCCTACTTTTTTGAACTTTTTCTAAAAAAAGCTGAGAACTCGGTTTTGTGCAGAATCACATTTTGGATGAACCCAGTTGATTAGATTTTGAAAATACTGAAGATTTCTTGGACATGCATGGAAAAAGCAGGTTCTTGAAAGTTGAAATTTTTTCTAGAGTTGTTGAGAATCATGAACTGAGCTGACCCAGATTGTTGAAAACTGAAAAAGATGACCCCCTTCTTCTAAAAATTGATACCTTGGAGAAATAAAGCATGAAAAAGAGAGCCCCTTTGTGTGCTGATCCAGAAAATATGAAGACCTTTGAAAAAGCACTAGGTTTTGGCCTTTGAATCCTGAAAAGAATATAAATTTATCTCCTCCTCTCTTGCTCTTGGATGCCAACTTGCAAAAAGTGAATAATGAAATCCAAAGTCTTCTTAAATAAGTTTTGAGGATAAATAAAACACTTTATTCTCTGCTTTAAAACTTTCGTAGCCAATCCTAAGCAAGTTCGTTGAACTTGGACACTTTTTATTGATGCATGATAAAAATTGAAAAATTTACTAAGGCATTCAGCCTTGGGCAGCCGTCTTGGCCTAGAGCGCTTTTCCTCTCTAGACTTAGCCATATTTTCACCATTTTCAAGATTTTGCTTGTTTCTGACCTCAGTTTGATCCTTGATTCCGGGTGCTCGGTGAATCCTGTGAACTAATGGATGATCTCATCACGGAGCTTGATTGAATCTGAAGAGATTGTTTGGAGACTGTAATTGCTAATTTCAACTTTTAGGCTCTCAAATTCTTTGGCGCCACTGGCTACTTGGGGCGCCCAAGTCTTCCAGACTTAACCATTTTTCTTGTTCTTCATCTTTACATTGCTTTCTGATCTCTTGATGAACTTGCAATTTTGGATGATTCGGAGGTCTGACGAACTGATGACTAGACTCGTTGGATAGCTCGGAGGATTTTGAAGGGGGGTTCTCCTTAGGAAGGATATTTCCTGAAAGCTGAATATTGGGGGTCAAAAGCTTGGGCGCCCCTGGCTAGCTGGGGCGCCCAACTCCTCCAGAGTTAGTTTATTTTCTGAGTTTTTCAACTTTGCTTTTGACTTTTGACATTTTACACAATTTTAACCCCTCGACCAGTTTGCAGTATTTGATGATTGATAACTTCGATGCGCATGCTGATGATTGCGTTGGAGAGGTTGATCAAAACTGAAGAAGACATGCTGGAGGGTGCAACTGCAAATTCTTTCATTTGGATGCTCAAATTCTTGGGCGCCTATCTCCTCCATGGGGCGCTCATGATCTCCAACCTTAGTCATTTTTGGCTCTTTTTCAACCTTCAAACTTGACCTTCATGTTCTGTCCTCCATTCGATCTAAATTTGTTAGCGACTGACAAGTCCGATGATCGGGCTTAGATATCCGTTGCGAAGCTGACATAATTATGAAGAGATTGACTGATCTGGCAAATCCTAACTATTGGATTTGAGCCTCCAAAACCCTAGGCACCTATCTCCTCTTAGGGTGCCCAAAATTTCCAAACTTAGAATGTTTTCTTACAATTTCATGATTTGCATTGTGCTTCTCTGCTGAGACTTCTCCGTTCGATCTGAATTCTGGATGACTGATTGATCTGATGACTGTGCCGATGGATTTAGTGCGGAGTTGAGAGGATTCTGAGCAACATTGTTTGGGGTGAGCAAACCCTAATTCTATTGTTTAACCTCTTGAAAGACTGGGCACCTATCTCCTCCTGGGGTGCCCATGCTTGGCAGACTTAGAATATTTTGCATATTTCAACTTTTCCCTTCGTTCCACGTGCTCGCCATTGCTTCAACTGTTGGAGATTGAAAATTTTCTAAGGCACGAACATCTAGGCGCCTAGACTGAGCTGGGGCGCTTGAGCTTTTCAGACTTATGAAATTTTTGGATTTTTCAACTTTCACAACCTCCCTCTTCCATTCTTCGTTCTGCGTGCATGTTCATCGTTTCTCATCTTCTGTTCAGTGCTTGAATGTTTGAATCTGACACTTGGCAGTTGACTGACCTCCATTTATGACCTTGGAGCTCTTGTAAAAGCATAATAGACCCACTAGGGCAAAACTGATCTTTTGACGATTTTGATAGGACTAGCCTGATGAGGAAGTATTTTAAGCCAATCAAAATTAGTTTGAATCCTAGAAGCCAAACTTTCTATTTTTAGAAAATTTTGCCAACATCCATTTGAGAAGAAACTTAGAAAAACCCAGAAAAATGTTATATTTTTAGAAAGTGCTTAGAGTGACCAAGTCTACAAAACCCAGATCTCCATTTTTCAGCCCAAAATTTTAGGCTGAAAAATGGAGATCTGGGTTTTGTAGACTTGGTCGCTCTGAGTAGACCCAGATCCTCAGATTTTGAAAATTTTGTGTTTTTGGCCTTCATGCAAGACATGCAAATTCCTAATTTTGACCTTTTTTGACAATTTTAACAAGACTTTTAACCATTTCTTCAAAATGCCTAAGTGTAGCAAAATTTTTAATTTGGGGTACAACACATACAAAGGATGCAGGGAATTGGAGGTAAGGAGAAAGAAGATATGATCAAGATAAAACATGTGAAAGTGGTAAAAGGTATCATGTGACAAGCATGTAAGAACAGAGCTGAGATTGATCATGAAAACACATGTAATAAGGGAAAGCAAGTTGGCCTCCCAATGTTGACCCCAATGAAGGCTAGTAACAAGATTTTGGATTAGGATCATGTAAGCACAAGTGAGATGTAAGATATATGCATGATAAGGATCATCATGTAAGCATAAAAGATGACATTATAAGATATGAGCATAATACTTATTAGAAAGCATGTAAATGTCAAAGATATATCATGCAAGTAACATAGGATGTAAGCATGAGAAGCATACTATCAGGATAACACAATAAACATGAGTGAAGGTTTTATATTCTTGTTAGGTCAGTAATTAAACATCAACCTGCTTAAAGTAGATCATTTGAAAAAATAATCATCAATAAAGTCTCGAATGGGTAACAGTCTTCTGGATCAACTTGAGTTAGAGTACACTTACATATTGACGCACTGTGAAGGATCTAGTTTTAAAGCTAAAATATCTTTTATCAACATTTTGTAATGTGCTTTCTTTATGTGGAAACCTGGACCTTGAGTTTTTGACTTAACAGCATAGTGGCAAGAAGATCATTTTCATATACATGTTATTGGAAAACAGGTATCTTTGATAATAATTCCTCATCAGGATGTCCATACACAACATTGTTTAGTTTTTATGGATTCCTTTTCCATGGTGGTAGAAAATAATATTGGTCTACATGGTAAATTGTGAGAGCTCTGGTGGTACTTACAAATCTTGTTTTGTTTAAAAATCTTTGACAGTAGAATATATGATTTTATTTTGTTGATGTAGAGATTATTTTCTTCTGTAATGTTTCATTTTGGCATTTCTTTAGTGAATTTCATAAATAATAACTACATGAGAGTTGACTGTGCAGAAAGATTTAAACGAAAAATGGTATCTTTCAAGTCAAATTTTATCAATGTGTTTTTGAATCTGATCTCCATGCAGGATTTCCGAAAAGACTGGCTCTCTGTATTGATGGTTGTCACATCATCTAGATCACCAATAAATATTAGACACTTGGAGAAGGCCACAATTTCTACTGGCAAGGAAGGTTTGGTGTCAGAAGGAAATGCAGCCTATGTTTGGTCCAGGTATTATTATAGAATAATGGCTAGGTACATTTTCAATTTATGCAATGCCTCCAAAGTTTTTATTTGTTTGAAATATCAACTTCTATGTTTCTGTGTTCATAATAGCAATACATGAGAACTAGGATTATCGGGAAAAGAACAGTGTTTACCATGTTGTGGCAATTCAAGACACTGAATTTACCCATTTTGTTCAGTGCTTGAAACAGCTTCAGTAGCATGTGTAGGATTTTGGCTTATCATGTTCACGAACCCAAGCTATGAACATATGTAAATTTGAATGGAATTGAATTCAAGAGGGAAACATACACTAGTTAGTAGTTTCTTTTTCAAACTGCTATGTAAAATCTGTGAGGAAAGCATCTTTTCCATGTGCAGGAGTGTTGATGAAATTGAAGATCAGCTGTCTAAACATGCTTGCCTGAAACAGCTATACTACTATCGCCAACATCTTACTGTTGTAAGCTTTCAAATTGTTAACTTCTATACCATCTTTGGCAGTTTTATTTTCTTTGCTTAACTTTTGTATATTGATCCTTATAATTCTTCACATTTCAATTCTCATCTTTTTGCTAATCTACTTCTCTACAACCAGGTTTTCCGAAACACCATGTTTGGCCCAGAGGGGCGGCCACAACACTGTTGTGCATGGCTTGGCATTGCTAGTAGTTTTCCGGATAATGCTACTGTTAGTGTGCCTGAAGAGGTAATGTACGACATCTTCTGACAGCATCTATTAGCAAAATGTAATGCTATTATCTGTTTCCACAGCGATAAATTTTAAAGCTTGTTAAACGAATGTTTTATTAGGCAAGAATTCTTCATATATGGATTTCAATGAGCAGGGTCTTTTAATGAAAGGATGATGAAGATGATTGGAAGAATTTATTAGTTGGAAAAATACAGCTTGATGTGGCAATCTAAGTAGCAACGTAAACCAAGAAAGTAGTTAAAAATGAATTTCAGTGTTCTGTGTTCAAGTATGTATTAAGAAATCTAAATTTCTTTAGTTTTCACTTTTCAGTGATATATCTCTATCAACTTCTGTTCAGAAACTTGATCCCTTTTATTTTTGAAAATACATAAAAAATTAATCATAAAATATTTAATTTTGTGTCTTGTCAATAATAGGGGATTAGCCTTTGTTAGTGGATTCTCCCTTAGGCCCTTCATACCCAGACCCAGTTTGATTGGGTAAATCCTAGGTTGGTCCTCTTATCCGAACAGCTTTTGTTCCTTTGATTTTCAGTGCTGTTCCTGGGCATGTCTTGTGTTTTTCTGAGACAGATCCGAGATGTATCTGGGCAGGAGACAGTGTGCCCTGTCTGAACATGGACTGAATGATTTGAGTCTGAGGCCCTCAATGAATAAAAAGGGATAAAAGGATATGTTCAAAGAATAAAAGCTAAAACCTAATGAAAAAAATCGTTGAATTATCAAGTTAGCAGTAGCTTTTTTGTGGTTAATTTTGTATTCTATGTATATTATAGATATATATATTTGTTTGGCAAGAACATAGAAAATTTTATATATTTTTTCTATGGCTATACTTAAGCAATACTGAACTTGGATAAAAAAGAAATTGCTGAACTGTGATAACTGATCACTGAACCTGTACCAGGACTGGCAACATGGAGTTTAACACAAGTATAATTTTTAGTCCCATTTAGTAAATAACACAATGTACCCATTCTGAGTCTTGAAGGTAAAAGCTGTGTAACAGAAGATGGCTTTTTTATGCTCAGTTTGGAATTCATTGAATTTCATACCTTCACTTTCAAAATGATCAAATTTGTTGATTTATTCATGCATGTACATTGAACAAAACCTAAGTTAACCGTTCTGGTTCAGATCCTGGATCGGTTTCATGGATTTGGTTCGTGGATCCGGCAAATTTGTTTTGGGGCTGGGTTCGTTTTTGGGTTTGTCCATACAAAAAACATGTAAAAATCATTAATATATATGTTTACAATAGAAATAACATACATATCTCTTAATATATTTTATTTTTATATAGAGAAATATTTATAAAATCTTATAAAATATTTATAAAATTAATATACTATATGATAATAATTAATTATAAAGTAGATTTATATAATAATATATAAATATTAATAATATAACCATAAGATAATATTATAATATATAATTATTAATAATTTAATATAAATATTATATTTTTAAATAACCTATAGTTTCTGGCTGGGCCTATTGAACAATACAATGTGATGGGGCCAGCCCTTCTTCGTATTCGATGAGACGATATTATGACATTTGTTCTTGGATTAGAAGATTACTAGGGAATCGAACAATATATAATTTGTGGGCCCAACTATTATAGGAAAAGGGGAATAATATAAATATATAAATATAATATTTTTAAAATAATATTATTATCATCAAGATCGCTTAGGAGTTAATTAATACTCTTGCCTCTGCTTCTTACATCAGTAAAAATTCACTGAGTCTGTAAATATATATTTGCATAAACCTTTAAAACCACTCACAAGGGATTAATATAATATAGTAAAAAACGTCAATGGAACCTAGGCACACTGAATTGGATCCTGAATCTGGTTTGAACTGGACCCGGATCCGGCAGCTTGGCCTATGGACGGCAGCTTGGCCTATGGATCAGGTAACATAGAACAAAACCATCATCTAATAGATTTGAAGCAGGATTGCTGATAAATTATTAACTCGTCATTTTTAACATGCAGCCCTTCAGCTGCACATGATATTCTCTCTGTTCAGTTTCACGCACCATTATAGAGCATTTCATGTGTGCAAAGTTTGATATGTGCTACCATTCTATTCTAGTCCATATGCCCCCCCTTTTCCATCCAGAAAAATAACAGCAACGGAATTCTTTGTAGCTTACAGCAGTCTTTAGGCATTTACGGAGACATCTGCACTTGTTCATGACATGTAGTTGCACTTTCAGGGATATATGAGGGAGATTTTCTGCTTTATTAAGCTTTTTTGTGCTTAATATTGTATATCAAATCTCAGTCGAAGGGCCAGAAGTGTCATTTGCCTACATCTTCATGGCTCAGTTCAACACATATTGGTGGTGTTTAAGTTTTTTATATGAAATCTACCATGTATGTGATTAGGGGGACCGCATTCATACATTATGAATAGTTTATTAACTTTACTATTATAAATTTATAAGGAAACAAATGTACCTTCACATAAATATCATATAGACTTAATTAAAGTTTAAACAATAATAATACCCTAGGGTTAGACGTGGGACTGGAATAATACATGCAGAATTAAATTCATGGAATTTAAATAAATGGAATGCAATGCACTGGATTCCAGATGTAGGAATATGCTGACGAAGATGCCCCAAATTGGTTTTCCAATGTGCTGAAAATTAGGGCCTTGTCCAGATGAATGCCTCCAAATCTATGAACGAACTGTACTTTTCCCTGGTTCAAATCTGTGCTCGTGGAGCTGATCTCCATGCTTGGGAACTGATCTAGCGTGTGGAATTGAACTTGGACTCATGAAAATGGATAGGCAAGGAATTGACTATAGCAGGCATGCCTCAGCTCATTGTACCTATGTCTAAAGGGAGGTGGTATCTAGAGACAACATTTGGGAACTTGCAAGGCAATGATTTGCTCTCCCTTGGTCAAGCCCCCAGGCAGACTGATTCAACAGCTTTGGAAAACAGTAGTCAAGCATGCAGAGATGCTTAAGATGATATATGTTGATATATAATTTGATAATGCTGCTATCGATGTATCAGTGATATCACAAATGATCTATGACAATGGGTTTCCACAATTCTCTACTTAATTTCAAAGTAAATGGTGAATGTCCTTGAATAGACATAGCACACAAATCCATGCAAACATGTGCTAGGTTGGCTTGAAATGACTAGTGGAAAGGTTAGCAATGGGTTAAATTTGAATTTTAGAATCTAAAAGTTTTTTCAATTCTGCACTCATGAATCTAGGAGATCTAGGGATTGAGACTAGCTTTTGGGGATGAGTGATGAAGAGGACAGGATAAAATAAGGCAATGAGCCGAATTTCATGTAAGAATATGCTACTTGTAGACTTGTTATTGCATAAACAACACTCCAATCAAAGTGGGTCCAAAGCATAAGGGAAAAGGACATGGGTATGTAGCTTTCATCATTACATGTTGCCACCACTTTGATGTGCATGCAACTATGGAGATTCTTTTGGGGACATAGCAATAGCTGCTTTAGAGAGCTCTTTCCCCCACCCTGCCTAGCCTTGTTTAGAAAGGACTTAGCTTTTGGGAGCTTGAGCCATAAGCAATAAGCCATAACCCATAGGGATCAAGTGGATAAGGGGGAACCAAAACTGGGCAAGAATGTGTCATAGCTTTGTTTAGTTCTAGTAATCCCTCTGTTGTGTACCATATATTGTGCTTTAGCTTAAGGCTTCTTCTTGTTCTCATTTTATCTCCTATTACAAATGTAAATAAATAAGCTTTCATAATGGAAAATAAATATTTCAAACACTTAAAGGATATGGATGATGATTCTTGTATTCTCCTCATAATGAGTGCTCCATCTTAAACTTGCAATACAAAAATAACAAGCAGTGTGCAGCATTTGTCACACATTTAAAATAGTCAATAACTACAACTTGCTTGGAACCTATCTTCAAAATAGTAAATGTAAATAGGAGAAGGATAAGTGATTCCATTTGAGTGGAAAGTGGCAAGGTGCTGATAATGCAGAAAACTGGTATTACTCCAACTGGAAGATTCTAACAATATTGAAAGGTTGATAAAGCTCCCTTCAACATGGGAAGGATTATGAACCTGCCATTGCAAATTACAATTTACAAAACAAACGCTAGTGACATATATGCCTCCCCTCCAATTGCTTGCATACAAAGGATGCAAGAAATTCGAGATAAAGAGAGAGATATGATCATGATAAAACATGTAAAAGTGGTAGAAGATATTATGTCACAAGCATGTAAGAACATAGGTAAGCTGCGATCATGGATGTACCTATAACAAGGGAAAATAAGATGCCCTTTAGTGTTGCCCCCCATGAAGGAAAATAACAAGACAACGATATCCATAAATACCAGATAAGGATCACAAAAACATATGGAAGTTATAAGATATAAGCATGATTAAGATCATAAACATGTAATCACAAGATATAAGCATAATAAGGATCATAATATATAGGCATACGAGCATAAGATAAACATGATACCATAAGATGTGAGCTTGATGATCATTAGAAAACACGGAAATGTTATAAACATATAACATGTTAAGACAAAAACATGATAATCATGAGTATGTAACATGATACGTGAGTAAGATGATATCATAAGTATGTGTAGGTATTGTGATCATCATAATAAGCATAGCATGCGGATAATATAAGGACTAGATGTAATAAGATGAAACATAGGAAATTGTGACATGTAATATAGGAGCAAGGAACATGGAAAAACATAGGTGGTAAACGTGGAACACAAGAAGGAAATAGGATAAATCAGAAAGCATAGGAGCTAACAAGGAAAATAGGAAAGCATAAGAGCTAACCATACAAGAGTCAAAAGGAAAGATGCCTCCAAGTGTGGAAAGAAAGCAAGACACAATATAGGTGGTGAAATGAAATTAGGAGATGCATAACATGGTTTAAACAAAAGGCCAAGTTATAAGGGCATGCAAGAAAGAAAAATTATATACTTAAAATGCATAAGGTCTCAAGCAACAAAATTAGAGTTATCACCATCCATGAGGTCATCCCTATCCCAATAAGCAACATCAAGTTATTGGTCCTCAATTAAACAACTAGATAAATAAGTAATGCATAAGAATGCGTAAGGTCTCAAGCAACAAAATTAGAGAGATCACCATCCATGAGGTCATTCTTATCCCAATAAGTAACATCAGGTTCTTTTTCCTCAATTAAATGGCTTTCATTTTGATAAGAAGTGGTGCTTTTAGTGAAAACACTAGCAATCGTTGAAATTGTCAATTTATTTTTATTTACCCATTGTTCTTGTTTCTTTGGAGGTCGCTCCAAAGAGAGATTATGAATTTCCTCAACCAGAACACCTTTCTTCAGTACCCATGAAGATATATTACATCTAGGGTGAAATGTAGGTTTATCATACATAATTCCTTTATTCTTTGTTGCTTTCTTGGTATAGGAGTAATTTGTTCTTAATAAGAATCATTGGAAGATATGTAGATACAAAGAACTTGATGCTTGACATGGTAGGATATGCAACTTGAGTTTATTTAGGCCTTTAATCTATGTAAGTTCTAATATAAGAAGGTGCATAAGTAGCCTTAGATTGAATCACAATAAACTCTATTGTAAATTCTTGATTTTTTCTCATATTTGTGCTTTGTTGTTCCTCTTTGTGAAATTTGTATAAATCATGTATATCATCTTTATGCTCATATGGAGGCTCCTTAGGAGTCTTCACAAAAAACGTATTCAATGCAAAATTACTCAAATTAAATAACGACTTATATGGAGATCTATCAACTTTAACCACTTGGCCTTCATGAAAACTTAACACATTTATGTAAATGGAAGGAATTGCTTTGCACTGCTTTGTCCTTTGTCTGCCAAGCAACATAGCAAATCTATTTGGTGATGGAATAACACAACATTGGAAGCTCCTTAAGGCTAATTTTCAAATTTAAAATGACGCAACCAATGGTCTCAATCAAAATTGCATTAGTCATATTTAATGCAACACTAGAATGTACATAAGCCCATTGCTTAATATCATGACCAAACAAAAACTCCTTAGTGCACAAGTTAAATTGATATGCAGGATCGATTAAAAAAAGAGTAGGTGAATATAAATGACGTTTCAAATTTAATATCCATCCAAGTGTTGAATTATCAAAATTTCTATCAACCCAACCCATCAACTTCAATCAATCAATCTATATGAAGTCAAATTATCAATGCATCCTAAGATATCATTGATTGGGGCATATTATCACCAATGTTGTTCAAGCAAGTATTTATATTTACTTTGTTTGAAACATCATTACTTTTAATTGCAATGCCATTTTAAAGAGGGCAAAATGTAGACACTTAAATTTTAGAACATCCTAACACCATGTCATATTTAATTACTTAGGCTAATTTCCCTTGTTCATCCAAAATAAATAAATTTAATTCATTTTTAATAAATAAACTAAATAAATTTTATTATTTATTTAATTATTCCATTCAAATTCCAAAATAAACATGATCTACATTCTCCATTTTCCACAAATAAATAAATATGTCAACTAGACACATGGCTAACTAGTAAATAAAAATCAAACTAATATTATAGCTCCACTTTTCATTTGCACGCGACATCTTTAAATCTCAACCATTCACATAAAGATAGCCCTAACAATCCATCATTTAATAAAGTTATCTCAATCAACCTCATCTAGTCATTTTCAATCAATCTTGATCATTCATCTATTAGCTTTCTTTAAAAGTTAACTTATTCTAGAAGCTAATGCATTTCAACCATCCATTTTAATACATCTTCAAATCTAGAGCATTCACTTCCTTAATCAAAAATCTATAAATCCAAACCAATCCTTCATTAAATGAGGGATCATCCTCTTCAACTTGACAAGTACATGCTACAAAATTTTGCATAAATCCTTGAACAATCACATCAATCCAATTTTGAGCAATCAACATCACAAAGAGGGTTTATATAGGCAAGAGTATTAAGTATTTGTTTTGTTTTGTTTGAAGCACTCATTAACTCAATCAATTGTATAGTTATTTAGAGTAAAGGGTTTAATATTGCATTAATCTCTTTTCATTTTGTTTTAAGTTAGGCATATGCGGTCTTGTTCCTATTCCCTGTATATCTTTTGTTATAAAACTAAGTAACCGAATCGCCAGGACTGGGGGCCAATTTTGGGTACGGTACATCCTGAAATCGAGTACATTCAAAAAACCTTGTGGAATCAAATAGGGTTCGTGTTTTGTAAGTCAAATGTTTTTCTTTTTTCTGTCGAATCATGACGTTTTCCGAGTCGACATGGCGTTTCCGACACGACTCCAAAAGAATCGACACAGATTTGGAAATTGTTATTGACATTTTTGCATGGTAAAAGGCAAAAACCCTAAAAACATATCATTGTGGGTTTCTTTATTGAGGTTTGCAGCGTTTCCTTTCCCTGCTTCCATTCTTGACTACAAAAAACACATCTCAAAGGCTTTTTCAAAGTTTTTGGTCATCGGCTGAAGAGGGCAAAAGAGGATAGGTTGTAGGTCGAAGAGGACGAGTCACAATTGAGGAACTTGCAAGCAGCTGCATGTTGGATTTTTTGTGCCGCTATTGCTAGTCCTCCACGATCCACCGTAGGTAGGGTTTGTGTTTTGTAAATATATTTTGTTTAGTTTTTCTTTAATAGCTTAAAAATGAAAATTTAAAACAAAAAATAAAATTATTAATCATTGTTTAACAATGAACAGGTATAAAACTATATGGCGGTGAGAGGGGTTGCAGAGGAGGGCAGTGAAGATGGAGAAAGGAAAAAAGCAAGGGTTGCATCTGGGTATAGAGAACATGCCCTGCACAAAAATCTTCAGGCGATAGATCTTTCCAAAGAGGCAGCAGAGGATGTGGAAATGCTGGATAAATTGGCAATAATATGTAGAATTATTGGTCCAGGATATGAAAAGCGCAAGATAAAGGACTGGATTGTAACCAACTGGAAATCGGTTGAGATAGTGAAGTTTATGCCAAAAGGATTTTTTGTGGCTATTTTTCTTTCAGAAGTGGAAAGAGAGAAAGTTCTACATGGGGGTTTATGGAAAATGGAAGAAAACCCAGTTTATATGCAAAAATGGTGTGCAAATTTTAATCCTGTGGTTTTGGAGCCCTATGACAAACTGGTCTGGGTTAGATTGTACAATCTGCCTTTGGAGTATTGGGCAGAGGAAAGCATTGAAAAAATAGGACGTTCTATTGGAACGCTTATTGAAGTAGATGAAGAAATACCGAAGGGAAATTCCTACATCTACGTGAGAATCCGGGTAGCAGCAGTAAAGAAAATCCCGAATAACATCCTGCTGCTTGTTGACGGGGTTCAATGGGAGCAATCGCTTGAAGTTGAAGAAGAGAAGGCGTTTTGTAGGATATGTCGAAAGAATAATCATGGGGCCGAAAAGTGTTTCAAAAGACAAAGAAGGAATAAGTACTGGAGGCCCAAGATGAAGCAATTTGAAGATTGGATTTGGAGACCCAAGGCATAACCAAAGCAAAAGGCAGAGGAGGGGAAGGGAGTAAAGATGGAGGGCAAAGAATGCCTCCTCCTAACATGGAAGGAAAGGAATTCAGATCGATTCTCTGAAAACAAATCTGGGAAATCTCCAAAAGAAGTTGGGTCGGTTTCAAATTCTAAAGTTAAGGAAATTGAAGGATTCAATGTAGGGATTGAGGAAGAAGAGGGTCTTTTTGTCCCAAACTTCGGAGTGGGAGAATCAGAAAATCAAGAAGATTTTATGTTGGAGGAAGACCTCTCAGAGGGGGATGAGTTGGGGGAAGTAAATCCTAGAAGCATAAGTCAATCTGCAACAATTCTATTGGGAAAGGCCAAGAAAGGGAAAGGCAGAAAATCAAATAAACAAAAACGAGAGGAAGAAGCCAGTGAAAAAGGCTTCTTAAGTATTAAAGAATTTCTGAAATCCAAGGGAGCAAGAGGTTACCTTGGAGGGCAATGAAGGTGCTAACTTGGAATGTCAGGGGCTTATTGGCCCCTGACAAGAGGGGCTTAATTAAGCGCCATTTGGAAAGGTTGCAGGCTGATATAGTTTTGCTCCAAGAAACTAAGATAAGTGCAAAAGAAGGTGATAAATTCATAAAATACTGTAGGAATTGGAAGGGTGTATTTCATAGCGCTGTTGGATCCACAGGTGGGCTGGGCTTTCTTTGGTCCATCAATAAGGTTGAAATAGAATTGGTGGAAGTTCAAAATAATTGGTGTCAAGGTTGGGTCAAAGGAAAATTGTTTGATTTGTCTTTCCCTATTTTCAACATATATGGACCTATAAGTGTCGGGGAAAAGGCAGAAGTGTGGAAAAATATTTCTTTAAAGTTGGCTGAGTTGGACTCTTCCAAAGTTATTCTTGGAGGAGATTTTAACGCAATACTTGACTTAGAAGAAAAAAGTGGAGGATCCAAAAAAATAAGAAAAGCAATGTTAGATTTTAGAGATTTTGTTGAAAGCAATTCAATTGTAGATTGTGTTCCAAAGAACGGGCAATATACGTGGACAAAATCGGAGAAGGGGTTTTACAAACATTTTTGAAAGGCTTGACCGATTCTTATTGGGACTAGGTTGGGTAGGCGAAAGTGCAAGGTGTGAATCAAGCATTTTGCCGGTGTCAGCATCAGATCATTACCCTGTAATGCTAGAGATAAAAGATAGTGTGAAACCGGTCAAGAGTTTCTTCAAATTTCAATCGATGTGGTGGCGTGATCAAGATCTGTTGGGGAAGTTGGAAGGCTGGTGGAAGGAAAGTTTGCAGATCGAAGGTACTATCAGCTTCCAATTTTTTAAGAGGCTGCAATTCTTGAAAGACAGGCTTAAAACATGGAATAAGGAAATCTTTCGAAGTATTTTCACAGAAAAGGAGAAAGTAGAAAGTGAATTGGAAGTGTTGAACGATCATGTGCTGTTGCATGGTATGTTAGAAGTTGAATATGTGAAAGAAAAAACCCTGAAGGAAAAACATTCTGAATTGCTTGCCAGGGAAGAACTTTATTGGCGAGATAAAGCAAAAGTATCCTGGTTAAAAGAAGGAGATTTGAACTCGAAATTTTTCCATGCTTCTGCTAGAGGGAGAAGAGATTACAATCGTGTGGAGAGTATTTGTTGCGTAGATGGATCTATGGTCAACGAAAGAGATCAAATAGAGAATGAGGCGATAAAATATTTTAAGTCATTGTTGGGCGAATATGTGGGAGGTATCTCGAAGAGGGATGAATCTTTCTTGTCGTGTATTCCAAAATTGATTGACGAAGATGACAATAAAATGCTTTGTGAACCGTTTTCTTTTGAAGAAATCCAAAAGGCTACCTTTGGGTTAAACCTAGACAAATCGCCTGGTCCCGACAGTTTCCCGGCCAATTTCTACCAAAAATGCTGGAAGTTCCTAGGGGCGGATGTGTGGCAATTGGTGGAAAATTTCAGGAAACAATGTAAGTTCATTAGGGACATCAACAACACAACAACTGTTATTATACCGAAGAAGAAAGTTTGCAGAACCTTTGCAGATTATAGGCCGATCTTGCTTTGTAACACATTATATAAAATCATGGCAAAGGCCGTGGTGAATCGTTTGAAGAAGGTTCTGACAAAATTAATCTCAGAAGAGCAGAATGGCTTCACGCCGGGTAGAGAAATAATTGACAGCATCATTCCTGTAGCTGAGGCTGTTCATACTATATCGTCGGAGAAAAAGAAAGGTATGCTAATTAAACTCGATATTAGTAAGGCCTATGATAGAGTGCAGTGGGATTTCTTTTTAACAGTATTGGATAGGTTTGGTTTTTCAAAACATTGGATAGAATTGATATCTTGTTGCATTTCATCGCCCTAGTTTTCTATTGTGGTGAATGGCTCTCTTTGTGGTTTTTTTGGCGCCACGAATGGTCTGAGGCAGGGGGATCCATTTTCCCCATTTTTGTTCGTGTTAATGGCTGAGGCAATGGGTAGGAGTTTCAATAGGCTAAAGTCAGCTGGTGTTTGGAAGGGGATAAAAGTCGCAGAAGGTTTGGACCGAATGACCCACTCCCAGTTTGCTGATGATACGGTACTCTTGGGTGAGGCAAATATGAAAGAAGCAGAAGCTATAAAAAATGCGTTGGAAAATTATTCCTTGGCATCCGGTCAAATGTTAAACAAAGAAAAATGTGAGATTTTATTCTTCCATACGAAGAAATCTACTTAGAAAAGGATAGCCAATTTTCTGGACTTCCCTATTGGCAGTCTCCCAACGAAGCATCTGGGGGCACCTCTATTTTGGGGGATTTGTAAATCGGAGCATTGGGAGGAGATAATTAATAATTGCAGAAAGAAGTCGAGTGCTTGGCAGTGCAGGTGGTTATCTTTGGCGGGCAGGTTATTGATGGTGAAATTGGTTTTAGCCGCTGTGCCTATCTACCTAATGTCTTGTTTTAGGATAACCAACAAAGCCGTTTCAAGATTAAGAGGGTTCATGAAACGTTTTGTGTGGGAGGGGGCTAAAGATGTAAGAAGGCTTCCCCTAATTAAGTGGGAAACTGCATGTTTGCCTAAGAATCAAGGTGGTGCGGGCTTAAGGCGTATGGATCAGCTGAATTTGGCTTTGGGTGGAAAGCTCAGTTGGAAAATATTTAAAGATCCAAATCGTTTCTGGTGTAAGATTATGAGGTGCAAATATTTGGACGAAGATGATCCAAAAAGGATATTAACAATGGCAAACTCAAGGGGCGGATCTACTATCTAGAGGTTTATTTGGGAAATTCGCAAGGTGATAACTGATCACCTATCGTGGAAGCTGGGAAATGGTAAGTGCGCGGACTTTTGGAGGGACAGCTGGAATGGCTTTTGCCCATTGGCAGAAGTGTTGGGTGAGCCAAAGTGGGTTGAAAGTTTGGTGATCCGCTTTGGCAGTAAGGTGGAAAATTACATTAAGTCAGTTGAAGGAGAGTGGAAAAGTTGCTGTGAATGGATCTCCTTCGAAGATTGTGGGATATCAGAAGATGAAAGGTTCAAGCTGTTGAAGGAACTGAGATTACGTCGTGTGGTGATTTTGGAGGAGGTTGATGAAGTGATATGGTGCGGAGCGAAGTCAGGAGTGTATTTTGTGAGGCTGGGGTATGCAATCCAGAAGGCTCAAGTAGCTTCAGGTGATTGGCCCTCGAAGTTATGCTGGAAGTCAGGAATTTTACCAAAGGCAGGAGCCTTTTTGTGGACTGCCTTGCATAAACGCATTTTGACTGGAGATAGGCTGTGTAAATTCGGTATACAGGGGCCGAGCATTTGTGTGTTATGTTTCAGGGATGGCGAATCTGCTGACCATTTGCTGCTCAACTGTCCATATGCGTCTGAATGCTGGGATTGGTTGTTGCAAGGTGTGGGTTGGGAAGGCCCTAGACAAAAGGATCTGTTTCTCTTCCTTTCTAGTTGGCCGACTTGGAAACAGGATAATTTGTGGGGTGCTGTGTGGGTAGCTGCCTCGTCAATGCTGGTTTGGCAGATCTGGAAAGAACGGAATAGAAGGATCTTCAATGACAAGTGCCTCCCTGTAAAGGAGTTAATAAAAAAGATTGAGGTAGGGGTGTGTGAGGTGGTAAGAGCAAAATTGGATGTCAAAAGAGCAAGTAAGTTTACAAGTTGGGATAATAGGATTCAGAAAAAATGGGAGCTTCTCAAGCCTCCTATGCAAGGTCTTTCAAGCAAACTAAAAGACAGGAAAGAAGCGAAATGGAAGCCTCCAGAGGAAGGGAAAGTCAAGTTAAACTTCGATGGGGCTGCGAAGGGCAATCCTGGAGAGGTTGGAGTTGGCTGCATCATTAGAGATTGTAATGGACTGTGTCTTGGTGCTGCAGCAAGGAAGATTGGGCTAGCCACGAACAATGAGGCAGAGTTGGAAGCTATGGCGTTGGGGGTCAGTTTGTGTCAGAAGAAAGGCTTTTCCAGTGTCGAAATTGAGGGTGACTCTTTGATTTGCATAAACGCAGTAAGCAGAAACGAGGTGCAAAATTGGAAATTGAAATCTTGGGTGAAATTGATGAGAAAGAGTCTTTCGGGATTGGCTGTGTTCTCACTTGCTCACGTTTATCGTGAAGCCAATGCGGCAGCAGATAAGCTAGCTAATTTGGGGGTGTCTTTAGAAGTTCTGGAAGTTCTCTTTGACCAGGGGAATTTTCCGAGTGAGTTGCAAGTTGTGATTCAAAAGGACTGGCAACCTCCTTGAAGGGTCGGGGCTTAATGTAATCGCTGGTTGAAAGAGGCGATATGCGTTAGAGGGGAGGCTTGATTGGCTTTGAGCAGTGTATCGGCCCTTGCAAATCAATAGTTGTATCTGGTACTTAGTGCCATCTTTGATGCGGGGGGCTGGGGATATTGGTGGGAGGAGGGAGTTTCTGTGGAAGTTTTGTAGGTGGCTCTTGAATAGGTGTTTAAGAAGATAAGGCTGAGGGAATTTGAGAAGCTATTAAGATCAGGGGTTACGGTTAGGATGTTTTTGTTTCTTCTGGGCTGATTCTGGACCAGTTTCAGAGGTTGGTATGTGTTTGTTGGCACAGCAGAACGGGTGGGCAATCTTGTCACCGTTGTTGTAAATGTCTTATTGAATTCAATAAAGGGATCCACCACCTTAGGTGGAACTTACCCAAAAAGAAAAAAGAACAATGAACGGGTATATTATTTAAGTTTGTATTTTTAAATCTTAATATTAAATATTATAATATTATTATATAATTTATAGTATTGTTTAATTAATTAACATAATAATATAATTTATTACTACTAATTGTTTTATAATGATTAGTATAATATAGTATTTATTAAATAATAAATTATAATTTATTATTAATTAATAATTAACATGATAATGGGGAATTGTTCTATCGATGGAGCGAGCGGGAGCTTTGGGTAGGAGTAGCGGTGGGAGCGGTAGTTTGAACGCGGGCGATGGTGAATCCGAGGATGAAGCAGATGGGCATTGGTTCATGGAGAGCGATCCTCTCTCTCCAACGTTGGGTTTGGTTAGTTAGGGACTTGCTTTTTCCTGTTTGCCTGGGTTCTGCCCCTTGGTGGAGGTTTGTTGCATCTCTCGCAGAGCTTGGGGAAGTTGTTTGGCTTTCTTTCGGGCTCGTGCGGGAGTGTCTTGTTGCTATTGTGAGTGGTTCGGGTAGAGAAACCGTTGATCTCCTCTGCCTTGATGCTTGCTTCTTGGTGGCCCCTTGAGGGGGCAGTCTTTTATCTGCTCTGGTGCCCTTCGTGGGGTTTCGGCTTATGCTCTCTGGTGGCGTTTTGCGCCTTTTTTCTCCTGCTCCCTGCGAAGGCATTTTTTTGCTGATGGGGGAAGCGATTGTTTTCCAGTTGTGGCTTTTGTTGGACTCGTGTTCTGGCGTTGGCATGAGGTGTGCTTTTCTGAAGCATGGTCTCTTGCTTGCGTGTGCTTTCCTGGGTATCATGGGGCTGTACGCTAGGAGTTGCGGGTGGCTTCTTGTTTATTCTTGGGCCCTTGTTCCCTGGTTTGTGGTGGTTCTTTCGGTGGCGGGCTCCTCTCTTGGAGTTGCGTTGTGGTCTTCCTACTGGTATTGTCCTTGGCTCCTGTTAAAGTTTTGGCTATGTTTTGGACGGGGTTTCTCTTATGGGCAATGGTTTGTTTTGGCCCATTTCTTTGCTTCTGTGGGTGTTGTGTTCCCGTCTATTTTTTCAATGTAATGTTGGAGCTTTTCCAGTTTCTGCTCCTTGCTGTGTTCTGGCCCGCTTGTGGAGGTTGGTTTGTTCTCGAAGGGGTTTATCCTTTGCTCTAGGCTTTGGGCTATCTATTGGAGTAATCCTTTGTTTTTGGGCCTGACTTGGAAGTTGGGTGGTGTTTTAAGATGGTGGAGGGGAATGTTGTTCCTTCCTGCTTGTTGGGTTTTTCTTGCTGGTCTGATTGTGGTCTCCCTCTTGGAGCCCCCGCATGCTCAGCTAAAGGATGGTGTGGTTTCCCAGACTTCTGAAGCTCTGATTCTTTTCCATTTCCTGTGCACTATGTCTTATGTTGAGGAGAAGACAACTCTTGATGGTCAGGAGTCATTTCCTATTGAGTTGGAAGGGGGTGCGGTGGATGTGGATGGATGTCCTCCTTTTTGGTTCTCTCTGGATGTGTTTCTATTGAGGTGGAAGTTTCTCCTATCGAGATGGAGCCCGAGGTTGCTGGAGAGGTGTGCTTTTGGTGGTTTGGGTTTTCACAGTATCCTCTCCTATAGAAGGGAGCTCAGTCCTCTTGAGGTGGAGTTGGAGTTGGTCTATGGTGTGATTGGGTGCTGCAAGGGGTGATTCTCCTCTTGTGTGTTGGTGGTTTTGATTAGGAGGTTAGGTTTAATGGTGGTCTTTACCATTAAATTTCCTTTTCTTATGTTGGGTTTTGTTCTACTATTTCTGAGCAGAAGGTTGGCTGTTGCTTTGCGACTTTGTTGCCTGAGTGTTTCAGGTGGTTTTTACAGTCAAAATTTGGGTGGGGTTTTTGGCCCCGGATAAAACCAGATTGTTTCTGGGCTTTGGGCCCATGCTTGTGTGTCTTTTGTAGCCTGTGTTGTCGTGAATATTTGTTAAGTGGCTGCTGTTGGGCTGCTGGCGGTATGTGAGTTATCTTTGTAGCAGCTTGCTGTTGTTGGGCTGATTGATGCGTACTGGTGATCTCTTGTGTATCAGCTGTCTTCTTTTGTATAGGGTTCCGGGCCCCTTCAAAACCTATTTTTTACCCCTAATCAAAACATGATAATATAATTTAATATAAAATAACATAATATAATTTATTGATTTATTAAACAACATAATATAAACAATTTTAATTATAAATATTTTTTAATTTTACTATTTTGTAATTTGATTTATATCAATAGATTAATAATTAATATAATAGATGTAAATATTAAACAATAAATATTATATTAATATAGTTATACGTTATAACATAATAGATGTGGTGTAATTAATTGAAATTTTTATATGTTGCTAGTAGTATTATTTCAATGATTAATAATTAAATAATAAATTATAAATTATAATTTTATTAATTTTAAATAATAAATTAAATAATAATTAATATATAATAAATGTTAATTATAAATTAATAATAAGTTTTTCTTAAATAGTATATAATTTAAATATTTATTGTTCAATAATTATTTTTGGAATTTTTTTGTAGCGAATATAATGGCAACCAGTACTAGTTCTATTGCTCGACCCATCTTCAAAACTGATCCAAATTCACCTTTATGGAAACATGTACAAATGATAGAACAAGATCGAGGGGGAGGGACATTTGTTTAGATATGCAATTTTTGTAATGTTAGGTATACTAGCTCATACAGCTGTGTGAAAGCCCATTTATGTGCCATCCCTCTTTATGGAACCTAAGCATGTCCAGGAAAGGATGGTAATGGGTTACCACCTCGATAGATAGTAGAATTTATTGGAGAGCAAGAGGAAGTGGATGCAAGACTTGCTTGTGGCACAAACCATCCTTTGAGGAGTGGAAGGGGATCAAGGAGTCTCCTTGCTTCTCCATCTCATAGTGTCTTTCCTGATGTCATCGTAGAGAGCCACCCTTTTTTGGGTAGAATTCAAGAACCTATTAATGTGAAGAGAAGAAAGGGGCCATTAGAGAGAGCATTTAAGAATGATGCTAGAGAGATTGCAAATCAAACCGTTGCAAGATGTCTATATGCAAACAATTTGTCATTTAATGTTGTTTGATCACCATATTGGCAAGATATGTTGAGAAATGTAAATAAGGCTCCATAAGGGTACACAAGGTTAGGTTATGAGGAGATGTGTAGCACCTTACTAGCAAAGGAGGTAAAAAATATAGGCAATGCATTGACTCCCATTTGAAATTCATGGAAACAAACAAGGGTGTCAATTATTTCTAATGGATGGAAGGATGCCAAAAATCGACCATTAATCAATGTGATTGCAGTGTGCCCTAAAGGGGTAATGGTTTTGAAAGCCGTGGATTGTGAGGGATAGGTGAAGGATGCACAATTTATTGCTAACATCCTTATACAATGCATTCCAGATTTGGGTCCTCAAAATGTTGTCCAAGTAATAATGGACAATGCAAAGAATTGTAGAGCTACAGGTATGTTGTTTGAGACACGATTTGAACACATATTTTGGACACCTTGTGTTGTTCACTCTCTCAACCTCATGCTACAAAAGTTGGGTGGAAAAATAAATTGGATCAAACAAATTTATGTTGAGGTTGAAGATATCTAGATGTTCATCACAAACCATCACATATTATAGGCCATTTTTAGAACATTTTCACAGTTGGAGTTGTTGAAGGTAATTGAAACACTTCAATTTTTAAATTTTACATTTCACTTAGTTACTAATTTATTTTTTAAATTTGAGCATGTCTTCTTTATATTTTAATTTTTTGAATGAGTTGCCAAAACCAAATTTGCATCCAACACAATCATCTTGAGGCAACTTGTGAAGGTGCAGGAGCCACTTTCTAGCATGATTATCAGTCAAAGTTGGTCCCTATGGAGGCAATCCAATATTGAAAGGGCAACAAATGTAAAGCAGGTAATCCTAGATGACACTTGGTGGGAACAAGTGGAATATCTTCTTAGTTTCATTGAGCCCATCATGAGTATGATCCGTTTTACTAACATGGATAAGCCATGTTTGGGAGAAGTATACGATGGCATTGACTCAATGATCGGGAAAATGAAAGTCATCATCAATGAAAAAATGCAAGATCCTGAAGAAACTTTCTTCAAAGAGGTGCAAACAATTTGTGTTGAGCGGTGGAACAAAATGACCACCCCACTACATCTTCTTGCATTTGCATTGACTCCCAAATTTTAGTGATGAAATTCTTGCTATGCCATCAAGGGTGCCACCATACAAAGACACATAAGTCAGTGACGGGTGTAGGAAAGCACTTAATATCCTCTTCCCCGATCGTTAAAAGGAGGATTTAGTTACAAGTGAGTTTGCTGATTTTGTAGCCTTTGATAATCAAAGTGCTGCTGCTCTTTGTGACAAGCATAGGAAGGATGCTCATGCTTGCTGGTACCTCAATGGTCATACATCACCACACCTCCAAACTCTTGTGATCAAAGTTTTATCACAAGTAAGTTTCTTAATTTTTATTGCACTCTCTAAATTTATATTGTTTACTATTTTAAAAATAATAAAATTATTAACTTAAAATTTAAAATTTGATTTACAAATTTATAATTCTAACTCTTGCACTTTGTTTCAATAGGTTGCTAGTTCCTCTTCATCTGAGCAAAATTGGAGTACATACTCCTTTATCCACTCAGTGAAACACAACTGATTGGCAGCAAGTAAGGCGGAAGAGCTAGTTTATGTGCATTCCAACTTGCGCCTTCTTACTCATAGAAAGAAATGAGTACAAGGAAGGAGGCACACAGTTGTGGGATGTAGATCTAGAGCGAACTGATTTGGATTTTTCAGCTGCCACACAATCTTTTCTTTCTGTGGAGTTGGATACCCAACATGCTTCTAGTGCAAGTGATAGTGGGGTTGCATGTGGTTCTACTAACTTACCTACATCATCTAATGTCAATGTAGATCTTCATCATGACCCATATGATGCCAATTACTAATTGTATATTTTATTTTAACTGCTGAACCAATGAACGATGAATTCAATATATTTATTGTAACATTCAAGTTTTGACAAATTGATATCAATTTAAATTAGTATATTGTATTTTAAATTTGTAATATTTATGGTAGTTCTAAGTTTTGTTTAGCATATGCATGATATGTGGTATTCTAAATTTAATTCTTGTTTTTACTTTTTAGATTGCAAATATGTATATATCTATGATTTTTTTCTAAGTACGTACCCAAACCCCAAAATTTTGGTTCGGCAACTTAGTTATAAAATTACTTTTAATAGCTTGAGTTTTGAACAAACAATTGATTCTATCTTTGAAATAGAGTTAATTCCTATGGTTGTACTTGTAATAACCATTCATTGATTGTCAATGAGATGGTTCATCGTGGGGATGCATCTTGTCATATTGACGTGTCACTATTAAATCTTACAAGATGTTGTAATGATGGTGGCTTGAGTTACCCCCAACTTGGCATTTTTTCTTGTTAGTTGGGAGTATTATACATGCCCATGTAGCCTACTTTCTATTTGTTGTACCCAAAATAAATTTTTGCTTCAATGAGACATTTTTCTTAAAATGATCTAAATCATGTAAAATTGTTGTCAAAAGTATGTTTTAGGTCAAACAAAACATAGGTATTTTGTGGGTTTATGTCAAGGAAGATACTTGCAAAATTCTGAAAATTTGAAAATTAGGTTTTCAAAATCCCTGAAAATAGGACCTTCCCAGAAATGATTGAAAATGGTTTTGATAGGATTAATTGACTTTATGATCACACTGGTCAAGTCAAAATCACCAAAAAGTTTGTTTTACTCTGGTGGGTCTATTTTCATTTTTCGGGAAGAAAGTTAGGACCTCCGCAACCATTAATGGCAGAATGGCTAGTACTAGGTGCTGAAAGCCAAGCCTCGAAAGCTTCAACGAAAAAACCATGGTGAAAATGCTTGAAAAGATGCTCTTTGACGGAGGGGATTTTCAAAAGAGAACAATGTTGAAAATTGACTAAGTCTGGAGAATGCACGCCTTGCTACTAAGAGGAGGCTATGTAGTCAAATGCCTTAGTCATTTTTCCAACACCCATACACGCAGCATGGTGAGGGTGGTTGCTAAGATGCACACGTCCGCATCATCAACAACAATGTACACACCAGTTACGATGCACAACGAATGTGAAAGATGAAGAGATGAAGATTTTCAAAGGAAATGATGAAGCTGCGGTGAAAAGAGCCCCTGCTGACCAGGGGCGCCCATGATTTCAAGAGGTCAAAGGCGACCAAGTCTTGCCTAGACAGTCATCTCCTTCGTAATTCTGCTAGCTTTACGACGGATCGTCAAGCAAATCCAACAGATCCATCAAACGCCGTCAAACGAAGGTAGAGTCAGAAGATGCTGTAATGCAAGTCATCAAAAATGGTAGTCAAAACATGAAAAAAGAGCGCCTACTGACCAGGGGCGCCCAAGCATAAGACTATCTAGATGTTAGTTTTTGAACAAACTTATCTTCAGGTGATCTCTTCGGTGTCAGCTCAGCTTTGCAATGAACTTGTTCGCCAGTCTACGGGACGCATCAAACGACGATAGCTGTTGATCATCCGAGCATGCGAAACAAAGGGTAAATTAATGAACATCAATGCAAAAGAGCCCCTGCTGGCCAGGGGCACCCCTCATTTGGAGCCACGTGTTGAAGTTTTCAACAACTGCTTTCATCTGTCTAGCATCTTCCTAGCTTCACGTTCAATCCAGTTGCATGATCACAGGACTCGTCAAGCATCCGTAGACAAAGATCAAGAAGAAAGCACCTGAAAGCAAAGGAAGAATAAAAAACATGAAGAAATGGCTAATTGTCAAGGAAAAGAGCCCCTACAGGAAATAGGCACCCATCTTTCTGGGCAGTCAGATGCAGTTTGCAAGCTGAGAGACCTCCAGGATGACCTCCTCTATTTTGATCAATCTCAACAACAACACCGTCAGTGAAGACATCAGAAAAATTAGACATGTGACAACAAAGATCAAACTGGGATCAGTCTTGAAGGTTGGCAACATGAAAATCATAAGTCAAAAAGCCCAAAAGTGCCCCTGCTGGCCAGGGGCACCCATGCTTTTGAAGGACTCAAACTAACTTTCAAGAATTATGAAACTAATCATCCTTTCCGGGATTGAGTTGGTTATCCATCCCACATTTTAGCGAGACCATCAGACTCATCAGTCAGCAATGATCTCAGATCAGAGCACGAAGGGTCAAAACGAAGAAATTGAAGAACAGTCAAGAAATTGACTAAGTCTGAGGCCAAAAGCACCCTTGCTGAGGAAAGGTGCCCCTGATTTGAAGGCATTAGATTTAGTCTTTGAGCTTTTTTAGCTCCCAAGCACACTTAATGAGGGTTGTTCCATCTCAGCAGTGAATCTGTTAGCATCAGCTAAAGATCAATTGAACGATCGGGAGCAAGGATCAAACAGAGGCACTTCAGCATAAAAAAATGATGAAAAAATGTTCAACACTCAAGAAGGATGCCTAAAAAGTCAAAGAGAGATTTGTTGACTTGAGTTAGAGATTTTGGAGGCAAACTTGGGCAAAACGTCCCACAATCAGTGGAAATCAGTTTTTAGAACTCTAGATCAAGCCAAATCAGTGTTCAATCATGAGTTGGCACCCATACTTGATGCATTCAGGCATCAATCACTATGCATCAAGCTTGGACATCATTATTGATTGTTTGTCTTTGCAGGTTGGAGCTCAAGAATAGTCATTTTCTCTCCAAGATGTCTTTTGAAGATTTGACAAAGGGTTTTGACCGTTCTTCATTATTTTTTGAAGATCAACAACATAGAAGGATATTTTCTCAGAGGTTGCATCTAGAGGCAGGTTTTTAGAAGAAGGCAGCAAATAACTTCCAATCTTCCTCTTGTCTTCTTCCTCTCTTCTATCTTAAACTTCTTCCATGTCACAGAAAACAACAGGCTATCACAGATCTGGCCAACTATGTATGATCAGCACAATTTTCCAACAAAACCCATCTCTTCAAATTTTCTAGAAACAACAAACTTGCTGCCTATGCTCCACGGGGTTTCGGGGACAGGGAGTACCTGGTACGGCGGGACGAGTTTCCGGTACGGGGGTACTTTTGGGTCATTTTTTAGGGGACGGCTGACAAAAAAATAGGGAAATTTTTAAAAATATAGAGAAATTTCAAAAGTTCATAGCATAACATTGATAAAGCATTCATTCTAGACATTGTATAAGCTTAATACATATCATTAGACTTGAATTGAGATTTCACATGAGAATTGACAAACAAATTAACAAAGTTCAAATGCTTTTCATTATAAATGTGCATACATATCATATAAAAGTCTGATAATTATAACCAAAATGCCCAAAGGCTCCAAGTCTCAACTATGAAATGACATGATAAACATAAAACTAAGAAAATATATCGCTGTCCATGGTCCCTAATCAGCAGAAGGTAGGTCTAAATCAGCATCGCCCTCGCCATCAGAGCACGAGTCTAAGTCAGTGTCAGTGTCCATGTCAATAGAAGGATCTGTCTCAACCAATGGAACACCCACCAATCCCTCATGTGCATCCTCCTCCTCAATCTGCGTAGCATCTTCGGGATTAACATCCCAACGTAAGGCTGGAGTCTGACGATACTCACTAGACTGGCGATCCTGTAAGCGCAAAGCACTGTGTACTGCCACCAACTTCTCCGATCGTCTAGAGGTAAGGCAGTTCCTCTTGACTGATTGGATGAAGCTATATGTGGACCAATTCCTCTCTGCAGCAGAGGAACTGGCAACCTGTGAAAGAAGGCGAACAGCAAGTAATCTCAACTCTGGTGCATCCTTCCCATGCCACGTCCACCATCCAATAGGGTCGGTTTGAGCCAATGTAGCTCTATCCATCCTCGCCTCTGGTTTGCCGAAGGTTGGACCACGAAGATTGGCAAATGCAAGCCATTGTGTGCGAAGTATGGTAGATTCCTCTGAAGTATACATTTTTGTAAGGGCCCTCATGAAGCCTTCTTTCACCTCTTCATCATGAGATGGAGCCACTCTCCCAGGCCTCGGTGCATACCATTTCGGATTGAGAGCATAGGCTGCCATATGAAGCGGGGTGTTCATAATGTCCCACCGTCGCGTCACAATGGGCCTAAGATGCTCCTCATAAAATGCCAAAGAAGGGTCCTTGCTATAAATTGCTTGTTTGACCTGTCCAAGCATACTATCAAAGGTCTCATAAATCTCTCCAAGGCTAGGAGAGTCAGTATCAGCATATCTAATCACTTGCACAATAGGCTGAATGAAGGAGCATACATAACTGCAAGTGCAAACAAGTTACAAAAATTAAAATCAGGTAAGCTGCTAGCCTATAAATATTAAATAATAAAATGAAAATCAGCAATAATAAAATTTAATAATTCAAATAAATAATAAAATCAGCAATGCCAATTTTCTTACCTCATTGTGGACCACCAGTCATCATCAAGGATTTTTTGTTTCACCCTTTTTCCCTCCGCTGTGCTTGACTCTTGCCATCTACCCCACTCTACATTGACCATCATTAATTGTAGAGCCTCTCGGACCTCAAGCATCCTCTCTAATAAAATGAAGTAGCTGGCATATCTAGTCTCCACGGGCTTGAGGAATTCCTTCCTCGAAAATGTTCTAAACAAAGCAAGTGAAGTCTGATGGTTGCAAATGAACATTTGCACCTCTCTAGCCTCTGCAACCACTGCCTTCACCCAATCTATCTTCCCAATGTCCTTCAAGGTATTGTTCAATGCATGCACGCAACAAGGGGTCCAAAAAATGTGCTTATAAGCACTCTCCACCATCAATCCAGCTAATTTACACACACGGGCTGAATCGGTCACTACCTGGCAATGGCATATCATCAAGTTGATATGAGATTACTAGATTAGTATAGAATATAGATATCAAAATGAAAATTTTAAATAACTATGAAGAAAATCAAAATAAAAAATAAGAACGAAAGAAAATCAAATTAAATCATACCTGCACAACATTAGAGGCTCCAACCTCCTCTATAGCATCTCTCAAAATCTGAAATTGGAAGGTTGCATCCTTCCTTTTGCCTGAACAATCTACAGCTCTAAGAAAATAAGAGCCTGCTGTACTAGTGACAATAAGATTGATGAGTGGCCGATGTTTGATATCGGTCCACCCATCCATGATTATGGAGCAGCCATCTGTCAACCATGTTTGTCTCATATCCTCCATCAAAATACTCACCTTGGAGTACTCTTTATCAAGAAGGGTGGTGCGTAACTTAGTTTCTCCAGGTGGAACATATGAGGGACCAGCAACTACAATATCTTTGCACATTTGTTTAAAATATGGTGAACGTGAGACATGAAATGGTATGGCATTAGCATAAAAAAACTTGGCAATAGAGGAATCAGCCCCATCTTTTGCTGTAACATTAAACATATCAGCAACATTCATACTCCTTTTCTTTCCTCTAGTAGAATCATCCCCCGCATGAGAGTGAGAAGCTGAAGCAACATCTAGTGATGGTGTAGGCATTCCCATACTAGGCTGCAAACTCTCAACTGAAACCCCTTTACTTAATGCCTCCCCCTCCATATGAAATTTAGTTGCCTCAATTTTTTGTTGTTGGGTTATTTTTCTACACCCTTTCACCCCTTGACCACCAATCCACAAAAGATGGCAATAAACTCTCGTATAGCTGCCCCTATATTGTTTGTGGCACAAATGACACTCCCATACTCTACTACCCCCCGAATTTTTTTTCTTATCTTTATCAACTCTTGTTGCAAATTGTAGTAGAGGTTTTTTGGGGTTAAATGGGCCTTTTGCCCATTTTTTGAGGCTTTCAATTGGACATTCAAATGGGTTTGAACTTGCTGACCCTACTACACTCCCACTCTCTGAACACCTCCCAATGTTTGCAGTTGCACTACCTCTATGTCTATTTCTTGTTCTTTCACTTCTTTGCGTTTGAGTTCTTTCTTGCATTTGGATTTCAATATCCTCACTTTCACTATCACTGCTGCTACTCATGGTTGTTTTCTAAATTTTTATGAAGTTTCTGATTTCAAAGAGCTGCAAGTTAAAAAAAAGAAAAAGTAAACACTAAATGCCCTTTCTTTGTGTTGAAAAACTTAAAAAATCTTGCAAAAATTAAAAACAAATAGCAAATACAAAACAAAGATGAAAAACATACCTCTAATATGGTGGAAATGATGCCCTAAGCTCCTCTTCAAACTGCTGTTCTCTCCTTCACTCAGCTGCTCTCCTTTTGCTATGCTTCACTTCACAAGGCAAGAAATAAAAATGAGTTGCTTTTCTCATTTTAGGCCACATATAAGGCACAAATTAGGTTAAGCACATTGGGGCGTCCCTTGTGGGCCCCCCCCTACCTTTCTTTTTATTTAAAAAACTTTATTTTTTTTTAAAAAAGCGTTTGATTTTTGTAGGGTGCCGCGCGGACGAGGGATCGTTCGGACGAGAAAAAGTACAAAGCGGTGCCGAGACAAAAGAGATTAGGGGCGTTCCCAGCGATCGTGCGAGAAGGGTAAAAAATGGGGGACGCGTCCCGTGGAGCATAGCTTGCTGCCTCTATTTTTAGGGGTTTTTTCGAAAAATTCATAGAATAAAAAATCTAACGAACTGGGTTTGTTCAGCATTGAAGCACGGATAAAACCCATGTGTTAGATTTTTTTCCGGAAAAATACTTCTCGGCGAGTGGCTATTTTTAGGGGTTTTTCAGAAGTTGTCTGAACATAGCCATGTTTACAATCAACAATCGAGTTTTTTAGAATATAGTACTCTCAAGTTGAAATCAAGACCAAAATGGTCCTACTTCACGAATTTCTGAAAGCACTCGACACAGACATGCATCAAGTAAAGCCCGTAGTCAAGTTGGATGCCTTGGAAGGCGTTAATGACATCACCGTTCGATGGATAGCCAAATGTAGAAGGTAGTCATTCCAAACACAAAGCTGCCACCGGTTACTACCACACTACCTTCCACATTCCATGTCAACAAGGCTGGATGACGTAGCTACAAAGAAGATCGAATATCAAAAGCAGTTTGCAAGAGGCAGAAAAAGTCAATGCCTGGTTAGAAGAACTGTTGACTGGAGGTGGTGAATGTGTAAAGCATCCACAAAGGATGTCCTACCCTCCATAATAGTAATGGTGATTGAACTTAACTTGATGCCCCTTTCCAAGTTAACTCCAGATCCCACAAATCATGCATGTTAGATCCCACTAATTGAGGATGTCTAATTGACTTCTACGAATTGTGGATCTCAGATCTCCACTAAATGTGGATGTCTATTTTGGAGACACATTTTGTAATTAAAAGTTCACCTTTAGTTTAGTTTCAGTCGACTGAAGTAAACTTCCAGTTGACTATTTGTTTAGTTTCAGTTAATTGAAGTAGATTTCCAGTTAACTGCTTGCTCACCTACTTTTAGACATAGGAATAAATCTTGTTGATTGGCAAGAACTGATTGTTAACTCAAGGAGATTTTAGGGTTGCCTACTCCTTTGAGTTTCTATAAATAAGAGCCTTGGGCTCATTATTTGGTAACCTTTATTTACTACGCAAAATTGTTGCGCCATTGTTGCCAACAAGTTTGAAAGTGCTTATTTGTTCACTCTTGGATGAGAGTTAATTGTTTTGATGAGCAATTGTGCATGATTTCATGCCTTTGTATGTCGTAATTCTTTGTAACTCATTGAGGAAATTTGAAGAATAAAATCAGAAAGCGCATGCATTTTGATCCAAATATTTGAGTTCTTTCAATGTTTTGTTATTATAACTTGTTGTTTCAATCTCCTCCTTGGACAGGGGTTCCTCCTCCTTGGATATTTTGTTGTTGACAGTTATCGTTTGATGTTGTTTAATGAATTGTTTTTCAACCTACACTTTGGACAGGTGTCGTCCCCTCCTCGGGAATCCTGTTAGCCAAGGCATCGTACTTTGTTGTTTCTAGTAAGTCATTTCCCAGTCTATACCTCAGACAGGGGTTCCTCCTCCTTGGCAAGTCTGAGATCCATCTTACCGTAAAGAGTGTTTTCTTGCATAAAGCCTTATTCCAGCATAGATCTGAGAGTTTAGAGCCTCAGACTCATTCTAGCGAGACGGTTGGACCAAGTAATCCAACCATCCATTCCCACTCCTATGCCCTCATGCTTTGTTTATCTTGGGGAGATAGGATAGATTAAAAACTAGTTTTAGTTGTAGTTAAGATCTGTAGAAACCAGAGAAAACCTTAGCTACGGCACATTGTGTTTATGCACCCCTGTGTCCCGCCGTCGAGTAAAAAGGAAAGGAACCTTAGTCTACTGGACTTTTTTACACATAACATCAGCAAAGAGGGATCTTCCTCTCCATAATCCGAAGGAGCAGTTACTAAAACACTTGCAATAGCTGTCCATTTCCAATAAGCACTCCAGAGGTGCTAGAGGTGCTAATTGAAACGCCAACACTATCTTCGAAATTTTTGTAGTTGGATCCCCTTCTTTAGTTCCTTGTTTCATTTTTGTATGGTTATTTAGGTTATGATGTGAATACTTATTATCTAAGTAGCCGGTTCGGGTTCTAGGCTGGGTCCTGGTCCGGTTCGCACTGGGTTTAGGTCCTGGTCCGGTCCCTCTTGGGTTCGACCAGGGTCCTTGTATTTGAGGCTTGGTTCGCCGGTGAAGAACCTGGGCGAACCTGAGCAGAACCCGGGAGAACCCAAGGCGAACCCAAGGAGAACCTGCGCGTCTGGGCGACCAAAAAGTGTTTTTTTTTGTATTTTTTTAATAATTCCTTCAGTTTGACTTTGACCCATGCCCAAGGGAACCCTAAAAGTGACCTCTAAAACAAATTAAACACCTAAACTACCTCATTTTCATTCATTTGTTTTGCAAACAAGCATTTTCATTCCAAGAGGCTGAGTTCTTATTGACATTGATATGGATGATTTAGAGAATCCATATGATGATTAAAACTTTAAAAGTGTTGTAATTATTGAACTTGAAGTTTGAACAATGAATATTTATCATGCATGTTTTAAATGACATTCAAGTTTATGGTGGTTTTGTTGTTTATATGATGTTATCAGTTATCTGATATTCTAATCCTAATTCATGCTTCTAGGCTGCATATATATATATATATATTTTTTTTACATTTTTTTGTAATTTGTACTAACGAACCCAAGACGAACCGAACCCACCCCCCAAAAAATTTTGCTGAACCAGCGAACCGAACCCGCGAACCCGAACCCGAACCCGAACCCGAACCGGCTACTTAGCTTATTATCATGGTGTCTTGGTCCACACCATGTCATTTGTTTTGTCTTTTTCTAATCATAGACACTTTTCTTTGAAATGTTCGCAGTCATATGATTGTAATGCTGCTTTATGGAGGTACTTATTTGTTTGCTTGAATTCCAAATTTTGATTTTTGATATTGTCATACTCATACAAATTTTGAAGTTTAACTGTTTAAAGCTGATGTCTATTGTTTTCCAAGTGCGTGTCATCATTATTCATTGTCTAGTTTGCTTGTTTTTTCACCTTTGTGGCTCTTTTATGAATGTTTGCAAGTATGGGATGAAGTTTTTAAAGACATTTGTCATGGTTAGAGAAAAATGTTTTTTATGGATAAGTTTTCTAAGATTAAGGTTTGCTATTCTTAGATGGAGTTATTTATTGCTTGTTCTATATTTAGTAGTCTTTATTTTTAGCATGAGGGATCCATGCTTTTTTTAGCTTTTTACTATTTATAGCCTGGAGCTAGCTACTTTAGATTATCTATTGATTAATCTCTCGTCATATGAGAGATGTTTGCATTAAGTTATAGTTTGTAATAAATTCAATCAACAACTTAACTCAAGGTTGCATGGTTATAATTTTAGTATTAGAAAATAGGATTTTGTAATAAAAATTGCATTTCATGCAATTTGTTATTCTTAGAGTAGAAGTAGCAATTATTTTTTTAGTTATTTTCATGCCATAGCTTTGTAAACATTGTAAATAAGTGTTATTTTGCACTTAGATTTCTAATGGTAATTCTCATGCTTGCATGTTATTGAAATTGCTGTTCACTAAATATTTGTTATTGTTAATCCAAAACTTGTTATTCATTAAATAGTTGTTAAGCCTATTTCGCTTTTAAATTACCATTGAATTGTTTTGTTATATGTGCTGAAGTAAATTAATTTGCTTATATAAAATTTGCAAGCTTTGTATTGCAGGACTATTTGAAGTTGGAAAATTGTGGTTTTGTACCAATTCCTTCAATTAATTTACCGAAGTGTTTGTGTCTTGATGTTTAGACCTAGTCAATCCTTGTGTACTTGCATTGTCCAGTCATTTCTTTTAACTGAACAATGTAAGTGTCTAGCCGTAGGATTTGTTTTTAGTTAAAAAATTACATAATGTTTTCCTTAAGTGGAAGAGTGTCTCAGCCTTTTTCCTTAGACAAATCCAAAAAGACATACTTTAGTTTTACTCAGAATGAACATGAATGACCCTAGAAAACCACTATAAAGATTGTGAATAACAAGTACATATTGTTTCCTATGTTTCCTAGCAAGTTAGTATTTGTTTTGAAAGGGGCTTCCCCTTCTAGTTCAAAGAACAATTCTATTGCACATCCGCTTTGTTTTGTGTTGCTTTGAAAGTTGCAAATTAAAATGCTAATAGATAGTCCTCTATTCATGCTCCTAGAATTCTCTTTTCCATATGATTTTCATATCTACATGACATCCATTTCAAATTTTCTATTATTTGGCTATCATACTCTCATTTTGATGTATTGTGTGCTAATTGTTGTCATCTTTTGAGTTTCACAATCAATCCTTTGTTTAGTTTGCTCTATTTCCATAGATAGTTCTAATAGTTGTTGGCCCTTGTTTACCTCTGTATCTTCAAAATTCTCTTTTGTGTTATAGTTTAGCTGCAGATTCCAAGGTCAAGGCTCTCTTTACTTCTTCTACTATGTAGTACGAGGCACCATCCTTATTCTTTACAATTACATGCTCACATTTTGATGTTTTCTGGTGAAAGTCCCTGTTTGGCTTTCATAATAACTCCAATCAGTTTGGTCATACATTCAAAGAGCTTGAATAGCTGATGCTTTCTTGTTATCTGTCTCTTCTAGTTGCTATCTAATGTTCTATCTTATTTAATGTTTTTCATGTTGAGGTGTCTCTTAACCACTAACATGTGGTAGGAGGCTGGAGGCACCATCGTCATCTTCTTTATGTAGTTGAGTAGAATGTCATTGAGAAACCATCTCAAAGAGCATTAATGGGTTTTGTTTGTATAATTTTCAACAAATTCATTATTGCAAGTTGTACATATAAAGAGTTCAATAATTTTTTTCGATTCATATAATAATTTGCACCCAGTCTCATTATCACCACTCGTGAGCATGAATTCTTCTCAAACTCCTATATGATATTTTCTATTGCTGTAGCCAATCTCAAATCTGGACCAGATTTTTGATATGTTTTTTGAGTGATGGGAGGTTTATATTGATTCAAGCATTGTTACCTTCTTTTGCATTAGCAATCCACATCATTTTACAATTTAAAGGATCTCATCATGGATTGAGTGTATAATATTCTTGTCATTTGGTAAGAATTATGCTTATGTTGACAATCCACGTCCGTAGTATTTTTCTGATTATATTTAACCTAGTTGATATTAGTTGATGCCTAGTTAGGTATGCTTAAGGTAGGTTTCAAATAATGTTATTTTGAAGCTTTCTTGATATTTTATTTTCTAAATATGTCATGTTATATCGGCTAATTGTAGGTTATAAAAATAGGCCGAGATGCAGTTTCATATGTGGAGTCTCTTATAGAATCAATTATGGGTGGGTTGGAAGGACTCATCAATATTCTAGATTCTGAAGGTGGTTTTGGTTCGTTAGAGTACAAGGTTTGTTTTCTATGTTTCATTTACAAAAATGTGGACATTGTATTGGTTATGTGATTTCATTTGAAATGTGTTTTCATATGTTTTGTGTGTGCATTTTGGTAGCTTCTACCAGAGCAAGCAGCGATACGCATGAATCATGCCGCCAAAGTTGCTATGCCATCAGCAAAGTCAATCAAGAGTAGTTTGGATTTACCATTTCCAGGGAATGAGAGTGAGCCTGCAAGTAGAGATACAATTAAAATGTATGTTCTAATATGTGTGCTTATTTACACTTTGTGGTCAGTACCCATTTATGGTAAGTGCTAAAGTTTAAGTGATAAATGAAATGCCAGGTTAGAAGCTGCAGTGCAAAGGTTGACAAGTCTTTGCTCAGCTTTGAATGAAATGGAACCGATATGTGTGCTGAACCATGTCTTTGTTCTAAGGGAGGTAAAATATCATACCTGGATGACAGTTAAAGTGTATGCCTGTTTAATTTCACATATGTTGTCTTATTCATTTTGTTTTAACCTTTCATTTCACACATCATACACCATTTTATTCCTTTGTACTTGAAACTAAAATATCCTCGGGGTTCAAAATGCCCAATAATTGCATAGTGATGTACAATAGGTTTCCTAGTAGATTTGATAAGTATTAGAAAATAGTAAGGCCTTTGGGATCAGACTGCTTTTATATCACAATAAGAAAGAACCAACAAAGTCCTATTCTGGTAGGGTAGAGAATGATGGTTCTGATGAAGGATTTTCTTGGACAATACACCAATAATAATTGTCAGGTACAGATGGTTATGAATTGCTTGGTGTATTTGTGTTTGTTGGGCCCTTGAAACAATCTCATTGTTCATAACTAAGGTGGAGGACACGGTTTTTTCTTGGAAACAACAATTTACCTAGCTACACATGTTCAAAAAATGTAAACTTGTCAAAATGGTTGAGCTCAATTGGTGAAAGCATTGGGTTCTCATTGTGGAGACCCAAGTTCAAATTCCATAGTGACATCTAAGGTGAAATTTGAAGTGGTGACACTTGGACTTCCATTGTGGACTTCTATGTCTTCTAAATTGAATAAATTTAAATATATCGATTATGTGGATGTGTTGGTTGAGTTGGTCCTTAGTGGATGAAGGTTCAGGGATGAGGCTGCCCATTTGTGGTCTAACCGGCATGGGCAGCCCATGTTTTTTATTATTTGTTGGACTTGTTATGTGCTCACAAATATGGCTCAAAAAGTTTAGAAGTATTTTTGTACTAACTCTTTCATAAATTTTCAAAATACTATTGATATCAAAGACAACTCTTCAGAATGGAACTTCAAATAGCCAAATGCTTATTGTATTTTTCCATAGCCTATCCTTTCTTTTGCATTTGTTTTAATAAAAAAGGAATTGCAAATACAGGTAAAAGGAGAAGGGATGGGCATTTACAGAGGTTTTAGTTTGTCTCTTATTTCTCTATACCTAAAGAAAAAAGAATTATTCATTTCTTGAAACATTTAAAGGAAATACATAAATAAATAATGCATTGATTGCAAAAATAGTCAAGTGACTATGCTAGTTTTTGAGTCTATATAAAACAAAAGTAATCGAAAAATGCGATTAATAGCTGAAATTTACATTGGGGATTCAACTCATATAACCTCAAATTTGCTCATCAATATGAGTATATTTCTACTTGATATTAAAAACTCAAGCTATTTTACAGTTTAATCTCATTGTTCATGTTTTCTCCTTAGTCCTTTAAAAGGTATGTGTCTAAAATATGTATGTTATCTTTGAGTATCAGTCTCCTTTGCATAAATGGCAATCTTCATTTGTGCAAAAGGGTTTCCCTTGTTTGCTTTCTAAACACTAAAAGCTTTATGTTTTATCACAGCCATAGTTTCTAGCCTATGTCCTCCATGTACCCTCTATACATTCATTTAATGTGTTGTACATTTGAACATTTCAGCTTGTTAACTATGGGTTTAAACTTTAGACAAGAAAAGAATGGTTCAAAACTTACTTAGAATGTAGTCAGCAATGAAGATGACAAAGAATAGAGGAAGAATACGATATATATTAGAGACAAATAAAAGGGCACCATCATGACTAAATAAGGACAAAAAGTATGAGACAAAATGGAGATGATCTATCTCCATCATCATCTTCTCGGCATGGCATTGTATTTGTAGAGAGAAAATTTCCATCAACATGATTTTAGCAAAAAGTAACTCAGTTTTGTGAATGATTTCCAACTAATACTTCATTAGCCACTTTTCCACAAGTAATTAAGAATCTTAGTTCTTTACAAATGGTCTTCCATGATATATAGGCCTCTGTACATTGTTCCTAAACGAATTTTGGCCAAAAGTCAAGCAACTTAAGTTTTGTGGAAAAATGGGAAGATTTATTTAGTAGAGGTGGCATTGCCACAAAATCCACAATGAGGAGCAAAGAAATTAAGTTACACATGTCACAAACCCTTGTCTAAAGCTAAGTTATGAACTAAGGACTAGTACACAAGGGGTTTTAAGCTCCACAAAGGTCTTGGACCCCCTAAGTCTAGAAAGCTAGGTGGAAAGCTTGGACATTAGCTTTTACAACTAATTGAGCTTGTCCTTAGTTGCAAGAGTGACAAGACGGTGTCACATGGGTTATATTGTAACTTTGTTTTATATTCTCATCATTTATTCATATTTCTATTATATATCATCCTCTAGAAGCTTCCTTAGTATATCATTGTACTCTATAAATACCTAATAGATTATACATATACAATTGCTATTAATTCCTTCTTTCTCGATCTTGTTGTCATTTGTACTCATATCAATTGTTTTGAAAGTCCAATTATTGTGCATTGCAAATCAAATCATCTCAAGGGTTTAACCTCCTAGCCTTTCTTGATCTAACACCATTAAGCATCCTATGGTCAAAGGCATTTTTTGATCCTTGGGCAGCTATGCAACCTTCAAAGGACATTGCGTAGGTGTTAGCAGTTTTTGTGGCATCTAGCATAAGCATGCGAGCACCTGCAAAATTTCCAGCCACCATACAAGCATTGATTCCATTGTGTGATATTTGACCTCGTTCAATTCCAACTGTGCAGTCTACAACCTAGCACACAGGCACTTGCACATTGTTTCATCTATAGACCATGGATGTGGAAAGCCAATTATTGAAAGTCCAACCATCAGTAGTTGGAAGGCCAAGAAATTATGGAATATGATTCATTCCATAACCACCTCTTTGTAACATCTTTGTAAGTATATTGTATATATAGATATTTGATTCTTCATATAAGGGAATTAAATAATCTAGGAGATATAGTAGAGTAGGCAAACTAGTTTGTTGTGTGAATCCCTTTCTGGTCATAGGAATCTTAATTATCAACCTTGCTATCTATATATATCCTTTGAAACCTATTCATTCCTTCATTGAAAATAAACACTCTTTCACTAAAGTCTATTTTCCTTGGTATATTCTAAAGTTTTGTGTTTCACTAAGATAGTATTGTCTCTCAAACCACTTAGGATCCAAATCATTGGTATCAAAGCAGGGATTTACATGTGCCTATACATACGTACACACAACTATAGAAAAAAAATTGTTTGAAATGTACACTCGATGTGTTTAGACATACAAAAGATGATTCGAAACTTTTGAGAGTTTGAGAAACAAGACAAGAGCTCTTTGGGTAGTTTTGTGAATTTATGTTTCAACTTGTATTGGTGCTGCATTGCATTACATGTCAGCATGCTCCTTGGTGAGACCAAATTCCTTGTAGAATGCAAATCAATTTGGACATCCCAATGATCGAAGGCAAGATTGACATCATATTACTGGATAATTGTGTTGTACCCAAAATAAATTTTTGGTATTCTGTATAAATTGAGCTAAATCTTGTTAAAATGCCGTCAAAATTTTGTTTTAGGTCAAACCAAATATAAGGTCTTTGTGGGTTTCTGTCAAGGAACACATGTACAAATTTATGAAAATTTGAAAATTAGGGTTTTACGCCCCTATTTTCAGGGTAACCCCCGAAAATAGGACCTTCCCAGAAATGATTGAAAATGATTTTGATAGGATTAAATGACTTTACGATCACACTGGTCAAGTCAGAATCATCAAAAGACACGTTTTACTTTGGTGGGTCTATTTCTGTTTTCCAGGAACAAAGTTACGAGCTCCGTAGCCATTAATGGCAGATTGGCCAGTACCAGGTGCTGAAATCTAAGCTTCAAAAGCTTCGACGATGCAACCATGGCGAAAAAGGATGAAAAAGATGTTCGACAAAGGAGATTCTCAAAACCGGAAAAGGCCGAAAATTGATTAACTCTGGAAACGCTATGAAGGGGAAATCAGTTCATGAGGAAAAAAGAGCCTTTTTCAAGTAGGGGCGCCCTTGATTCTTAAGGGTCAAATATAACCTGTTGAATCATCCAAGGCAGTCCTCCTCGGTGTTCTCTTGCTGGCTCGACAACGAAGCAATCAGTAAAATCATCTGATAAGTTGATCACCAACAGTTGTCGACAAAGCGAAAAGAGGTAGTTGACGAAGTATCAAGAAACAGTTGTCGAAAGTGAGGATCAAGGTAGAAAAGGCGCCCTTTCCAAGGAAAGGCGCCCTTCTTTATAAGCCTTCAGATGTTGCCAAATGTCAGAGAGCCTCCCAAGACAGTTTGCTTAGTCAGTCTTAATCTCGACAACGTAATCATCAATGCAAGCATCTGACAAGGCAATCAACAGATAATCAAGATCAAACTGGAGCATCTGTAAAGGTGAAAATCACTGTGCAAAAGGAAAAAGCGCCCTTTTCATTAAGGGGCGACCTTGAATAAAGGAACCCTAAATTGACTTCTGAGATTTCAGATTCCAGTCATCTTCGGCGAAACAGAGTTGGCTACTTGATGAGAGATCAAACAAGATCATCTGATTTTTCGATCCACGAGAAATCTAGATCAAGGCACGAGAGGTCAATTCAAAAGGTTGAAGAACGAATCTTGAAAAATCACCAAGGCAAAAAGCAAAAGCGCCCTTCCTTGGGAAAGGCGCCCTTTCTTTTGAGGCCACAAACTCAGCTTTTTGCCATCATATCTCCCAGGCACTACTCTTTAGTTTACCTTCAGCTCGACAGTGAATGTACCAGCAACAGCTCAGGATCAACAGATCAAGCTAGATTTAGGATCAAACTAGGGTCATTCAATAGAGAAAATAATTAAAAACTTGCAAAACTCAAAAGGGACGCCTAGAAAAGGTCAAAGGAAAAGTTGTTGACTAAAGTCAAGATATTTTGAGATAAACTTGGCCAACTCGCTCCATGATCAGTGGAAATCACCTTTTTGAACTTCAGATCAAGCCAAAACAACTTTTGATCATGAGTTAAGTCCCCAAACTTGTGGATCTAAGGCTTGAGTCTATATAATCAAGGTATAGGCGTCCCACTTCATTATTTCATTGTAGGTTGATGATCAAGAACAACCATAAACTCTCAAGGACGCCATTTACAAATCTGGCCAAGGTTTTCATCCGTTCTTCAATATTTCTTGCAAATCTGAAGTAGAAGAAGATTGATAATCTGAGGTTGGATTCAAAGACAGATTTTCTCAGGGAGTCAGATAAAAGTTTCCAATCCATCTTCTATCTACTTCCTCTCTTCTTGTCTTAGGTTTTCTTGCATGTCACACAAAGCAACAGGGTACATCAAATCTGATCAACTGGGTAGATTTAGCATAATTTTCTAGTGAAACCCATCTCGTCAAATTTTCCAGAATTAGCAAACTTGCTGCCCCTATTTTTGGGGGTTTTTCCCAAAAAGTTTCAGAATCAAAATTCTAAGGAACTAGGCTTGTTCAGCATTGAAGCATGAACAAAACCCATGTGCCAGACTTTTTCCGGAAAAATACTTCTCGGCAGAGCGCTATTTTCAGGGGTTTCCGAAAATTGTCAGAATAAAGTCAAGTTTACAGTCAATCTTTAAGTTTTTCAAGATGTAGTACTCTCAGGTACAATACAAGACCAAGACGGCCCTATTTCATGATTACTTGAAAACGGTTGACACAAACTTACATCAGGTAAACCCAGTTGTTGATTTAGAACAGCTAGAGGGCATGAATTAGATCACATTGCAGAACATTGAAGAATCCGGGTTGCTACAGGCTGCATCCATCCCCCATCACATTACAGAGCGTGGAGCTTGTAATTGCTTGTGTTAAGCATTACAATCCTACCACTAGAGAAATCAGAGCAGTGGATGGGAGAATTGTTTGCAGTCCAAAACCTCAGGATATTGAAAAGTGCTTTGATATTCCATCATGTCCTAACAACAAGGTCATATCAGTGATGGAATGCGAGAAGGCATTCGAGACAGCCAAAGACAAATGTCAAGGGATAATAGCTGAAAAATGGCTAAAAGCGACAAAGGCTAGCTTGCCTAAGTTGGTTGGACGAGGAGAATGTAAAGATGAGTATGCAGTGTTAATCACTCTACTCAATAGAATCACTAGAGAAGAGGATGGCAATCAATTCCAGTCATGGATGTATTATGTCATTGCGAAAATCATTGGCAGAAAGGAACATTATGACTGGGCCACTCTGATTAGTGACACACTCCACCAACAGATCACTGGGTATTTGGAAGCTCATAGGTTTCACATTTGTTCTTACTTGGTATACTTGATTGCCTTCCAAGGTGATTTCAGGATATTGAATAATGTGGGAACCTTAGGTGTGCAGAAGGTTCATGAGCATTTTACACGTCTTGAGTTTACTCAAGCGGAGCGACACTTCAAAAGAACAAGTGATCACTTCATTATGCACACCGTACGTGAGCTAGACCATGAGATGCACGTGCGTATTTCACAGACAGCCAAAGAGCCAATGGCGGATTGGGCGGATTGGTTCATCCAATTCCCTACGTTCTCCTACATACGCGTATATGGCTACATTGGTCACCCAACCATGATGCCAAGATACCCTTCAGATTGGGTAGTCTTCATGGAATTCCTAAGACAGTTGTCTGAAGTCCACGTCTACTTGCGCTTGAAGAAGAAGACAGCTATAAACTTTCCCGTTGGAATGGGACTCTATAGATGCAGGTTCATGGCAGATGCTAAGATGATGAGTTAGGAAACAGTGAGGCTTAATCTCAAGTACCTCATTGAGAGGAGATCCTATGATCCCATAGGGCTCTATGCATCGCATCTCGAGCAACACTCGTCACATAAATCTTCTATGGAAGATTATTGGGTAAATTGTCAAGACGAGTATGAAGTGCGAAGAAGGAACTATAACAGGTTCAGGCTCCCATAAATTGCTGATTTTATGTCAGCAGACATCGAGGGTTTATCTAACGATGAAGGGGAAGTCATTCCCCCCTCATTCTTCACAGATTCAGTTGACTCCCAACCGCTCCCAAGAGTGGATTGGTATGCCAAGGAAAACACATCTATAGAGGAAAGAACGAGTAGAGTGGTTAGAAATAGCCAACTCTATCTCGATAGCAAGAAATCAAGGAAGGTGGTACCTCACATTACAGAGCCGCGACAGGTTTAGTCTACACCACCTTCCACTTCAAGAAAGAAGCCTAGGCAGAAGCAGTGGTGCAATCCTCCCCAAGGGATGAGGATGTCGAAGCCTACAAAGCCCAGAACACAGAGGACATATGTGAAGAAAGCCACACACAACCCTGAAATAGTCATGGGTATTGCTGCCCCAAAGCAAGGAATAGAGACTGCTACCCCAGAACCAGCAGAAGTTGTTGCTGAGGAGCCAGCAGCAATAGTTGCTGAAGAGCCATTAGCAGAAGTAGCAGAAGAAGCAGCAGCAGAAACAGTGCCTGTTATGGAAACAAAGCTGCCAATATCACCACCATCACAACAGTCGCAAGTCCTCATTGACTTGGAATCGCCATCGAGAGACATTGCTCCAACACAGTCTCACACCGGGCATTCAAGGGCCCCATATTCCTCCCCTTAGTGAAGTTAGTCGAGATTCCATTTGGCTTGAAGGCTTCCTAGGAAGAAAGAGGGAAAAACCCTCCTATGAACTTGACTTCACTGAATTCGACCACGTCTCACAAGACATGCCAGCGAACAAGTTGAAGAAGCAAGTTCACATAGAAAGGAATGCAGATTGTGAAATCGTCATAGAGACTGTTGACCCACCACTAGAGAAAAGCATACATGAGGTACAAGTAGAAGACTATACATTGTCTAAACTTAACCTCAGGAAGACTACATGACAAGTGGAGGCAGATCTTCTCAGAATAGCTTCGATGAGCGCAGAAGAAAGAATGGCCAAGGATGGAAAAGAAAAAGCAGCCTTAAAGGCTGAAAATCAGCAACTGAGGTCATACATTTCCAGCTTGATGCATGGCACCCCGAACGTCTCAGCCTTACCAGCAGGATTGCTAGATCTCTTTGCAGAACAATATCATCAACAACTGATAACATACGACAAACACTTGAGAGATCAAGTGGAGGAGTTTGTTCTCAAAGGTAGATGTATACTGGCAAATCTATACTAGTTACGGGACAGAGCACATGGACTTCGTGTAGAGATCCAGCAATTAGAACAAAGAATTGCAAAGAAGAGGCTAGAAGACAAGAGCACAATTGCAAACTTGCAATTGGCATATTAGTCAGTCTACTCCGAGGAAAACAAGCAACATCTTTTTGCTTGGAAAGAACAGTTGGCGTACAAGGTGAAAGCCTATGACGCCTATTCAGTAGAGTTGATTGACTACAGACGAGTGGTCGCCACTATTATCAACTTTGCAAGAATGTTGGTGATATCATTCCCTTGCATGGAATATCAGCATGAGGGAGGAGAATACATCGAGATGGTCACTGTACAAAATCAGTTCAGAGACGTCATCTGCAGTACCTTTCTTGATAATCCAGATGGTTGCAAGCTAGCTAAGGTAGCAGCTTTATCAACCAAGTTCGAAGAGGCAGCATCTCAGTGTATAGACTTCGGAAATGAACTCACGATAGGTGAGGTAATGCTCAGACGCCACGTCATCATTCTACAAAGCATTAACTCCCCAAAGGCTGATGAAGTCAACGAATGGATAGAAACACTGCTGATTAATGGTGAGCTATAAAGGCACCAAAGAAGGACGTCCTACACCCTCCAAGTGGCATTTATGATACTTGAGTTAGACTTGATGCTTCTTTCCAAGTCAACTCAAGATGACATTAAATGTAAGTGGAGTTAACTTGATGCCCCTTTCCAAGTTAACTCCATATCCCATAAATCATGCTTGTCAGATCCCACTGATTAAGGATGTCTAATCGGCTTCCATAATTTGTGGATCTTAGATCCCCACCAAATGTGGATGTCTATTTTGGAGGGATACTTTACATTAAAGTTTACCTTTAGTTTACTTTCAGTCAACTGAAGTAGTTGCCAGTTGACTCTTTGTTTACTTTCAGTTAACTGAGGTAGTCTTCCAGTTAACTGCTTGTTCCCCCTTTTTAGGAATAAATCTTGCTAATTGATTGGCAAGAACTCATTGTTAACTCAAAGAGATTTTGGGGTTTCCCACTCCTTTGAGTTCTATAAATAAGAGCCTTGGGCTCATTGTTTGTTTAACCTTTACTTGCTATGCAAAATTGTTGCGCCATTGTTGCCAACAGCTTTGAAAGCGAATATTTGTTCACTTTTGGATGAGAGTTCGTTGGTTGATTGTAATTGTGCATGATTTCTTTCCTTTGCTATCCCAACCTTTGTAATTTGTTGATGAAGCTTGAAGAAGAATATCAGAAGGCGCTTGCATTTTGATCTACCTATTTGAGTTCTTTCTACATCTTGTATCAAATAGCTTGTTGTTTCATTTCCCTCCTCGGATAGGGGTTTCTCCTCCTTGGATGTTTGTCATTGATAGTTATCGTTTGTTGTCTAATGGATTGTCCTTCAACCTATACTTCGGATAGGGGTTCCTCCTCCTTAGCAAGTTTGTAGGCCAACACATCGTAACTTGTTGTTTCTTGTAAGCCGTTTCCTAGCCCATACCTCGGATAGGGGTTCCTCCTCCTTGGCAGGTCTCAGATCCAACTTATTGTAAAGAGTGTTTGCTTGTACCAACCTTATCTTGGCATATATGCGAGAGTTCAGAGCCTCAGCCATATTCTCAGGAGATGGCGAATTCAAGTGATCCAACCAATCCATTCCTGCTCCTATACCCTCATACTCTGTTTACCTTGAGGATATAGGATAGATTAAAAGCTAGAACAGTCGTAGTTAAGATCTATAGAAACTAGAGAAAAAGCTTAGTTGCGGCGCATTGTGTTTGTGCACCCTTGTGTCCTACCGCTGAAGTACAAAAAGGTAGGAACCTTAGTTTACCATTCCCTTCCTTATGCATTGCTTTCAACAGAGAGGGACTTCTCTTTAAATAGCGAAGAAGTGTTGCAAAACATTTGAAATAGCTAAACGTTTACAATCAGCACTCCAGAGGTGCTAATTTAAACGCCAACAAATTGGATTTGACAACTCGAGGCATATGTCTCAATCAACTTCATTGACAATGAAAATTTCTTTTGTGGCATTGAAGACATCCATTTTAGTGTTTCATTCGTGGCAAGCACTAATGTATAGTGTGAGAAGTCTGAATCACATTTTGAGCTAGGATTTTGTTCTTAATGGTCTATAGGATGAATATGCCCTTCAAAATTGATAAGTACACGAAGTTTCAATAGTTGTGAGAGCTTAAGGAGCTATTAATTAAAGAATATATCGACAAGTACAATGACTAATCTTCACTTCGACATGGGAACACTCTAGAGCAATGGAAAGTGGTCAAATACTTCAGCCAGTCATCACCTTACATTTATGCCAAAATGGAGTTCTCTACTTTGGACACCTTGAGACAAGCACTTTGCAATGCATCTAAGATTGAAGTGAAAGCCAAACTTGAGTAAAAGTTTCCATGCACAAGAGTAAGCCTGCATAAGAAATCACTCAAAACCCTTTGTGTAGAAGCGAAACTCCCCTACACAAAAGTAACCATAGAACTCTAATTCATTTGTGCTTGATTCCAAAGCCTTAACATCATTTATGCCAAACCATGGCAAGGGAAGGCATAAACATGGTGAAAAGTGGTGCCATTGTCATCACACCAAATCCTCAGCAATCATTGGGTGGACAAGCCACAACAGATCTCATGCAAGCTAAGGATACTAATCCAAAGGTAACAAGTCTTAGCACTATGGTTATTAACACTTAAAAGGAATGCAAGTGTCTCTTCAACACCAAGTGCCTAGTTAGTAGACAAAAATTGCATGTCATCATTGATAATGAAAGCCAAAAGAACATCTTGAAAAATGCAATTGTTCCTCAATATTTCCATTGAAAATTTCCCGAAGCCATAGTCTTTGGGATGGTTGTAGCAAGGTAAATATATTCAAGTAAAACACCATTGTATTTTCAATTATGTAGTTAAACCCATTTTGATCACAATCACTTGTCATCTTGTGTCACTAGAAGTTTGCAACATTCTACCTGGGAAGCCATATATGTACAAAAAAGATGGTGTCTATTAGGCAAAATTGTAGTGGTGGATGGTGTACATCAACAACTACTCCTTCAACCTTCTAGAGTCTTTGCTAATGCCTAAGGTAGCCTTGATGCCTACTAAACAATGCCACAAGATCAACTCACACGTACAAAATTTCTTTCTTGTCATGGTCCATTTAGAGGTACTTGCACAAGAAAGCAAGCATGCATTAGTTGTGTGCAAGGTTAGCAAACACCATGTTAACAACTTGACAAGGTATTACAATAGTATGGGAATTTTGTTGAGGAACATAAGGATCCCCCTAATACTATATGTTGCAAAACAATTTTTTTAGTTCTTGGGTTTCGTCTTTAAATAGTCCCTTGTATTGGAAAATCTCTTTAGGAAAATGATGAGGATTGGCTTAATGGTCGGGGAAAGATTAGACCCAACTCTTCCCCATGTGGTAGCTCAATAGCCCTTGCACCAAAGAAGGATGCCACATGGCTCCTCTAAATTAATCGTAGCACTCTCAACAAGATCATAGTGAAGAACATGCCTCCCTTGCCATGTATTGGCGATCTCTGTTAAATTTATGTGAACAGATTAAATGCACAGAAAATAATTCAAAATCAGAGACAATAACACAGCAGTTACCCTGGGAAAACCCTCCTCTTGAGGGAGAAAAACCCAGCAACAAAGATCTCTCTTATATATATAAGCAATGACAACAGATCACTTTACAATTAGGTCTAACTCAAGACCAATATTCAGCACCTACAGAAGTTGCAATAGCAAATATCAGCCTATAGAAGTTCGCATCTGGCAGATACAGAATACGGATCTACAGAAATTCGTGCCTGCATTTTACTTTGTGAGATGTTCGCTCTTTGATATGATCGCACTGCACTGTGTGATATATTTGCCCTTTAAACATTCGCACTTGATCATCTGATATATATTCGCACTTTATCATCTAATATGTTCTCACTTTATCATCTGATCTGTTCGCACTTTATCATCTGATCTGTACGCACTTTATGATGCAAAACTGATGTGAATAACCGAACTCTACTAGACTAATTACAATGGATGAATCAAGGTGTATATATACAAATGAATGGGAGAGACAATTCCTTCATGTCGGCCTCTTAAGAAATCGCTTATCTTCTTAATGAAAGTCGGCCTTGAAATATATTAAATGTCTTCTAATAAAAGATCAATTCGAATTCTTTTATGTCGGCCATAATATGAAATGAGTATAATACAAAACAATGAATATAAATTGAATAGCCAACGGCTATCATTCAATTTATATTTCCATGAAAGAGCTGAGCTGGAAGGAACTACCGAAGCTGCTATATCATTAACACTCCCTCTCAGCTAGGGAGAGAACTTCCAGCTGCATAATACGAATCATCTCCATATGAGGTTCATCTGCCATCATTGCCTGCAATCAGATATAAGGAGAGGAATATCACCTCATCGTGATATTAGATATCGTCTCGATATCAACCATCAAATGGTAAGTACTAGTGTTCATCACTTGCGTGATGTTGTCACCTCAACGTGACTTTCACCATGGCTCTCCCAGAGGGTGAAACACAAGTACAAGAAGATCATCACGGACTCTCTCACGTGATGTTGTCATGGAGTCACACACATGACATCCACCATGACTCAGCTCAGAGGGTGGAAACAAGGGCTTTCACCTCAAATTCTTCCGTCACAGAAGAAAGTGCAATAGTAGTACAAGTGTTCATCACTTGCGTGATGTTGTCACCTCAGCGTGACTTTCACCATGACTCTCTCGGGTGAAACACAAGTACAACATATGTCATGGAGTCGCACATGACATCCACCATGACTCAGCTCAGAGGGTGGAAACAAGGGCTTTCACCTCAAGTTCTTCCATCACAGAAGAAAATGCATTAAGAAGGCTCACTGATACTGAGACTCATACTCAGTCAAGGCTGGATTCTCCACCATACCAAGCTTATCTCGGAAGTATACAAACTTTATCCTGACGAGAGGCTTGGTGAGAATATCTGTCGTCTGCTCATCAGTGCTAATGTACCTCAACTGTACGGCCTTCCGCAGTACCATGTCTCTTATATAGTGGTACTTGATCTCAACATGCTTGGATCTGTCATGAAACACAGGATTGACAGAAAGCTTAACACAGCTCTGATTATCACAATGAATAGTAGACTCCATTGATTGTCCAAACAATCCTGCAAGGAGCTTACGAAGCCACACTGCTTCCCGAGTTGCCATGCAAGCTGCAATGTACTCAGCCTTTGCTGTACTCAATGCTACAGAAGACTGCTTCCTGCTGCACCAGGAAATCATAGCAGAATCCAAACTGAAGCAACAACCAGAGGTGCTCTTCCGATCTGTGACACAACCTGCCCAATCAGAATCAGTGAAACCAAGTAACTCCAAGTCTGCATCAAGTATACTTCCACCCATATCCAACTGTGCCACGCAAGTATCTGAGGATATGTTTAGCTGCAACAAGATGTATCTGTCTCGGATCACACATAAACTGGCTAAGTGCACTCACTGCATAGCAAATATCAGGTCTAGTGTTAACTAGATACATCAAGGATCCAATCAGCTGTCTGTACAACATAGGATCCACCAAATCTGAACTAGCTGCAGCCTCCTTCAATTTATGAAGATTGGTCTCCATAGGAGTAGACATGGATTTGCAATCCATCATGCCAAATCTCTTAAGTATATCAATGGTGTACTTCCCTTGACTTAGAATCATACCATCTGACTTCTGCCAGACTTCTAAACCAAGGAAGTAATGCATGAGCCCAAGGTCCTTCATCTCAAATTTAGAAGTTAAATCCTTCTTACATTCAAGAATCAGGTGATCTTCTCCAGTGAGGATTAGATCATCAACATATAAAACCAAAATTAGTGCATCACCATTGATTACCTTGAAGTAGAGATTTGAATCAGCATCATTCTTCAAGAAACTCAAGCTTGATAGATACTGATCAATCCTTTCGTACCATGCACGAGGAGCCTGCTTAAGACCATACAAGGCCTTCTTCAGCTTGCAAACATGAGACTCCTTCCCATGAATCTCAAATCCATCAGGTTGCTCTATGTAAACCTCTTCCTCAATCACTCCATTGAGAAAGGCTGTCTTCACATCCATTTGGTGAATCTTCCATCTTCTAGATGCAGCAATAGCAATGATGGTTTTGACAGAAGTGTAGCGAGCAACAGGAGCAAAAGTCTCATCATAATCAACTCCCTCTTTCTGAGAAAACCCACGAGCCACAAATCTTGCCTTGTACTTCTTCAATGCTTTCATCTGCATCTTTAAGTACGGGCTGTCTTCTCAGAACACTTTATTCTTACCACATTGCAATCTTCACTTCTTCTCAGCAAGTCACTAAACTCTCTCTTGATTCCTACTTCAGAGATTGCAAAGAAGACTTCTGGAAGTGAACTCCCTCTAGCCACCAACTCAGTCTCATGGCTGCAAGTTGTGACTTCATGCTTGAACATTTCTTTGGTGGGCCTGAAGCTCTTTCCTTTTGCATATTCTCTCATTACCTTCATGCTTCTTGAACCATCCTAGAAGCATTATAGAGAGAGATTACAACAATTCACAACTATCCAAAGAAATATCAAGGCTAGAATCATACAAGGTTTACTATTCCAAGTAATAGTATGAAAACACAATAATTTATGAAAAATATTAAAACATGAATAAAGAGATATAATTATCAGCAGTTCAGAATAAAGGGATAAGGAAACTTATCTTTATTGAATTCTGATATGACTTTTCCTTCCATCTTTTACTCTTCTCGAGAGTGCTAAACTCGACACAACAAAAGACAACCTGCACTGCAGATTTCTTAAATTCAACATGCAGTTAGCATATTTAATATAGAATCAGGCCCCTCAAGGCATCATATTCCATGCACAAGAGAATGGTATCGATGTGATCATCCTATCACAACGAAAGATGATGTTCTCTTTTTCATCTCAGAGTCACACTCAGAGATCTTCATAATTAACATGAAACAACTCGCAATGAATAAAATGAAATCTTCAACGGATCTCTATTCTAGTGAACACAATTCAAAAGAAACCACTATCTCTCTCTTTACTACAACAAGATCCAACTAAGAATGATGTAACTGAAACAAAGAATACTTATCTCTTTAAATATTCTAATGGAAGCCTGTAATGTCACGATTGGAACAGCTTCTAATTGGTTCTTCACTCAGCAACAAACTCCATGGTTTCTAAGCTATCCCACAACCTCACAACCTTATCTGCAAGAGTACTAGGTTACATGAGGGTTTTCTCAGATCTGCGACCCTTCAAAAGACCCACGACTTGACTATGATGCTCACGTGATCTCCACATGCCAAAAAGATTCCTTTGCGCAATGGTAAAATCCCACACAAGGATATAGCTGACCTCAGTCTCAAAGAATATCACGAACCAACCAGCATAAATAAATATTCGCCCCGCTTCCAGAATGCAGATATTGTTCTTTTCAAATCTCCATTATGTTCACAGAGCAGATTAATTAAAATACCATGACCACTTCTAATGGCCCACGATCTCCTATACCAAGTGAATCGCCTCCTGCAGCAAGGGATAATGCCGAATGGGACATATATTCACTTGAATCCTCAACCTTCAAATCATACACCATCTTGACAAACTGAACAAATGGGATAAGCTGAATGCAATAATCTGATCACGATCCTCAAACCCACTCTGATACCATGTTAAATTTATGTGAACAGATAAAATGCACAGAAAATAATTCAAAATCAGAGACAATAACACAGCAGTTACCCTGGGAAAACCCTCCTCTTGAGGGAGAAAAACCCAGCAACAAAGATCTCTCTTATATATATAAGCAATGACAACAGATCACTTTACAATTAGGTCTAACTCAAGACCAATATTCAGCACCTACAGAAGTTGCAATAGCAAATATCAGCCTACAGAAGTTCGCATCTGGCAGATACAGAATACGGATCTATAGAAATTCGCGCCTGCATTTTACTTTGTGAGATGTTCGCTCTTTGATATGATCGCACTGCACTGTGTGATATATTTGCCCTTTAAACATTCGCACTTGATCATTTGATATATATTCGCACTTTATCATCTGATATGTTCACACTTTATCATCTGATCTGTTCGCACTTTATCATCTGATCTGTACGCACTTTATGATGCAAAACTGATGTGAATAACCGAACTCTACTAGACTAATTACAATGGATGAATCAAGGTGTATATATACAAATGAATGGGAGAGACAATTCCTTCATGTCGGCCTCTTAAGAAATCGCTTATCTTCTTAATGAAAGTCGGCCTTGAAATATATTAAATGTCTTCTAATAAAAGATCAATTCGAATTCTTTTATGTCGGCCATAATATGAAATGAGTATAATACAAAACAATGAATATAAATTGAATAGCCAACGGCTATCATTCAATTTATATTTCCATGAAAGAGCTGAGCTGGAAGGAACTACCGAAGCTGCTATATCATTAACAATCTCTTGGAACAGCTTTGTGGTATGCAATACTTCATCGAGATTGATCTCAAATTAGTATATTAGGTACCATTATGTTTTGAAGATGTTTGGAAGACAACATTCAAAGCCAAGGAGGGATTGTATGAATAGATGGTTATGACATTTTGCATTACCAATGCACTAGATACATTCACGTGCTTGTTGAATGACATCCTATGAATCTTAACCAAATCCTATGTCATCATCTACCTAGCTAACATTCTCATCTTTAGCAAGACTTTGGAGGAACATTTGGAGCATGTCTTGTGCATCCTTGACACTTTGTGTCAACACAAGTTGTAAGCCAACTTCAGTAAGTGTACTTGTGGTGTTGCACAAATCTTCTCTTTGGGCTACATCATAGATTGTGTAGGCATCCATGTACACCCATAAAAAGTCAAGCTGATTCAAGAGAACTCCATGCAACCTCATAGATTTCCCACAACTTTCTCAAACTTGAAAATTTCTATTCTAGGTTTCTTGGATTCTTGTACATTTCATGATTGCTCAGTCAAATCATGCATGCCAAAGTAGCATTTTTGTGGACACCTAGACAATAGTGCAGCTTAATGGAGCTCAAGAAAAACTTTTGTGCAACATGTGTTTTGGCAATTGTTGACATCGATCACCGCTTTGAAATTTAAACCAGTGCATCTAACTCTACACTTGATGAAATACTCATGCAGCATGGGCACTTGGTAGTGCATCACCTAAAAACTTTAGTGACACACTTTAAGTTACTCCACATATGAAAAAGAATTGTGTACATTGTTCAAGCTATTAAGCAATGGTACCTCTATGTTTTGGGTAAGGATACAATCATTTATTACAATCATAAGCCACTTCATGTTCTATAGACAGAGCAAGTTGGAGAATGTGAGCCACAGGAAGTGAATGACCTGTTTGCAATAGTTCCTTTTGGTGTCCATGTACAAGAAAGGAAAGACAATAAGGTGGCATATTGTATCAACCAACCATTGTTCATTGTTCTTATCATGGTACTAGACTCGAATGACCACAACTTGTCTAGCTAGGAGACTATATACTTAATAGACTCATAATTAATGTAAACCTACATTACACTTTTGCAAGTTAAATAGGTTGGTGAATTCCATTTGGCTAACAAACATCTCTTCAAGCTTGGGCATCTCTGTGATCTAGGTGGTGCACCTCACCAAAGACTCATTTGGGAGCTGCACTACACCAAAACCATTAGACACTTTGGCATTTCCACAACATTGGTAGTGTTACAACAACATTTCTATTGGCCTTATATGCATGCAACCATTGAGAATCATATCAATTCTTGTATTCCTTGTTACATGCCCAAGCCCACAAATAGGAAGCTAAGACTTGACACAACTCTGATACTAAGACAAAGGCTCTAGGAGTCTCTCAACATGAATTCCATGAGCAAACTACCTACAAAAAAACAGCAAAATGATTCTTAACCAAAATTTCAAAGATGACCATTGTATGACTTGGAAATTCAATTGTGAAATTGAAAGGTCAAAGCAATAATCAACAAGAAATCACAATCAAAAGATCATTATCAATAAAACAAATAGAGCAAATTGAATCAAATGAAATGCAAACCTTGCACACACTAAAACCCACAATCTTCTCTAGCATAGCTCCATTGTTCTCCTCTATTCACCTTGGAGAATGGTGTAAGTAGTCCTTTGCTCTCAGATTTCGTGTAAGCACAATAGCATAAAAACATTGCAAAATATGAGTATAGTTTCTCTGCACAATCTGAGATGATGAATGAATGATAGGATGGTTTGATTTATATATATTGGTGACAAAGATCAATGATCAAGATCAAATGAGAGATTGAAAAGATCAACGATAGAAGATTGATGAGAGGAATTGAAGGCCAATTAAGTGGATTGATTGGAGTGTTATCTGAAACTGACACTTAGTGGACTGAATTGATTACTCAGTGAACTAGAAGTGAGTGGGAGTGAAGTCAAGCCGATTGATGAGTGGACTGGGAGTAAGTCTCAGTCAACAGGTGAGGTGGAATTCGCATGAGTATTTAATAATTAAATAAATTTAATTATTATTTACATATGCAAGGTTGAAATTAATAAATAAAATAAATGATTTTATTTATTTTGGATAATGTTTGAGAAATAAATTAAATAATTAAACATAATTATTTAATTTGGGAAGTGTGAAATGAATAATTAGTTAAATAAAAATAAATTATTTAATTGAACTTTGGAATAGAAGAATAATTAGTAAATTAATTAAATAACATTAATTATTTAATTAAATTAGATGAATAGATAATATGAATGAATTAAATAATATGAAATTGTTTAATTAATAGTGGATGGGGAATTTGATGATAATTAAATAATTTTAAAATTATTTAACTATAGAAGATAGTATTAGAATATTTAAATAATTAGTACAATTTGATGTCAAGAAATGTTAGTCGAGTTTCAAATGTCTACATTTTGCCCCTTTTTGAGACAATGCTTTTTTGTGGTGTTGTTTCAAAGAAAAGAAAATAAAAATTGGTTAGATGCCCTAGCTTTAATGGTGGGATGCCCCCTCGGGAATCTTGACAAAAAATTATAAAATATAATTATATGTTTGACAAATTCTCAAAAAGAAAATGAATTGGATAGAAGTGATGAAAGAAACTTGAAGAAAGTAATTATTTGGCAATGAAACGGATGGTAAATAAATAAATTGAGATGGGACGGTGGGAGAAGATTATGGTTTTGGGGGTATAAAAGGTGGTCATATAGATTGGCACATATGTTATAATGGCACATTTTAATGTGCATATGGCGCATATGTTATGTGGTGCATTTAAATATGCATATGGCACATATGTTACATGGTGGCGCAATGGTTATATGTATAGGCATAGATGTATATAAGTGAGATACGAAAATGGCACAACGGTTCATGAGATGGGCACAAATGCATATAAGTGAGATACGAAAATGGTGCAATGGTTCCTGAAATGGGTGTTATGGTTTATGAATACCATGCAAATGTTTATAGGTAGGCGCAAATGTTTAAGGAAATGACGCATACGCTTAGTGTAACACTCACTTATTCTACAGTTTAAAAAATGTTAATTAACTACCAGATTCAGCCGAAAACAACTAACTTTTAAGTTTTTAGGTTCAGTTGATCTGAAGCAACTAACGGTTTTCACCTACCATTTCACAAAAGATCATTAACTAAATAACTGTCAAACTAGGGTTTCCTTTGTGGTGAGATGGAAAAGAAAACCAATCCCGATGTCATTACATTATACAACTCATCAACTAACTTTTAAACTTCCATTACCAGCTGAAAGAAAAACTATTAACTGTAAACATATAACAGAGAATCTTAGAAAGATAATAACTACTTTTCTTTGCTTCCAAAAAGTAAGGAACAATTTCTACAACTATGAAACAAATGTAACAACGGTCATTCTATGGTTTAAGGAATGGAAAACTAACTGCCAACTTTCTTCTAGCAATAACTAACCATTCCATCTAGGTTTCCCATTCAACCAATAAACTAACTGAAGAAAGAAATAACTTCTTTATTTTCATTAACTAATTTCAGATCTTTCATTTTAGTTGAATGGATCAAGTAACTATCTCACTAATTAACTGCAGATTCTTACAAGGTACATTAACATAAAAGAATAACATTCATGGCATAAATGAAAGTAAAATTTAATTAGCATTGCATGTACCTGGATTTACGAGTGAGGGAGAAATACATTTGACATCATATTCATGCTGTTATACTTGGGCTTCTTTATCAATGAGGGAAAGAGAATTATCATCAGGGGCTTCACCGCCCAACCAAGACCTACTGGTCTCCCGAGTTTCTTCAACTGAAGAACCCGCCCTTCACGAGGTAATCAACATGGATCAAATTGTCATCATTCCTCTAAGCCTGGTGTCAAGGACTTATACCTCCTGATCGACCTTCCTAAGGGTACCTCCCAACTAGAAAGGCCACTCTGATCAGTGGTATATTTGGTTCTTGATAGCTGACAAATGCTGAATCTAGCATCGTACCTTGGCCAAGGATTTTAATATCTCTGGCACTCCTGTGCCGATATCTCGAGCACTCCTATGCCGTCAGCACTCTCACCCTTGCTCGACATGACAACTCTCAGATCAAGGTCCAATTTTATATTAGCAAGTTTGTTTATCATTTTCTCTCAGTTTGAGGTTATATCTTAACCTTAGGATTTAACACCACAATAATCTAGTTAGGATTCATAATCTTTTAAGATTAAGTTGTTTTCATTGCACTTACATACAAAATGACTTATTCAATTAAGTGATCTTCTTGACCATATAATTCAACTTCATAATTTGGGTCTTAAGTTTTAATTATTTAGATGTCAATTTGGTTCACATTTCATACGTCTCAGGTTATATCTTAACTAGTGATTGAATGTATTTGAAAATGAGAGATTTACAAGTTCTTAATGAATATTCAAAAGTGTAATTACCGGAAGAATTCTGAACCACAGGAACATAAAGAACCAGATCAAGTTCAGTTTGTGAATTAGACAGAGATTGGTGGAAAAGAATAAATACGTTTCCCAGGTTTCTAAATCGGAAGTTGTTCAAGTCAAAACCCAGCAAAATCCCATTACCAAAAGAAACAAGGCTTGTTCACAACAAGAAAAAGGAAGAGTTCCATAAACATTTCCAATTCCTCAGCAGGTTAACAATTCAAACTACAAACGGTTGAGGAAAGATAAACATAAATAATTTCATAAATGGCTTGGGTCGACACTATCCCAGACCAAACAAAAGACGGGATTGGTTCACTTCAGATTAGAAAACAACTCGGTGAAGTCAAGAAGAAGTGATTAATCTTTTATCTTTAATCAAATATCTTCTATTCCCTTATTGTTGTTATTACCTATCGAATTTGTTTAACATTCATTGATTAAATCCGTTTTGCTATCTGGAAAAATATACCCTGAATATGGCAACCAGAAATAAATCAAATTTATACATTATCATAATTCGATGTAAGATATAATCGAAGCTTGCATGTGAGTTCTAACTTGATGTCGATACTCTTCTTCCCGCAACTTCATAGGCCGAGAAAAACCACCCACGCTTCAGACAAGGACGGGATTTCAAAGCGCAGGGCAAGATTTCATTTCTACTGGGTGAAAGATGAGCAACTGAACACCAAAGTCTAGCAACGGCTCTGCCGAGCTCGCCCAAGAATAGATACACAATTCCCAACAGCAAGAAGAAGACAAAAAATATATAAACCCGAGCCAAAATCGAAGGTTACAGAGGAAGAGAGTGATTTCAAAATGTGGAAATGAAGATTTCGCAAGAGTGATTGGTAATTTCTGGAGTAAAACCAACTCAGAAAAATGTAAAGCAGCCGAGGAATTGACGACTCCACACCAATTTGTTCGACCACCACCCCGAGAAAAAGAGAGAGCCCCAGATGATGAAAATTGGAAAAAGGTGAAGAATGAAGGACCGATTTTCCTTAAGGAGTTTCCACAACGGCTTCCAAGAATTCATTCATTTGCCCATTCTTGGGCGTTTCACCACACGGTAACGTGCTTCCAGAAGCCCCGCCTCCAATATAATTTCACTTTAAATTTTTGATGAAAGACATTCAAAATCAAATTTAATATTTACAATATTAAATTAATACACATACATTAGTTCGCTCCTTCCCCGAGTTCATTATTTAATTATTTCATTTGTTATGTAACAGGAAACTTCCCTTAATAATCATTAAAGATAAATATATATATGTATATAAATGGACTTAGAGAATAATTAATTATTTTGAATTGTTTTGGGCCAAGCTACGACTTAGATATTTGTCGCTCACCGACTCGAGGTAGACAATAAAATTGATCCATTGTTAACCATGTCCTCTCCTTGATGATATTTCCCTTTCTCTCGTGGCTTCGACAATCCTGCATCCACTGGCAAGGATTATGGTTAGATCGTTCTCAACGACTAAATAATATGCATTTAAATTTAATCACATGATCTCATTCAACTTCACGTGAACCATAAATTCACTTGCAAAATAAAGAGTTCGTTAATATTACAGTTACGACAAAAGGAACAACTATTGCATTCTCAATGTCATAATCACATGAAAGCAATTATTTGCAACTAGCATTGCATTCGAACACATAACCAAACATATAGTCTCAATGTAAGGGATGTGACACTTAGGGTTATGGCACACATGAATATGGAAATGGTGCAAGTGTTAAAGGGAATCACCAATGTTAATAAGACCTGCGCATAAGTTAGTTTGAATTGTATGGTTATGGGAGGAAAAAAGATGTGAGTGAAGATGGCTTTAATGTGTATACATGGCATGTGGGTATGCACCATGGCGGCTATATATGGGTTTTGGCACATAGGTAAAGGTTATAGCTCAGATGCTTATGAGCATGGCACAAGTGTAAAGGTAATACATGTGTTTTGGAGATGAGCGCATATGTGCCATGGGGGAGGCACAAGTGTGCTAAGGTTGTGGTGCATATGTGCCAAGGGGTGGCGCAAATGTATTAATATGCCGATATGTATATGCATCATTTGTGAATGTGTTAAAGGGTAAGATTCATATGTGTGTAATGAGGTTGCCATTGCCAAATGGAGGAAGATGCATGGATTGAAATTTATTATGGTAGAAGATTAATGTGGAAATGGTGATTGTTGATGTCATGTAAGATCATATATGATGAATTAAATGAAGTAGAAATAGATTGATGTAGGTGTGTATGAAAAATGATAGATATTGTGCTTTCTATTTTGTGCTATTTTTATCATCATAGAGCTTATTGTGGCAAATGGATAGATGTATACCAAGTTGAGATAAACCCTGGTGATTATGGTATCCTTTGCATGGATAGTGACACTACAAACAAGGATTGTCCTCATTCCTCCTAGACATAATATAACCTTGTCGGAATATGTGAGGGAAATGATCTCAAAGCATGACATCCTTAGTGCAAAAAGGTATTAACTAACCTTATATGCAAAGGAAGTTTATCAATGCTAAAAGCCATTCCAATGTACACAAGGAATGTGCATGCCCTAGTAATGCATAGGAACATTCCACAAACACAACATACAAAAGCAATGCCCTTGCCCCATTCCTGCTCTTATCATTTTGAGATATCCCCGAGGAACATTGGAATAGGACAATAAGATAAATCAAGTATTAAAAAGACTCAAAGACCAAACAGATCGACAACTATCAGATTTTCTTGCCAAAAAATATTTCCTCAAAGTGGATAATGCCTATTGTAGGAAGGATGCATTTGTTAAGGATGATTTGTTGGATAAGATGTGTAAAGCTGATTTGGCAATAGAACAATAGGTTGTAGATAGTTAATCAAGAATCTTTAATTGTGATGTTTCATGAACGTTCAATTTCTTCTAGTATTGCATAGTTTGTTCTTGTTTGAATGTCATGTCCAAAAAATGGAAATTTATAATGGATATGGTGAGAGGATGTTGTGATTTGTTTTTGGATTTTTGGAAAATTTCAATGTTTTTGGATTTTTTTGGATTATAATGATGATGATATGGATGAATGATGAAGAGATATGGATGTGTAGGGATATCGAAGACCTTTTGAGATCTTGTTGCTAGCCAAGCTAAAGTTGATTGATCTTAATGATTGATTGATTATTGTATCAATGGGTAAATTTTAGGATTAAGGTTTGAGGTTAGCAATGATTAGATCAATAATATACCCAAAGAAGTTATGAAGCACAATGGAAGCAAATAATAACGAAATGATTATACCAGATTCGCGAAGCTCCCATGAATCACCTCCATAGCACCTCCTAGCTTGCAGCGTATGATTGATGCCTTCAGATTGAGTGTGTGAGCAATTTGACCATGCCATTGTCCTATGCAAGTTTTGAAGGATTTAAGTAAAATTATGCCTATGCCTATGACAAATGATAAATGATGATAAATGATAAATGACTATAATGCCTATAATAACGAAGTGGTCCCTCAATTCTAAACAAAATTGACATTTTATAGAAAACGTAATTTTGAATGGACGGACGAGATCGACTCTTGATAGAAACCTAAAATCAGAGGACGAGATTTAACTTGATAATCCCTAATCAGGGTTAGGATAAAATCCTTAAGTGAGTGGTCAAGATGTCATCTGAGAAAATTAGATCGGCGGTGGAGAAAAGATGAGATAATTAATTTCAAAAATAAAGATTTTCAAAATTAAGAAGATAAGATAGCCTGCTTTGTGAGATTTATAAAAGATGGACTGAAAAACAAATTTGATTAAAATCAAGAGCTTGCTTGCTTTATTTGATTTTTGGAAGAAAGCTACCAATTTGAATTAAATCAACTCAAAATATAGATTTTGTGAGACAAATAAATAATCTTTTTTAGATTATTTACCAAAATGGACTGTCAGTTAAGATTGTGATGACATTTTAAATAATTTCATTTATTTAAAATGAGAGGAATATTAATTTTGTGAATTAAATAATTAAAGATAATTATTTAATTTAGCAGATATGATCAATAATTAAATAAATTAATCAATTCGTTTAATTATGACAATTAGTGACATATTAAATAAATGAATAAAACTTATTTATTTAATAATCAAGAAGAAATGACTGAAGAAGGGTAATTAAATAAATTTAGAAATTCATTTAACTAAGGGAAGACTTAGATAATTAATGACGTATTTAATAAATAAATAAGATTTATTTATTTGATAATCATGAAGAATAAATGGACATGAATTAATTAAATAATTATGAATTATTTAATCAATAGTCGAATGTGGACCAAAGAGATAATTAAATGTCATAATTATGCTAGGACGAAAGTGGTAAAATAGAGATTGCAGGCCTAGGTCATTTTTATGTGTCTACATTTTGCCTCTCTTTGTCATAATATCGCTTGTTGCATTGTGACAAAGAAAATAAGTCAAAAATATGCCCCAATGCAAAATAAGATGAGGAAGAATGACGAGAAGGGTTACGGTATGCCCCCTCGAGAGGACAGACAGGTTGCAAGAACATGGGTGTGCTCTCGAAATTGATGAGAAGACTAGAATATGAAGAGACAAAAAATTTTAGTGCAAAAAATATGGATGATGAAGATGTAGACTAGATGAAAGAATCCTTCAAAACTTGCAGTACGATTTTAATATTTATTGCTTTTAATCATCATTGGGCGGTAAAAATGACACAAATGGACAACAAATACCATGATATGACATAGACCAAGGTGTGCAAGGTCATCCACTTGAAAAACAGACAATCACAAACAAAGAATGTCCTAACTCATACTAAGGGCGAAGTTGCCCCAGTTTTTTTGTCAAGACAATCCACAAACAGCAGTTAAAGAAAATAAAATAGGCCAGGAGACGTCATCGCACCTCTAAATCTTTCATGGGACATCCTCGAGGTAGCTAATAACATGACCAAAAAGACAAGACAGTAAAAATATAAGACAAAATAGCCAAGATAGTCAAAAGATAAGACAAGATAGACCAGAAAGATTAATAGCCATTTTATTTTGTTTGCCAAGGATTGATTTCTTGTCGGTTTGATAGTTTTGATAGTTTAAGAGTTTTGCCAATTTGACGGTGTTGAGAGTTTGACGGGGCCTATTGTCAGGAATGACACATCCTGAAAAAGGCAAAGGACATTTTGACGAGGTCCAAATCCGAGGACACATCTTGAAGAGGACCAAAGAGTGACGAGACTAACATTGTTTTGACTAATATGTTTTGGCAAGTTGACTTATGTTGATTGTATGATTGATTGGACTGTGTTGTCTGATTTTGACCAATTTTGACATTGACGTTTCAAATGACTGTCTTGTGTCTGAGTTTGACTATGTCTGACTTATTTGACCGATGTGACGATTGTGACAAATGCCATGATTTTATTTGGACCAACCTAAAAGGACTGACCTAATGTCTCGGGGACTCATCGACTGATGGCCTTGCTTACGTAGCAAATGCGCAGAGACAACGTAGTTCGACAATGACATGGACTGACTAACATGACTGACTTTGACTCCATTTTTAGGATTTTGACATTGATTTAGATGTTTTTATGTTTTTCTTCAGGACGTTTTATGATTTTTAGGTCTTTCTTGAGGACATTTTATGATGTTTTTGGTCTTTCTTTAGGACATTTTATGATGTTTTTGGTCTTTCTTCAAGACATTTTATGATATTTTTGTCTTTTTGTCGTTTTATGATTTTTTTGGATTTTGACATTTAAGAGGATCGTGACAAATGCATATGATTGATGCCTACACATGAGAATCCAAGGACAAACATGATTGTGCCCCTAGTCTAGCTGAATACCAATTGACAGGTGATGACAACATTGTTTGACGTGGGAAGGATGCATCCCGAAACAACGTGAGGACGATGATGATAATGTGACGAAAGTATGGAGGTCTACAGTCGGGCCAGGAACGCAGTCAAGTAAAATTTTGGATAATGTGCTTGTATGGATTAGACTCGTTGCATTTGGAATGACTTGGTTAGGACTAGATGGGATGATAATTATCCTTAGACCGTTTGACAAGGGAAAGCCAAGATAGGTGACATACATGAAAGGATAAGAGGTGGCCTTGGTAAATGACGGGAGACATGAGACTAAGGGAATTGTCATATGATTTTCAAGGACTATGTTGTATAAGGACAATAAGACTATGACGGTCAATGACATGATGTTTCGTGAAGCGTGTATGACCGAAGGATAGATATGTCAAGAGTTTTCCCAAAGCATGATTTATGTGTGCCAATTTTATGTAAGACCGAGGTAAGTGGGAAAAATGCGTGGAAATGATAGGGCTTAGATGGACGTCAATGTCATGAGGAAGGCATGGGAAAATGAGACGACTTGCCCCCAAGTATAAAATTCCACACAGACGATTTATTTTACACATGACGCCTGTTTGCCAAGTTTTCATCATGGTACTTATCCAGGGCGCCTATTTGCCAGGTTTTCACCGTAGGACGAAATTTTTCTCTTAACTATTTTCTTGACTTTTTGATTTTTTTGATGTCACCAAGATGCCTGTTTGCCAGGTTTTCATCAGGGTGACGATTTTTTAATTTTTCAATTTTTTTTTTGTATTTTTGATTTTGTGGATAGCCTGGATGCTTTAGATGACCACTGACTGTTCTGAATCCATTGACGGTGCTGATGTAGAGACTGGTGCCATGATATGCCAATAATGTCCTGTCTGAAGTAGTTGTCTTGTTAGGATCGTAGCGCTTGTATACAACTGATCGATGTCATTGTGGTCCTTTCTGATACTAGAGTTAGTCTTATCAGAATACGCACATCGTGATAGAGTGCCATGAGAGTCCTTGCGGTAAAGAGTTGCTGCCAAGATGTGACGGATTTGTGATGTGGGATCATTGGACTTTAGACGAGATGTAGGGTTATGAAGAATGATGGTAGACGTGGAAAGATTGTTTGGACGTTTGGATGGATGACTTTTTATTTTCCAAACTTGGGATGGTGGATGACAGATTTTGGAGGGATGGTGTTTGGAACCAACACTTTTAGATCCTTGTTTGATGAGCATTTTGAAGGAGGTGGACATTTGTTGTATGTGGGAGTCCTCTTTGCTTGTGGCTCCACATTGTGATTGACTTTTGTATTTGACTTGGTGTCTTTGTTTGATCCATCTTTCTTTGGGATCCATTTTAATTTCATTTGTCCACTTGTCCTTTTGTTTGATTCAATGGCCTTTGACATTTGATTTTGATCTTTTGACTTGTAAGACTTTTGTTTTTTGTTGGTTCCAAAGGGAAGGTTTATTTATGATGGAATGATGGTTCATGGTGTGGGTGGAGGGGGTGTTGGCAACAACTTATGACAAGGATTTCTCATGGACTCCATTTTGACGTTTGTATCCGACAAAGTTTCCCCCAGATCGGGAGGTACCACCATACATCGTTTGATTTACTAACTAGGAATAGCCAAGACCTTGACGTCTGTAATTTCCCTAAGTATTGGTTCTAGAATGCCTTGCTTGTGTATGCCTAGTCCTTTGCCTTGATATTGCATGCTTTGATAGATTCTATTTGCGATGGGGTATTTGTTGTTTTGAAAGCAAGATGCTATCCCATCCTTGTGTATGTGGATATTGTCACTTGTAATATTTTCGTCTGCAAGAAAGCCTGCTCTAACAAAGATAGATGACCCTAGTTGATAAAGTGTCTTAGCTTCATTGTCATGTTGGACATATTCTTGACTGATATCTTTGGTCTGATCGTGTGACATGTCAGGTTCAGATGATTTTGTTGGTGCTTCCAAGGAAATGTCGAAGCCATCATTATGTTTAGTGTCATAGAGCCCAATGATTTTAGCTATAACTTGATCATATGCAAGCATGTCCCTAGTGGAAGATTCTTGTTTTGGAGGAATATCGTCTATGTGTCCCATGAAGGCAAGTGTCTCATCGTGGGAAGTGTCAATAGTCGAGGCCTTTATACGGTAGGCAAGTGTTTGATCATGAATGGCATAAAGGTCAAGGAGTGGATCGTTTTGGATTTCTTGGTCCATGGTAGGGTCTTGGTCGAAGATGGGGTTTTCATGGGTTTGGACTTCTTGGTCAATGATGGGGTCTTGGTCAAAGATGGGGTTGTCGTGGATGATACAGTCGGAAATAGAGTCGTTGTCAAGGAGAGGTGTGTTTTGGATGTCATGATTGTCTTGAAGGACTTCATGGATGGACTGAAAGATAGGGTCATGGGATGGACTACCTTGTCCTTGACATGAGGGTGACATTATAAGGTCATGCTTTGGGCTTTCATTTTGACATGTATCCTCAAGTTTATTAAATGGGATTTGACTTTGAGTAATGATAGAATTTTCATGACTAGATGTGGTTTGTGAGGGGGTGACTTGAAAAGGATTAATGAATGACGAACTAGGATAGGACGTGGGGACTTGGACTGGACTAGTATGTGAAGGACTAGGATATGACATGGGTACTTGCATTGGACTAGTATGTGAAGGACAAGGTATGACGTGGAGACTTGGACTGGATATGACATGGAGTCTTGGATTGGATTAGGATGTGACAGTATAGGATGTGACATGGGAACTTCGACCGGATATGCCATGGAGTCTTGGACTGGATTAGTGTAAGGTTGACTAAAATAGGACGTGGAGACTTGGACTGGATTGATATGCTATGATGTGGGGACTTGACATGAGTTGATAGATGGTTGATAGGGCATGTAGACATTGATAGGATTGATAGGTGAAGGACTAGCATATGACGTGGAGACTTGGAATGGACTAGTGGACAGTTGGTTTCCCTTGTCAAAGTTAGGATAAGGGTGAGTAATGGATGTTTGTTGTGGACTAATGTCATGAATGGTATTAAGTGAATTTTGGTATTGAGGGTAGATGGATGGAGGACTAGGACTCATGGATTGTTGGTACGAAGGACATTGATTGTCGGTTTGGAGGAATTGTCTCCTAAGGTCTAAGGCTTGTTGGTATTGACCTCTATAGAGTAATTGGTATTCAACTTTACTAGCAAGCCTATCAATATGTTGGTGAAGGGAAGACAAGGTGGTGGATGTCATGATGTTGTTAAATGCAAAGTGATAATGACGTATGTCTAAGGGAAATGACTAATGCAAGATGACGATGTTGTCAAAGCCAAAGTTTCAAATTTGGACTAAGACGATAATGTTGATGAAGGACTAAAATGATTAATGCAAAGTCTAGGTTCAAAATGAGGACTAAGATGAACAATGCAAAGTCTAAGTTCAAAATGAGGACTAAGATTGTTTTTTGATATTTTGTTGAAAAGTTTGAGTTGTCTAAGGTCGATTGTTTGTGTCCAAATTTGTGAATGTTGTGCATAATGTTTGAGTAATCTAGCAAGCACTTGACAAACACAATGTTTTGGGTGTAAGCAAGCACACATAAGACAAGTACAATCCTAAAAGGCCAATAGGCCAAGGGTTTGTATACTTGATATAGCCCACCGATATACCCCGGATTGGTGATAAACACCTTTCCTTCTCGAGAGCGGATAGCTTAGAATTTTGGTGGCATTGGCTCCCCTCCACGGCTCATTAACGTCATTCGAGCACACCAAATTCAGATTCTTTGGGTGATGACTTCCCAAGAATTGCTATCTCTACTCAAGGGGATCAATAGTGAGTGTCTTCGGGCATGATACTGTACCCTGCACTATATCAAGCAACAGCCAATAGAACGGTTGGACACTAAGACAAAAGGTTTTTAATACTGGCATTCTGTTCGTGGGGCATGATCCATGCGGCGAGAGTCCCCTTTCGGATCCATCTCGTCGGAACCACACTCGTGATTCTTGGGTTTTCCCCAAGAATCCACTTTTATATACCGGTTGGAAGTCCCTCGGGTTCAGGGTGCTACCGGTCTGAGTCGTCCTGGGGTGAGTACTTTTTCCCACCAGAATAGGCCTAGGTTCTAGAGTCAGTAACCGTTTCTCTTACACCCAGGATCGCTCGAAAGCGCAAGGGGAGAGGATACTTCGATTACCAAATCGTGAGGGTGACACAAAAAATAAGGTGGGTCTGGTTTTCTGATCACCTAGTTTTCACAAAGTGAGAGCATAATCACCTACCACCTTCAAGCACAATCAGACATAATCAAACACACATGCATTTTAAAGCACCAAATGAAGTGTTTTCTACACTAGAAATCGCAAACACGTTGTTTGAGAAATGAGTCATTGACTAACGGAGCTGCAAAACCACAAGTTAGTAGTTTGAATGTTTTCCTTTGACCCATGAAAAGTAACCGCCAAAAGCTGCAAATCCTGATTAGTAACAGAAAACCTCTGCTAGGGAGAATGCAGAAAATAACAAGAATAAAAAGGACACAGAAAACACAAAAACCCGAATGCAAATCACCAGAAAACGTTACCAGTCAAATGCGTCACGATAGAGCGAATGCGTCGCTCTGTGTGTCGAATGCGGCACGGGACTACAAATGCGGCTTTCAAGACTGCGATTGCAGTGCGACAGAGCAATTGTGGTGTTTTGGCCTACATATGCGGCACAATTTGGTGTATCTGGCGCGATTTGGCGATTGCGGCGTTTGAGGCTGCGATTGCGGTGTGATTTGGCGATTGCGGCGTTTTAGGTTGCGATTGCGGCGTTTGTAAGAATCCTGGTGATTCTCAACCCTGAAACCCTAACTGAAAACTCTGACTATGTTTGTTTTGATCGTTTTTTTGTATTTTTTTGGTTTTTGAAAGGTTTTTGAGAAATAATAGAAAGCTGCGATTTTGCTTAATAAATGCTAAAAATTCACTAAAAATCAAATGGCAATGAAAATGTGTGGAAAATGCTCATAACATTGAGGCGCACCAATTTATTAACTTTCCAGAGCTTTAACAATATTAAAAGTTGAACAATGAATGAAATATGATATTATTATAAAGGAACCTGATATCTCTTGCAGCCGCCTGAAGAATGAAAGAATACAATATATCTAACTCTCGATCTTTGATCTCCAGACCCAGAAAGAAGAGAAACCTCCAAGGAACCAAGGCGCACCAGATCCTAATGACATCCACTAAAGACTGAAAGCATTTCTTCCTGAAAGAGAGGTACGGCCTTGAAGGTACAGATTTGTACGGCCTGTACAGCAGCAGCAATAAAGAATATAGTATGGCCCAATAAAAGATGCCAGATCTCTGTGAAGGCTATCTCTGATAGGTCACCCCTGTCAACTGATGAAATACTCTGAATCTCCTTCCTGAAATTGATTCAATATGATCAACTACAACTTCTGAATGAAGCTACCAAGTGGACAATCTTCAACTGGTATTGCACAGTCTTAGTATGCCAGATTCTGAAGAGGTATCGTTCTCCAAAATCGATTTGTTTGCTGAAACCCTAGGTTTTGCAAACTCCAATGCTCAGAGCAAAATAGAAGACAAATTTGAATAACATATCATAATGGTTCGATTTGTCTTCAACTGTGCATATATAGCTCCTCATAAAATTTCGACCCAAATCCTCCTTTTAATAATCACTTAAATTAATGATTAAATATTGCGCTTTGATTTAGGAGAAATACATTTAATAATTGATGCCCCTCAATTAAATGATCACTTAATCAATATATTAATTTTTCCACTTTATTATAAAGTATAATAAATACTTTATATCACGCCCCTTTTAATTAAATATTTAAATAATTAATAAAGTGACTTTAATATAAAGTCAAAAATATTAATTATTCATTAAACCATTAAATACTCCAATATTTCTCCGTCTGACTGTCAAACTGATGAACTGGGTCGACTCTGAGCTAAACAGCTGAACCAGGTGCCCTGCCCAAAATAGCAGCTTCCGCCTGTCCGACTTTCTAAAAATAGAAAGTCTCTGAAAAACCACTCTGAAGGATTTTGCGAAAGCCCAACTTGAAACAACTGCAACACTGAAGCTACAGAACACTGAGTAACTGCCTCAAATGATCCTCTGCACACATCTGCTAGCCTACGAGGATCGAATTAATAGGCTAACCACATAACCAGCTGCGCTGACTAGGATGGGGACATCACAGTCCGCCCTCCCTGAAATTGCTTGTCCTCAAGCAATCTCAACTCTGGATGCTGTAAAATCTCCTCTGACTCCCACGTAGCATCCTCAACTGGCAAATCTCTCCACTTGATCAGATATTCCCTGATCACCCGCCTCCGAAGGTGTCTCTCTCTCATCTCAAGGATGGCCTCAGGTACTAATATCAATTTCCCTTCGTCATCAAGGGGTGGCAAAACTGGAGAGGGAATCACATGCTGACCCAATGCCTTTTTCAGGCAAGAAACGTGAAACACATTGTGAACCTTGCTATCAGCTGGCAAGTCCAACTCATAAGCAACCTCGCCCACTCATCTGACAACACGAAATGGACCATAGTAGCGAGGCTTCAGCTTCTCAGCCCCACTCTTCGGTAGAGTAGACTGACGTAACGGCTGCAACATAAGGTACACCATATCACCCACATGAAAGGTACGCTCAACCCTCTTCTGATCAGCATACTGCTTCTGCTGATTTTGTGCCCACTGGATATTGTCTCGGAGAGACCTCAAAATGTCCTGCTGACTCTGCATCATATCCCCTGCACTCGGCACTCTGCTATTGCTCAATATCAAATCCAAAAGGTTGGGCGCCTCATATCCATACAAAGCCATGAAGGGTGTCATCTGTATCGTCATGTGGTGAGTCGAGTTATAACAATACTCGCACAAGTATATCCACCTCACCCAAGCTCTCTGCTGTCCAGCTATATAATTGCGCAAGTAACCTTCCACCCACTTATTGACAATCTCTGTCTGCCCATCTGTCTGTGGATGGTAGCTGGTACTTGCTCGTCCCACGAGCCCGAACAACTCCCGCCAAAAGTTGTTCATGAACCGACCGGTTTCTATCATCGACTATCATCAGTAACCCATGCAACCGAATAATTCTCCGAAAAATAACTCTGTAGCCTGCGATGCGGAAGGTAGTAGTAATCGGGAAGAAGTGCGCATATTTAGTCAACCGATCAACCACTACGTAGATGCAATCTTTACCCTGGGCTTTCGGCAAACCCGTGATAAAGTCCATCGATAAGCACTCCCACTTCCTGTCAGGTATCGGAAGTGGCTGGAGCAATCCAGCAGGATATGTGTGCTCCTGCTTGTTCTGCTGGCAAACAGAACACTCACGGACATACTGTAACACATCAGTTTTCAGCCCTTTCCAAGTAAACCGTTCCCGAACCATTTTATATGTCTTATAGTACCCGGATGGCCCGCCATAGGAAGATCATGAAAGGCTCTCAAAACTGTAACCCTCACCTCAGAGTCAGGAACCAGAAAAATCCGCCCCTTGTAAATGATCAAGTCATCTACAATAGTGTACCTATCATCCTGCTCTGTCCTGTCAACAATGCTAGAAGCCCATGGGTTCTTAGCATACTCTGCAATGATCCGATGCCTCCAATCCTTTGTGATCTGTGCCATGGCATTCAACTGAGGTCTACGAGACAAGGCGTCAGCTACAACATTCTGCTTCCCCTTAATGAAAGTGATGTCAAAGTCATACGACTGCAATTTGCTGACCCATTTCTGCTGCCTCTCATTCAGGTCTCGCTGTCCAAGGAAGTGTTTCAGGCTGTTATGGTCTGTACGGACACTGAATTTGCTGCCTACCAAGTATTGCCGGAACTTAGCCAAAGCATGCATAATGGCTAACATCTCCTTGTCGTAAATGCTGTAGAACCTCTCAGGATCCCTAAGCTTTCTGCTCTCGAAAGCAATAGGATGTCGCTCCTGCATCAAAACGGCGCCAATGCCCTCTCTTGAAGCATCACAGAATAAATCAAATGACTTCGTAAAGTCAGGCAATGCTAGCACTGGACATGAAGTCATGATCACCTTAAACTTGTGAAAGCACTCCTGTGCCTGTGGTGACCAAGTAAAAGCCCCCTTCCTGGTCAAGTCAGTAAGGGGTGCGGCGTGGCATGAGAACCCACTAACAAATCTCCTGTAAAAAGCACACAACCCAATGAAGCCTCTGAGCTGCGTAAGGTTCTCAGGGACCGGCCACTCAACTATCGCTCGGACCTTCTCAGGGTCCATACTCACTCCCTTGGCACTGATGATGTGCCCCAAATATAACAACTCCTCCACACCAAGCTCACACTTAGATTCCTTAGCATAGAAAGACTCATCTGCCAAGATACCCAAAACTGCGTCTAAGTGAGCTAGATGCTCCTCCCATGACCTGCTATAAACCAGAATGTCGTCGAAGAAGACCAATACAAATCTCCTCAACTGAGAATTGAAAACCCTGTTCATGGTAGCCTGAAAGGTGGCAGGTGCATTGGTTAGACCGAACGGCATAACCAAGAACTCGAAGTGACCGCAATGACACCTGAAAGCGGTTTTCTCAATGTCCTGCTCCCTCATCTGAATCTAGTGGTACCCCGATCTCAAATCAATCTTCGTGAAGAAGATAGCGCCGTGTAACTCATCAATCAACTCATCGATGCGTGGTATAGGGTACCTGTTCTTAATCGTCCTCTTATTGAGCTGTCGATAGTCTATGCACATCTGAAGTGATCCATCCTTCTTCTTCACCAATACAACCGATGAAGCAAAAGGTGACTTGCTAGGTCTAATGTGTCCCATGGCTAACAACTCATTGACGGTCTTCTCTATCTCATCCTTGAGTCGTTTCGGATGCCTATAGGGTGTGATCATAACGGGCTTTGCGCCCTCCTCCAACTCAATGAAATGCACCGTGCCTCTGTCTGGAGGTCTACCAGGTGGAATGTCACTAAACACTTTGGAGTGTTTAGTCCTCAATATTTGAATGTCGGGGTGGTACTCACCCTTCTGCTGCTCCTGCTGGGCTGGCATCAACATGCACTCTGCTGCCCAGTCAACCATATCATGACGAATGAGCCTCTCCATCCGCCTGAATGAAACCATCCTCAGATTACTGTCTCAAATAGCCTTGATGACATGAGGTCTCCCATCAACCTTAAACTTCATCTCCATGTCTCGCAAATTGAGTGTGAACTCACCCAAATCGTGCAACCATGCCATCCCTAACACCACATCAATATCTCCCATATTAACAACATAGAATTCAGTCTTGAATTCATAGTTGTTCAGTCGCATTGGAAGATCAGTAATCTTTCGGTCACATTTGAGGGTGTACCCATCCGCCACCTTGACTCGGATACCCTCAAACTCCTCTGTCTGAATACCACGTCTCTCTACCAACCGTGCATCAATGAAATTATGTGTAGCACCCGTGTCCAGTAAAGTGATCACCTTCTGACCTGCTAGGAGCCCGCGAAGTCTAAACGACCCATCTCTCTGAAGGCTAGTCAAATGGGCTTCCTGTAGTTTCCTTCCACCTTCGTTTTCACCCTCATTTTCGGACCTGTCATCATCTGAATGCTCGGAATCAGCTTGCTGGTCTGACAGATCAGATTGCTCTTCGCCCTCATAAAACCATTCCATCTGATTGTTTTTGACCTTGGGACAAAGTGGGCATACATGTTTTTCATCGTAGGGTGCCTTGCACCAGAAACACAACTTTTTCTTTCGTAAATCGTTCAAGGTTTCTCTATCAAAGGGTGGTGCATTCTGTCTCTTAGGATCCGATTGATCCTTCCTTCTGTCAAAGGGCCTATTTCTGTCAAAAGCCCTGTTTGGCCTCGTATAGGGTGTCGAACCTGAATTGAACTTGCTGCGAGGTGCTGCAAGCTCCATGTTCCTCGCCTTCCTCATGGCTTCTTGGAGGGTAGGAGGATCAAATGCCTTAACCCAACCTCGCATAGGTTCTGTCAAACCCTCAATGAAGAGTATAATGAGTCTCCGTTCTGATATACCTGTCACCATGACTGCAACTCTCTGAAACTCACCAATATAAGAATCCAAACTACCTGTCTGCCTGAGCTGAGCTAGCTCTCTGAAGTACAGTTCCGGATCCTTCTTATCAAAGCGCTCTATGAGCCTGCTGGTAAACTCCTGGTAAGTATTGACTGCATGATGGCCAAGTGTGTACATGCCGTGATGCCACCAATCATGCGCTATTCCATCAAGATGCAAAGTAGCAAACTTAATGGCCTCGTCCTCCTGCATAGGCCTCAGTGATAGATAGTTGTCCAATTTTTGGACCCAAGACCTCGCTAACGTCTTATCAAACCCATCAAAGTATGGCAAGGTGATCTTGCTAACTGCATACTGCAAGTCCCTGTTCACCTGTGGCTGTGGCTGCTGATGCTGAGGGGCTCTACGGTCAAATCTGCCTCCTCCTCTAGGTTTATGAACATCCATAAACTCATGAAATGATAATGCCTGCTTGATCTCAGGTGCCAAAGATAGGTATTCACCGTGAAACCTCGTCACATCTGCTACTGACATGCCATTATGTGGCTGAAACTTCTGATGTTGCCCCTGTTGCTCTGCCCCCGGAGCTGGAGGTGGGGTCTCTCTGGGTAAGAAAGTAGGCTGTCCAGGCCTATGCTCCTGATAGATCGGTGACGGCTGTCGTGGCACTGATGCCAAAGGCTGATCCACTGCTGCAGTCCTGCTCGTCTGTCCAATCTGTATATAATGTGGCTGTGATGGAGTATACTGCCTAATAGTGCCCATCAACTGGGACATCATGTCCATCATGTTATCATGCCTGCGTCTGAACTCCTCATCAGTAATGTCGCCCTCTGCATGTGCTTTCCCTGAATCCCTAAGTGTCTCTCAGAGGAATCTCACGGGCCATTAGGGTTGCAACACTGTTCTCGCTGCCGTTGGAGCTAGATCTGTGAATACCAAGTACTCCTGACACTGTCTCACCTTCAGGAATAGGTGGACCTGTCCAATCCTCGGCTTTGCCTGTTCCTACACCCTTGGTATACTGAATGATGTTCTTACTCATGAAAAAGCAGCCAAAAAGTACTCTGTAAACTGAAAAAGCAACTGAAAAAGCACAGGATGGCAGGAAATCTGTGCTCTGATACCACTGTAAGAATCCTGGTGATTCTCAACCCCAAAACCCTAACTGAAAACTCTGACTATGTTTGTTTTGATCTTTTTTTGTATTTTTTTGGTTTTTGAAAGGTTTTTGAGAAATAATAGAAAGCTGCGATTTTGCTTAATAAATGCTAAAAATTCACTAAAAATCAAATGGCAATGGAAATGCGTGGAAAATGCTCATAACATTGAGGCGCACCAATTTATTAACTTTCCAAAGCTTTAACAATATTAAAAGTTGAACAATGAATGGAATATGATATTATTTTAAAGGAACCTGATATCTCTTGCAGCCGCCTGAAGAATGAAAGAATACAATATAGCTAACTCTCGATCTCTGATCTCCAGACCCAGAAAGAAGAGAAACCTCCAGGGAACCAAGGCGCACCAGATCCTAATGACATCCACTGAAGACTGAAGGCGTTTCTTCCTGAAAGAGAGGTACGGCCTTGAAGGTACAGATTTGTACGGCCTGTACAGCAGCAGCAATAAAGAATATAGTACGGCCCAATAAAAGATGCCAGATCTCTGTGAAGGCTATCTCTGATAGGTCGCCCTTGTCAACTGATGAAATACTCTGAATCTCCTTCCTGAAATTGATTCAATATGATCAATTGCAACTTCTGAATGAAGCTACCAAGTGGACAATCTTCAACTGGTATTTCACAGTCTCAGTATGCCAGATTCTGAAGAGGTATCGTTCTCCAAAATCGATTTGTCTGCTGAAACCCTAGGTTTTGCAAACTCCAATGCTCAGAGCAAAATAGAAGACAAATTTGAATAACATATCATAATGGTTCGATTTGTCTTCAACTGTGCATATATAGCTCATAAAATTTCGACCCAAATCCTCCTTTTAATAATCACTTAAATTAATGATTAAATATTGCGCTTTGACTTAGGAGAAATACATTTAATAATTGTTGCCCCTCAATTAAATGATCACTTAATCAATATATTAATTTTTCCACTTTATTATAAAGTATAATAAATACTTTATAACACGCCCCTTTTAATTAAATATTTAAATAATTAATAAAGTGACTTTAATATAAAGTCAAAAATATTAATTATTCATTAAACCATTAAATACTCCAATATTTTGCCGTCTGACTGTCAAACTGATGAACTGGGTCGACTCTGAGCTAAACAGCTGAACCAGGTGCCCTGCCCAAAATAGCAGCTTCCGCCTGTCCGACTTTCTAAAAATAGAAAGTCTCTGAAAAACCACTATGAAGGATTCTGCGAAAGCCCAACCTGAAACAACTGCAACACTGAAGCTACAGAACACTGAGTAACTGCCTCAAATGATCCTCTGCACACATCTGCTAGCCTACGAGGATCGAATTAATAGGCTAACCACATAACCAGCTGCGCTGACTAGGATGGGGACATCACAGCTTTTGAGGTTGCGATTGTGGCGTTTGAGGCTGCGAATGCGTCGCGACGCATCATATGCATTACGATTTAAAAAAAACAACTGCATCGCTCCGTACCTGTACCTGCAAAATCGACTGAAAACCATACGGAAAGAACAGAAAACAGAGTCGGGTTCACCAATGTAACTGAGGGTAAAATTCTAAGGTTAAGGTTAGCAAATGATTAAATAAATAATATAAACCCAAAGAAGTTATGAAGCACAATGGAAGCAAATAATAACGAAATGATTATACCAGATTCGCGAAGCTCCCATGAATCACCTCCATAGCACCTCCTAGCTTGCAGCGTATGATTGATGCCCTCAGATCGAGTGTGTGAGCAATTTGACCATGCCATTGTCCTATGCAAGTTTTGAAGGATTTAAGTAAAATTATGCCTATGCCTATGACAAATGATAAATGATGATAAATGATAAATGACTATAATGCCTATAATAACGAAGTGGTCCCTCAATTCTGAACAAAACTGACATTTTATAGAAAACGTAATTTTGAATGGACGGACGAGATTGACTCTTGATAGAAACCTAAAATCAGAGGACGAGATTTAACTTGATAATCCCTAATCAGGGTTAGGATAAAATCCTGAAGTGAGTGGTCAAGATGTCATCTGAGAAAATCAGATCGGCGGTGGAGAAAATATGAGATAATTAATTTCAAAAATAAAGATTTTCAAAATTAAGAAGATAAAGATAGCCTGCTTTGTGAGATTTATAAAAGATGGACTGAAAAGAAAATTTGATTAAAATCAAGAACCTGCTTGTTTTATTTGATTTTTGGAAGAAAGCTACCAATTTGAATTAAATCAACTCAAAATATGGATTTTGTGAGACAAATAAATAATCTTTTTTAGATTGTTTACCAAAATGGATTGTCAATTAAGATTGTGATGACATTTTAAATAATTTCATTTATTTAAAATGAGAGGAATATTAATTTTGTGAATTAAATAATTAAAGATAATTATTTAATTTAGCAGATATGATCAATAATTAAATAAATTAATCAATTCGTTTAATTATGACAATTAGTGACATATTAAATAAATGAATAAAACTTATTTATTTAATAATCAAGAAGAAATGACTGAAGAAGGGTAATTAAATAAATTTAGAAATTCATTTAACTAAGGGAAGACTTAGATAATTAATGACGTATTTAATAAATAAATAAGATTTATTTATTTGATAATCATGAAGAATAAATGGACATGAATTAATTAAATAATTATGAATTATTTAATCAATAGTCGAATGTGGACCAAAGACATAATTAAATGTCATAATTATGCTAGGACGAAAGTGGTAAAATAGAACTTTCAGGCCTAGGTCATTTTTATGTGTCTACAGGACGTTTTAGGATTTTTAGGTCTTTCTTCAGGACATTTTATGACGTTTTAGGATTTAGGATTTTTTTGGATTATAATGATGATGATATGGATGAATGATGAAGAGATATGGATGTGTAGGGATATCGAAGACCTTTTGAGATCTTGTTGCTAGCCAAGCTAAAGTTGATTGATCTTAATGATTGATTGATTATGGTGAAAACGTTGTTAAGATAGTAACAACACAATGATAGTATTGTTAAGATAGGAACAACACAAGGATAGTATTGTTAAGATAGGAACAACACGATGATGGGAAGGACACATCTCGATGATGATTGATTGGATAAGATAGATCAATATTTGTAGCCAGGCTAGGAATTACTTCTATTAGATAGTTTGATAACCCACTGGAGTGTAGGTGAGATGAGATTGATGAATATTGTTCCGATTCTTGGTGATGGGGGGGATTTTGATGGAAAGAACATATTCATGGAATGGTGGAAAATGGTTGAAAGTGTTATTTGTTTGTTTATCAAGATATTTGATGTTTTTTGGATTTGTTTGGATATTTGAATGTTTTTAGATTTTCAAAAGGTGTCCAAATCACTAAGTGAGCTAGAAGGCATATAGCAAAATTTATTCTAAAGCAGGATGTGTAATGTCCCCTTCTCATCAGTGATCAGCTTTGCAGTTCTTCAGTCTATTCCGGAACCCGTAGACTGGGATGAGGTGAAAATTAGGGTTTCTTGGGCTTGGTTTTCTGTGGCATTCATATTATTTACTATTTTTAGTAAATGCTAATTGTGGCAGTTGCAGTTGTCTATTCTTAATCCTTAGCAGTTGGAGCAGTGTCATATTTTTGGTTTGGTCTTCAGTTGGCAAAAATATTAAATTAATGGCATTTTATTCTATTTCACTGTTGACCCCCACCTTGGCCTAAGGAGTTAACATAAAGTTGTTTTAAAGTGGGGCCATGAAGGGTACGCCCTCATCAAAAGATTAATTAATCTTTATTCAAATATTTCTTTATCTTGAAAGTGGACGCCACTTTTATTATTTTGAATAAAGTGCAATTTGTGAAGGCCTTTTGGGACGCCACTTGAGAAGTTGATTGGTCTTGAGAATTGGAGGAGTCTCTTGTGTCTTTTGAGCTGCTTCTCAGGCGTTTGAAGAGTCTTGTTGAGTTCTTATTTATTGAAGGTCTTGGCTCCAGCATTATCATCCATCAATTACCTTACTGTTATGCTGTCAAAATGACTATGGACATTTTGCTATTGCTTCGAGGATGCTACCTCCTAGCCCCTTCCCAATTTCGTGTTTGAAATATAACACCTAATTGGAATATTGCTGCTTCTCACAACAGACTAGCAGATTGAGCATTAAAGGTTGAGAATTTTGGTGAATTCTACAGTTTTGAAGTTCCTGGTTTTTACACAGCTGAAGCTGAGTTTTGTTCATAACTTCCAAAGCGAATTTTATTCTGTTCTGGGTACTTTGGCCATGCATTAGTCTACTGAAGGCGCCATCTTTCACAAAATTTGAGAATTAAATTCCAAGTATTCAATTTTATATTGCAAAGTCGATTTTCCTCAAGGGCCGTACCATTTAATGCTGTCTTGGGATTCGTGCCAAATAAAGTAGAGACTTTGATTGCTGTTTCTGGATTCTATCTTGGGCGCCAGACTTGTAAGGTGCTTTTGCAATTCGTTTCACGCCATTCGGAGAAGAAATAAGTGAGTTATGAGTGTTTTTCTGTTTTCCAGTTTGCTGTTCTAAATTTCCAGAACTCAGGAATTTGCATCAGATTTATCAGTTTCCAGTTTAATCTCCATTTCAGTCATTGGAAAGCAAAGAACATTGTTATAATTCATTCTTATATCTATATTTCACTTCTCTATCATTGTAACTCATTTAATTGCAGTCATGTTGAAATTGTAAGGTTCTGATTAGTAGTACTAATCTAACCATTTGTATTGCTGCAACTATTTGATTTGTTTCTCATTAAAGTCCCCTGGATGGTTTACCGCCAGTGTGGTTAAATTGTTTGTAAATCTTGTACCCACTTAAGTGGTGAATCCCCACAGTTCTGTGGATGCCCGCCGCAGCGGATGAATTGCTTTAATTTGTAATCTTTTCCCCCCACTGTTTGGTGGTAGCGTGGAATTGTTCTCATGGCTGGTTATCCGCCTAATAATTCATAGTTTCAATTTCTTGACTCCGTCATATGTTAGCACCTCGCCCTCTGTGGGATCTTGAGTGCACATTCTTGACGTTGAGTAGTTATATTGCTCAAGTTCAGTTTCTTCAGTTCAAGCTCAATATCTTCCATTCAAGTTCAGATTTTAATTTGAGGCTAACGCTAATCATATCATCTATTGCTGGTTATTTTGTGAATTTCCTTCAAAAAAATTGGTTAGCATATTTCAGGATGTAATCACCTGCCCCCAATGTCTAGCAATGTATGGGACACTATGAGTGGATGAAATGGACTAGTGCGATGACAATGGATATGTGAAGGATGGGGAGGATATGCATCATGTAAATAGGTCTAGAATAAGGGATTTCGCCTCCAAGGAATATCTCATAATACGATAACATGTTTGATCCAAGTTAAATGTTTGGATAGTGCTACGTAGGTGATAGTATGACATGGGATAGTATATGATCAAAGGAAAATGACCATGTCAAGATTTAACAAAAAAAATACTTTAAATTATATGCCCCTATTCTTTTTTAAGATCAAGATGGATAGGGAAGATGGATAAAAGCAAAATGGGTTAGATGGATAGTGGCGTTAGGATAAAAGGGCATGATGTATGAGATAAGATGCATCCAACTAGAATGGTACACATAGATAATTGATTGTTGCACATGACACCTGTTTGCCAGGTTTTTATCATGGTACTTGTCCAAAGCGCCATAAGAATGGCTTTTACTATTGGATGGATTATCTTTCTCTACATTTATTTTTTTGAATGATCATCAACTATGATGGATTGCGGATGTACATGCCGCTATCATAATGTGCCAATAATGTCTTGCTTTGAGGAGTTGCTTCACCAAGACAATAGCACTTGTATACAACCCATGGATGTTATTGTGATCCTCTTTGATACTAGAGTTGGATTTATCTAAATGCACACATTGTGATAGAGTGCCATTAGAGTTCTTATGATAAAGTGTTGTTGCTAAGACACGATGAATGTGGGTTTTTGGATTTTTGGATTTTAGGCGAGATACTGAATTTTGGTGGGGGATTTGAATGTGGATGAATTACTTGGTAGTTTGGATGTAGGATTTTTCATTTTCCAAACTTTGGATGGTGGATGATGGAGTGTGGATGTGAGATTTTGAATATGTTTGTGACCAACGATTTCATATGTTGTGTATTGGTATTGAAGTCTGCTTTGAAGCAGGTGGACACTTTTGATAGATGGAAGACCTTTTTTGAAGTGGTTCCATAGTTTCATTGACTGTTGGATTTGGATTTGAATTCGATGGTTTGCATGATCCAGTTTGCCTTGGGATCCATTTCGACTGTACGTGTCCACTTTGATTTTGGATTTATTAGCTTCAATAGCTTGACTTTTGTCTTTTGCTTTGTAAAGACTTGTCTTTTGTTGGTCCCCTTTAGTGGATGAAAGGATTTGGGAATTGATGGTCTATGATGTGACTTGGAGGAGTGTTGGCAATAACCTTATTGTAAGGACTATTCATGACCCTTATTTTGATGTTTGCATTAGATGAAGTTGCCCCTGGTATCATGGAGGTATCACTAACATCCTTAAAGTTCTCGATTAATGAATAACCAAGTCCTTGATATTTAGGATTGTCACAAGACTATACTGGTTCCAGAATACCTTGTTCATATAGGCCTAATCCTTTTCGTTTATATTGCATTCTTTGATAGATCTTGTTTGCAATAGGATATGTGTTATTCTGATAACAAGATGCTAACTCTTCTTTGTGTTGTTGGGAATCATCAATAGTGTTTATCTTCTCATTTGTAAGAAAGTTGGCTTTGACAAATTTGAGTGATCTAAGTTGATAGGATACTGGTGCTTTCTCTTCTTTCATGCTTGTTGATTCGTCATTCTCAAATATGTATAGAGAGAAAGACTCTAGTTTTGGATGAACAAGGGAGAGATATCTGTGTCCAGTGGAAGCAAGTTTCTCATCTAGAGAAGTGGAGGTTATTGGCATATGGATGGGATCAACTTCGATTTTGGAATCATGGATGACATGGAAATGGATAACGGGATCGTGATCAAGGATAGGATGAGATGGCAGGATTTGAATAACTTGATTTTGATTTATTCAAGGACTTCTACTTGATGCTTTGAATAGTGTTCTTGACATAGATGGGATTTGTTAATGTGGTGGGATCAAAGGACTCTTGGGTATCCTCAGTATGTGGGCACAGTGGTAATGAAATTTGAGTAGGAATCACTAGAGTGGGTATGATGGGTGATGGGATGGATGATGGTGCTTAGTCTAAGATTTCTTGATTATAGATTGGATTTGTATCAAATAGTGGATTATCTATCTTGGATAGCCCTTGGGGAAAATCTTGATAGGTGTTATTAGTGGATGAGTTGGTTGATGGGGATGATGTGGATTGATGTTGCAAAGGTTTTGAGGATGAAGGAATGGGAGGAGAGATGGAGGCTTCTTGTGGGAAAACTTCTTCAATACAACCTATTACGAAGTCGAATGAGGTGGATATGTTATGACCCTTGCTAAACATAAGTAAATGGTTTTGATCATGCTCAAGAAGATTAATCTTGATAAATGCTTAATGTTTCGCTATGTGATCCATGGATATTATTAATGTGATTATTTTTTGGTGAATTTTCCAAGATGATCTTCAACAACAATGTCTCCTTTGTCAATGAGATCTTGAATAATATTCTTCAATTTATAGCAACCTTAAGTGGTATGTGCCTGTGCTCTATGATAGGCACAAAAAATTGTGTCTCTTCACCATACAAGTTTAACCTGTGGTTCATACCATCTAATCTCCAGGAGTGTGATCATGTTTGCTTGAACTAATTTCTGAAGTGCTGATTTAATGGGTTCTCCTAATGGTGTGTATTTCCGTTGAGGAGTGTTGTTTTGTTTAGGAGGCGCTCTCTGTGTGTTATCTTGAAAATTTGTTGAGGTCAAAGCTGTAGACGGCCATGTTTGTGATGTCCCTTAATTTTATTCGCCCAAAAGAGGACTTGGTTTAATTAATTAAATATTAAAATTGTCTTTAATTATTTTAGAAGACATTTTAATTATTTAATTAATTAATTAATTAATATTTATGGCTATATGAAATGTTATGATATTGAAATTACAGTTTTGTAAGCCATTTATATTTAAATAAATCAGTTACCAAAACTGAATGGGCGAAGTTATATGGGCTTTGAGAGCCGACACAAGGCATCACGAAGAATTGAATGGATTTTGTTTTTTGGGAAAATACTGGGAACGAGAACTCTCAGAATCCCTTGCTGTGTTGGACGAAACCCCAACATGGTTTTCTCTTAGTAGTTAATAACAGTTTGCATTTATTCAGTGTTGCTTACAGATGCTAATGGAGAAACACATTCAATAGTTGTTGAAGGCGTTTGGAGGAGACGGGCGAGTTTGTACGTGAATTCCTTGTGTGTCCCGGACACTTAATATTGCATGATATTGCTTGGATACAGAGCATTGATAGACGTATCTGGAAGCACAGTTGTTCTATTCATTGGGCGTGAACATTCCGATATCGGGTATTGACTCCTTTATCATTGGCGTTGGAAGATTAAGCCGTCTGGAAAGAGTATCGGGCCTTATTAAGCCTTTGTATTGAAAATTACTGAGGGTGTCACCAATAAAGGAGATATTCCAAGGAGCGGAATTTGCTAGCCACCGAATATAGAACTACCGCTGCTTTCTTAAGAGTCCGTTAATATACTTGGTTACGCATGCCGAAGGATTATCATTAAGCGTCATTTCTTTGTTGTATTATCAGACGGGCGTATTTTTGTATACACCATATTGAAACGTGAATAATATCGTGTGAACAGGGGATCAATAAAGGTGTAACGGAATTGTTAAGCCCAACAACATGTTATTTGAAGATGGCACTTATATGCCTACCGCACTACGAAGACTCAGCTATCGGGTTGTGATGTTTGTTAATCTGGAGGAGTCGTTATGTTCTGTTCGGGTATTTGTTGATGTTGGGTCGGTGCACAGAATATGGCAGTACCTATGATCTGCCAATGCTTACGTGAATATTCATCAGAGACAAGCAACAACAGGACGTGTGACTTCCAGGAGAAAAGCTATCGAACTTCATGCTAATTGATTATTGATTTTGGTCTTGTATTGGGTATGTAACTGCTTGTAAATGAATGAAAGAGTTCTTTGATTAGTTCTGGCTTCACAGTTTTAACGCTCGGAATGAATTTAATAATATTTCATTGAAGGTCATCTCTGTGCATTTGAACTCAGTAACGGATTGTATATGAATTTTCATATTTTATTGAGATGGTCATATGTCAGTTACTTCCCATGTTCAATTGAATGTCTGCATCTCTGTATAGAAATTTGGAGACTTATGTTCATGTATTCAGCAAAGTTGGCAATATAGTGAAATTGCAGTCCTGTCTAGAAGCCTGGGCATGATACTTTGTTGTCAACATGCATAGCAATATTAATCAATCAAGATAGAGCATAATTACATACATTCTACTAGACTGTTTAGTTTATGCAATACCTTTGTTCAATCTTGGAAACTCTTATTCTGCTCCATTACAAAACCATAAATTAGTGGACAAACATTGGGAACAACAAGGAAATCGGAAATATTATTATAAGTCCGGGCAGGGGTCATTACAATGTTAATAAATAATTATATTGTAATCGACCGTACTAATTAAATAAATGTTGTAGTCGGTCGTACTGGGAATAGATAATAATGGAATAAATAAATAATGTTAGTCCTCGGGATTAGTTAGCACTCGGGACTAGTTAGCACTCGGGATTAGTTGGTACTTGTCAGTTGCCGATGGTTGGTGCTCTCAACCGACGCCGGTTAACTATTTATGTTGTTGTATGGTTCATGGTCGGGGGGAGTATGTTGATATGATAATGTAATGCTGCAAGTACATGAATAAAGACTGCAATGCTTCATATACATCTGTTATGTTCTGTGAATGTTTTACATACTCAATGATATTACGTTTCTAGTTTACTTCTATAGCATATTGAATTACCATTAGTGGAGTAAACAAAAGCGTTGTTTGGTGCTTGTATGTGTAAGATGGGTTGAGCATGTTGAGCCATCTTGGCGTCAACCATACCATCATTAATGACATTTTTATTTTTGTTCCAATATTGAGATTTGTCATTTGAAGAATTTGAAGTCTTTATTTTCTTTGAAGATTTTAACAAATCCTTTGGCAATTAGGGCTTTCTCGATAGTAAGCCCCTTCTCGGTGACTTCATCAAAAGAATTTGAACATAGCATTTTTAAGTGGAACCCTATTTTAGTGTTCATATTTTGAATGAACATTTCAACTAATTGTTTCTCTAGGATGTGACATGGAATTTCACTAGCCAAGTTTCGCCACCTTTGTAAGGACGCGAATGTTTCTCCAGCTTTCTATTTAGTGGTGCATAAGTCAGTCATTGTCGTTTCATGCTTTATATTATAGGAGAAATGTGAGGTAAACTTGTCACCTAGTTCACTAAAGGTCCTTATGCGTGCAAGCAATTGAGGAAACCACTCCATAGCTTGCCCTCCTAAGCTTCTTGGGAAGAGGAGCATTAGAAAAGTCTCTAAACAAGCTACACAAAACTCTCTCATGTGATCACGTGGGTCTCCCTTTCCTTTGCACTTATTGAATTTGGGCATTTCAAAGTGATGTGGGAAGGGTGGCATAAATAAAGTCTTGTCAAATGGGTAGGAGCATATGTCTTCTAATGCGTGCCTCTTTTTTAGTGGCCCCATGTGAATATTGGCAATTTGTTGTTGCAAATTTTGGATTTGAAGAGATAGATTGTTGGGATCTATTGCAGGTGGTACATTAATGTCATTGTAGGTGGATGCGAGATGTGATGATTGTTGACCTTGGGGGTAGTTTAATGATGATGGATTTTGATGACCATATGGATGGTTTTGGGGATTGTAAGCATGAGCAAATGTGTTGGGAATAGCATATTGTTGTGAATGATTTTGATATTGTGGAGGGATGTTGTGTTGTGGATATATGTAGTTAGGGGGATGGGTGTATTGTTGTGAAGTCATGACGTTTTGGGTGGATTTGTGTTGGTAGGTATTTTGAATATGTGGGTGTACATTATGACTAGGGTTGGAGATATGTTGGTAGTTTTGATAAGTGGCGTATTGGTTGCTTGGTACGTGAGTATGTATGTTGGACGCAAATGGTTGGGGATTATGGGTGGTAAATGGTGGTGTTGTTGTATTGTTAGGGATACTAGGTGGGTGTTGGTGTAATAAATTGGAGTATTAAGTAGTTGTGTAAGTGAAGGGTGAGACGATTGCGATAATGCATGTGGATTAATTGTCAAGGTGGTAGCGATAGTTTGACTCAGTATTGCATAATGGATTAGTGATGTGCGTAGAGAATGTGGGAGCTTGAGTATGTATGGGTGGTACTGTCACTTGTGTGGAATTAGTAGGAATGGTGGTTTTTGGAATGTTTGCAGCAATTTTGAAGAGTTGGTGGGTGGATTGTTAGGGGGTTGAACAATGAGGTTGTGGTTTGGTTGCAGTGAAGGTACTATGTTGTTATTGGAACTAGTTTCCCCCAAGGTCAAGGATGGAATGTTATTAGTGATGTTTTGGATACATGTTATGTACTATGTATTTTAGCCCCCTATTGGGCAAGTAGCAAGAAGTATTGATCCAGGTTGGCTGCTAGAACTATTTCAACTAGTTTCATTGCATTAGGGTCTTGTCGGGCTTCAACCAACTCTTCGGGTGTTACATCCTGTACAAACCCATTAATGTTGGGATTGTGTCTAGAACACAATGGAGGTGGTGTTTCAAAATCCCTTGGTCCATACATATGTGGGAGTTCATTCTTTGTTTCTTGGAACGGATCTGTGTTTGTGTTCGTCATGTTAGGATCTGGTTGTTGCATTTTCTTTTTGACTTGAGACCTTGTTTGTACTGGCATATAAGAGATGCTAAGACCTAATTTGCATGATATTTTTAGGATGGATGAATGAGGTGGACACGACCGAGAAGTATAACTAGATCGTAGGGTTTTTTATGATCAAGATTTGAATAAAATATGTTAAATTTTGGGCTAGACTTGTGAGTCCAAAAGTCAACAAATTTTGAGATAAAGGTGGAATAGGTGAACTTAGAAGCTCCTAAGTCAAACTAACCACAGATAAGCTAACTTAATATTCTACCTTGAGAAGGAAAACTTTCAAGGGAAAATACCAAAGCTAGAATGGATATGAACGCAAGGTCTGGATAGACTAAATGATTCTGATTTTGGGATGACTAAAAAGATAGTGATAAAGGGGATGTGGTAAATCAAGCCTAAATCTGGACCTAGAATTTGATTGACAAGATGTGAAGGATGAAAATGGATGAGATAAATGATAAAATATGGGGTCTGACTCTCTACTAAAATAGTAGGTATCAGTTTGGTTTGATTAAGGTCTATTTGTAAAGCAATAAGGTCTGATAACAAGTGGCCTAACCGATAGAGCAATTGTGCATAGATACAGAGCAATTGCGCCATAGTACAACACAAATGTGAAAATCAGGGTTTCAAATGCGGGATCCTAAGCAAAAACAAATGCAATTCAGTTTTTATAAGACTTGGGTTTTTGACAATCATAGGCAATTGCACCACTTTGCACATCAGATGTGCCCAAATAAGCAGCAAATGCGACTAGATAAACAACAATTGTGCATAGATTAGCAAAAATTGCACACAGATAAGCAACAATTACGCACAAATAAAAAGAAATTGCGCCTAGATAAGCAACAATTGCAAACTAGGGAGGTGCAATTGCACAAAGACAGAACAATTGCAACTTAAGACTAAACAGTTGCTAGATTCTGATCTAAAATTGAGTTTTTTGGACTTTTGTTTGATAGAAAATTGCGCAAAATGATAATCAGTTGCACAACATGATAGAGAAATGCGAGATTCCAAGGTTTAATTGCGTTATTCCAAATGGTTTTGGTGTAAATTGAGTGTATTGAGCAAATTTGGCAAGAAAACACTTAAAACAATATACATGACAACTGTAGACACTTTTCAAGGTGACAAGGCTGAATGGTTTCATTGGTATGAACAAGTAAAACACTTGAAGAAGCACAAGCTAACTAGTAGTAAAAGGTGTGTCCCACTAGCAGAGGCCCAATCAATAAAATACCATAGGAGACCACAAAGACATGGCTCCACTCTCAAAGGCGAGTCGCTAAGGATCTAGTGGCACAAGGGCTCAGCTTCCTCCTCTTCTTGATGGATTTATACACCTTGAAAAAAATTCTACCTCATCCTAGGACAGTATGTGCCAGGTAACTTAGTGCATGATGTTATACACTGCACCCCACTAGTGGTAACGACCAAAAGGTCTTAAGGCTTCTAAATAACAAAGTTCATAGTGAAATCAATGAACAGTGGGCCCGTTCGGGAATGACTGAGATTGGAGGGGCCTCCTATGCTCCCTTCACCTACACACGTTTCAGCGGACCAAGGGTCATGAGGCTTGGCTTAAAGGGCATTTCCACACCTTGGGGTACAACTTTCATTCTCCCCCTTTTTATACCCCGCTTGAACTCGTGGTTGAGGTCGTCCTTTGGGGGTGATAAAACCCCTAAGTAGGCCTCCTACTATAAGCAGACGGATATATATGATGTTTCTGATTCCCAAGTTTTTTCTTAAGAGTCGCAAGGGAAGAGCATATGTAGACAATCAAATCCTTGAGTAAACAAAAAAAATGCAAATCCTAGGGTATTTTTGATCTCCAAGTTCGTACTAGGCATGAGGAGGGAGCATACGTACCTAAGGACTTACTAGACACAACAAACAATGTTCATTCATTTTATGAAATTGAAGTGTTCCTAATTTATGAAAATCAAACACAAAATCCCTGCAATAAATAACGTTAGTAGTTTAGGGTTTGGTCTTCAATTCCAATGAACGCCACAAGCTGCTCAACAAACAGATTAGTAACCCTAAAATCTAATAGACAATTGTGCCAAAATATTTGAAAACTGATAAAAAGCATATTATCTTCTCTATCAGATGCATAGTTCTGAGCAACAGATGTGCCAACTAGAGGCACAGATGCACCTATATTTTACACATATGCACCACACAGAGCCTCAATTGTGCCACACAAAGCTTCAATTGCACAATTTTGCACAGAAACACAAAAAATCGAAAAACAAAGCCAAAAAACCTGATTTGAGAGGTTAAATGATCACTCTAGTGTTAGAAAACTTCAAAATCAGGTTTATCAGCCAGGCATCTAACACACAAATAAGAAAAACTCAGAAATTGCAATAGAAACAATTACGGCCAAATGAGCTATAGATGCACCATTCATAGGAGCATTGCACCATTCTGTGCAGTACATGTGCCACAGAGTGCAATAAGTGTGCCCAAACTTTTGTCAATTGCACCATTCTAAAACAATTGCACCAAAGGAGCCTATAATTGCAAAAATCACTTAAAGCTCATGAAATATGGGTTAAATCAAGGATAGAGTGGTCCCCACCAGGCGCACCAAAATGTATGACTTGGAAATTCAACTGTGAAATTTAAAGATAAAAGCAATAATCAACAAGAAATCACAATCAAAAGATCATAATCAATAAATCAAATATAGAAAACTTAATGAAATGAAATGCAAACCTTGCACACATTGAAACCCACAATCTTCTCTAGCTATCTCCATTGTTCTCCTCTATTCGCCTTGGAGAATGGTGTAAGTAGTCCTTTGCTCTCGGATTTGGTACAAGCACAATAACATTAAAACGTTGCAAACTATGAGTATAGTTTCTCTACGCGATCTGAGTTGATGAATGAATGATAGGATGGTTTGATTTATAGATATTGGTGACAACGATTGACGGTCAAGATCAGATGGAGACTGGAAAGACCAACGGTAGAGGATTGATGAGAGGAATTGAAGGTTAGTTAAGTGGATTGATTGGAGTGTTATCTGAAATTGATGGTTAGTGGACTAAATTGATTACTCAATGAACTTGAAGAGTGGGAGTGAAGTGGACCGGATTGATGACTGGATTGGCAGTAAGTCTTAGTCAACAGTTGAGGTGGAATTTGCATGAGTATTTAATAATTAAATAAATTTAAGTATTGTTTACATGTGCAAGGTTGAAATCAATAAATAAAATAAATGATTTTATTTATTTTGGATAATGTTTGAGAAATAAATTAAATAATTAAACATAATTATTTAATTTGGGAAGTGGGAAATGAATAATTAATTAAATAATAATAAATTATTTAATTAAACTTTGGAATAGAAGAATAATTAGTAAATTAATTAAATAACATTAATTATTTAATTAAATTAGATGAATAGATAATATGCATTAATTAAATAATACAAAATTATTTAATTAATAGTGGAGGGGTAATTTGATGATAATGAAATAATTCACAAATTATTTAACTATAGAAGATAATATTAGAATAGTAAAATAATAAAATTATTTAATTAACATTGAAAGAATAATTAGTGCAATTTGATGTCAGGAAACGTTAGTCAATTTTCAAGTGTCTACAACCATCATGGTTACATGTAAGAAAAGTATTATTGTAGAAAAGATTGCATGCCTTTTCTTCAATGAGGTTTGGCTTCATTTTGGGCAACAAACATCTATCATTTTTTATTATGACCCTAGGTTTGCTAGCCACTTTTGGCAAGCCATATGGGAGAGAGTAGATACACAATCAGATTAGTCCATAGATTTCTATTTGTAGACAAAGACCCGATAGAGGTGGTCAATCACACACTCACATGTTTTGTGGATCTATAGTTGCATGCATCCACACTTGGGACGACAACCTATTATTGTGGATCTATACTTACACCCTTTCCCATGGATTATCCTAACCCCAAGAATAACCAAGTTATCCACATGGATAAACATAACGTCACAACATTAAATGACTCTATTTTTCAAAAGTACAATCTCAAAAATAAAAGTCTCCATTCAAGAGTGTAATCTTAACAATAAACAACTTCCAACAAAAGTATAATCTCATCAATAAATGACCTCAATCAAAAGTATAATCTTCAACAATAAATGACTTCAATCAAAGATATAATCAACAATCAAATGATCAATTAGATCATATAGGTTAATCCCAACCTATGTGCTTCAATCAATAATCAAGTAGACAACCCAATTAAATAGGTTATTTTCAACCTAGGGTTTCAATCAAAAGTGATGTAACGATCAAGTGACCATAAACAAATCATAAAACCTCTCTTTCAATATACTTCAAATATTTAAATGTTTACAATGTTCACCACATTTGTATATAATCTAGAGGACATTGAACTGAGAAGGGTTTGTGCTTCTACACCTTCAAGTCCTCTTCTTGAATTCCGTGAATAGGAATAGACTCTTAATCAAAATAAGAAAATAGCATAACTAGAAAACACATTTCTCAACCCTACCGTTGAATATTGATATAACTATCGAGTACACACCCTAACCCTAGGGAAAAGACTCTCTTCCTACTTTCAAGGAGATATGAATAATTAATCAAGTATAGCCTATCAATCTGGTTTGCATAACATCACAACCTATCAATGATGTCATGTTTATTATGCCGTCATTCCCATTGTATTTCAAACCTCATTATTCGGAAAGGTTTACCTAGCATCATAAGCTAACAAATTCAAGGTACCTCAGGATATCGACATATTCCACGTTTCACATTTCATGCTACATACGAATAGTATTGACAATCTACATATAGTATTGACAAACTATGTAAAGTATAAATAGAAACACATTCATATAAATTCCCATATAGGGTATATAAAAGTATTAGCCCAATAGATAGGTTTGACCAAAGCAAGAAACAACTAAGAACATGCAAGCTTATCCAAAGCATTTAACACATTTAAATCAATCCTTTCCAATCAAGACAACCATAAATTAATAACCTTTCAAACATAAATAACAAGAGAATAGGAATCAGCATACCTATACAAAAGCTCCAACTGATATAACCCACCCTTCCTTGCTCAATGCCACAAGCCCACTTACTACTTCCTCTAAGTTCAACCTAATTCCACTTCTAGCCTCTTATCGAATCTCTCAACGAATACTAATGAAAATTAACAAAGCAACTCACTAACTCTCAATCTCTCAACTCACTTGCTCAGAAAATACAACAGAATAACAACGGAGTAGCCAGAATGAAAAGTGTAACAAATGGTAGGGAGAGCACCTCTATATACACTAAAATTTGAGCAACCAAAGGCTACAAACAAGCTAACAATCCCGCTACCTTCCTATTTACATGCATCAACTCAGCCGATCTAGCTCTCAGATTGCAACACATGACTGTCCTCACATTTCCAGTGGCTGAGTCGACTTAATTCATGAGACAACATGACTCTTTTAGTGAGTCAAAGGACGGCGATGCCTTTCAGCAGGTTTCCTACTTGGTTTGCAAGTCGACTACCTTATATTTCTGCCAACTTTACATTGACTGAGTCTTATGGTTATAATATTGCTTTTCCAGACTTTGGCGCAGGTTAAAAGACTTCTTATTGGATTCACCTTCTACAGATTTGGTGCCACATATCACATATTAGTGCCTTCAAACATAGTGCAGTCAAAGACTATTTCTTTATTGTTAAATCTGCTTTTATTCTTCCTTTGCAACGTATAAATTGTATTCCTTTTTTCATGCGCGGTTATAAGTCTTTATTGACTTAGTCACTTGTGATTTATGCGCTGCTCATAAACTTAGTCTCAGGATTTAAACTTTGGTGATTGCTCACATATGGCAGTGCTATAGTGTTGCACTAAGTTTATTACAAGGCACTTTTAATATATTTCAAACACTATATACTATGTGCATTGAGATCCTCATGTGTTTGATATGGGCATATTGTTAGTTTAGCCTTTTTACTTAATAAGGCTATGCTTTCACTCAAGCGCTCAGCTAATCTAAAGACTTTTTTATTATATAGAATGGCTTAGCTTTTAGCCTGCGCCATGTTACTTTGGTAAATATTTAAAATGCAAATCATATAAAACAAAATGATATATATATATATATATATATATATATATATATATATCATTCGTTTATCAATCACATACATACACTATTGCTTATATATATATATATATCGTACTTGTCCAATCAATATTCTCATACACATGATATATCTGTACATGGGTATGCATAAGTATGTCTAACTATGTATACACATGCATGCATATACTCATATTTATGAGCATATCGTATCACATACATATATATATATATATAGTCTTATGTATAACCTCATCGATCAATGTGTAAGTATGAACTCACAAAGGACTTTTTGCCAACATAAGGACTTAATCACATTTTCCCAATCAAGAACATTCAAAAACCACATACCAATACAAAACATACACAAATCCTAATAGGAGGTTACTTTCCATTTCGCGAACTAACTCGACTCTACTTGACCAACTAAGGTGTGAGTGTATGTATGCTCAGTTAGGCTCATTAAGGGTTACTAGACCAAGCTCCTCTCCTAAGTGATACTCCCCCTCTCGTACTTGAGGGCTTGACTCCTTTCTGCATCCAACTTAGTGCACCACACAGGTAGTTAATCGTTCACATGGAATCCATTTGCATCATCAAAGCATTAAAATATTCACATTGCAATACATATACATTCATCGCATTTTCCATCAATATAAAACATAATCATTCCTTCAAAAGCAATAACATCATAATGCATAGTTCAGTATTTCATTCACCCTTTTAAACACATTAAGGTCACGATTAATATTTATCATCATATTTACTTAGGAAGTTAAAAGTAACTTGGTAACTAAGAAACGGGGTGTAACATTTAAAATAAAATAAAATGACAACAAACATGGGGATGGTCGACCATCCTCAAGACGGTTAGGAGATGTCTAAGATGTCACCAATTGCATCAAGGGTGTCCAACTGCCCCTTATCTATCCCCCAATTTTTGGAAATGGCCCAGGCAAAAGATAAAAAATAAGGGATGGCTGGGAATGTCCCCAAGCCATTCTTGTGTCCTTAGAACGCCCTTGGGATAGGTGTGTCTGAAAAACCTTGGGGACACATCTCCGGGGAACATAGGCACACACACACACACACATAGACATATACATATCTATGTAAGGATCCACACACACACAAAGATATATGTGTGTTTGCATCATTATATGGATGCTAAGAGGGGTATTGTGATGGCACACACAATATAAGTATTAGCTAAAAGCTAGTTAATAAGTTAATTGTGCAATAATTAGTTTCATTACAAGTTCCTCTGTTGGACATGTTTTGTATTCAGCATTGGCAAAAATGGATGTGAATCCAGGAAGATTGATTCTCCCAAGATGCCTCATCTTGTGGTAAATTCTTCCCGTCAATTAGATACTTAGTGATATGTAAAGAACACAGATTCCTTTTGCAAGTTTATACATGTGCGTGTGTGCATGCATATAACACTCTTCCTTTATCTAAATCAATAATTGAAGCGTAGTTTTCATGTGCATGTTATTCCTCTGTGAAATTTTATTGTGTTTATCCCTCAACCATTTGTTTCTTGGATAGCTGGAGCTTTTGGGATCTGACAAGCTTCATTTCAATTGAACAAAGTAGTCTCGTAACTTATGATTGGCAATTTAGCACCTAAAGCAATCACTAGCAAAATTTATATACAACATTACCATTCTTAAAAAAATTATTCTCTACATATATCTCAAGTGACTCTTTAAAGTCCTCGGTCAGTTTTTCTAAACACGTCTCTTGTTTTGCCCAGCCAAAAACAGTCTATGTGACTTACAGATATAAATTTTCCAAGAGTCTAGGCAAGTTTCTCTATAAAGGGTCCGAGTTGCAGGGAAAAAGCTGGAGAATACCAATGCACATTAGGCAATACAATTATGATGTTTTCTCCATGAATGATTCTTCAAACCAGCAAGAGAATACAACCAAGGCATTCCTACAAAGCAAGAACCTCAACCGATCTCTCAATTATTGTGCTCAGGGTTATGAAAATGAAACTATCATCAAACAATTAGAGAGGTTTTATATGCCAAAGACTGATCACCTCTGAGCTTAATAGCTGTCCATTATTTAAGTTATAATTGCAGCTTCAGATGAACTTATCCAATAAATTAGAAGATTTAAGCCTGCTGGTTTTGATTATCAGATCACTGATACTAATTTGGTAAATTAACAAAACCATCGGGCAGGTTTGGGAGAGATGATTGCCTCATTTGAAACTTTGTGGATCAACTTACTTGTCTGCAGAGCAGCTACTGTTCTCCTCCATACCACCAGCAGAAACAACTGCATATGGTGGAAGGGTATGAGACATAAGGGCAACAGCAACTTGACTTGAGAAAGTGAAATGAAAGTGAAACATTTGTTATTTTTTCTATCAAATACTTGAGGTTTCCACAGTCCATAGTATTTGAAAAGAGCTTTTAAAAAACTGTAATACTTTTTTATTTTTAATCATTTAATTATTTCAAGGGCTTGACATCTCGACAACAATTCTTATTGTATAATCTTCTATTGCTATTGTTTTCTTTTGTTTGGGCTGTAATTGTCACATCATTCTTCAGTTGGATAGGCTTCCTTCTTTGATGAGAAGCCTGCTTAGATTGCTTATTTAAATACACTGCAAAATACTCGTTTTTTATCCGATTTTGATTATTTTGAGCTTTAAATTTATTTTATTTTGGGTACTGACCTTGACATCTGGATGGCAATTCTCATTATATAATCTTCTATTGCTATTTTTTTCTTTTGTTTGGGCTGCAGTTGTCAAATAGTTATTCAGTCTGATACACTTTCCTTCCTTAAGGAGAAGCTTGCTTTGAATCCTTAATTAATTACACACACTGCAGAATACTCATTTGTGATCTGATTTTTATTATTGTGGGCTTTAAATTTTGTTTTCTGGTTGTGGGTTTGAACATCTGGCTATTCATTATGATACAGACTTCTTAAATACAGGTAGCTGATTGTTGTATTTCTTTCTGCAGTATTTAAGAGACTGTGTTTTAAGTAACTTCAGGAGACGATTGATTACAATCTTAAAGATTGATAGAGACCTTCAACGGCCTTCTGTTCTTGAGTCATTAATACGACGACATATGAATATTATTCATCTGGTTGAGCAGCATGTTAGTATGGATCTGACTCAGGGTATGCGGGAAGTCTTGTTAAGTGAAGCATTTTGTGGACCTGTGCATGGATTGCATTCTTTTGAAAAGCCAGTACAAAATACAGGTACAGTGATTACAATTATTTGCGACTGGTATCTGGAAAATGTTGTTAAGGATGCAAATGGAGTTGGTATATTATTTACACCTATAGATAAGTGCTTCAAGAGTGCAAGACCAGTGGGTGGATTCTTTGCCGAGTCAGTAACAGACATTTCTGAACTCAAGGCTTTTGTTCGGTTATTTGGTCTGTATGGCGTTGATAAACTTGATGGCATGATCCAAGAACACTTAACTGCTCTTTTGAATTGTATTGATATTACATTGCGCACAAACAAGGAGCCTCTTGAAGCTCTCTCTGCAAAAATGGACAATCAGACAGAGAGGGATTCCGGCTTGAAACAAATTCAGGAACTTGAGGATCTAATCAACTTTTCAATTCAAGTAGGTCAGGCATTGTGCTTTAGCTCCCTATTAGCTGAAGCAGCTGGACAAGTACTTGATGCAAATGCTCCTCTGCTATTCTCACTATTGTCAAACTTCACAAAGCATATACCAGTTTCTCTGCCTGAGAAAGAAGATATTAGGAAGATGAAAACACTATCAAGCACTCTGGGTGTGTCTCTGGACCATGATATTGCATTAGTCCACTCCATTCTCCTTGACATGAGTGGTGCTGGTGATGTCACATGGAGCCTGTTGCCTTACCTCTGTGCAGCATACATGACATCCAACATCTGGAGTACTTCTGCATTTAGTATTAATACAGGAGGATTTAACAATAATGTCCATTGTTTGGCAAGGTATTTGGTTTTTATTTCAATATATGCTTGTTGTCTAGCAATCTTAGAAATAATAATATGTTTCATAGTCTGGTTAAATTTAGAAATGATACAACATTTCTCAAAAGTAGCTATGCTTGAGGATCTGAAAGATTATCACCATGGTGGAAAACTTCAGGTTCATAAATGCTGTTATTGCTGCAAGTGAACTAGTAAGAGAAGAAAGAAAAGAGCTACAGAAACAGCTTCTTTCTCAGCAGCAATCAAATGTTAATGCCCTTGAACTTAAGGAACTTGAGGCAGAATTGCAGAACTTGGAAGGACTTATGCCTGTTGAAGTGAATATAAAGACAGCAATGAAAGTGTTTCTTAAATGTGCTTCAGAAATCATACTTGAATCCTGGAATGACAATAACAGGTATGCATAGTTTCTTTTGTCATGTACACTGTTAACTTGATATTGATCTTTTTATGTCAACCTCAAAAAGTCATATGTCTATGAACAGGTCCCCACTAGTGGCAAAGTTAGTATTCCTTGATCAATTATGCGAGCTCTCGAAGTATCTTCCCCGAAGCACACTAGAAGTTCACGTACCCTATGCATTGTTGAGGTCCATTTATCAGCAGTACTATGAGAATTCCGTTCCCTCACTAGTATTGATTAGCCCACCACGGAGACATTCTCTAGGTGTATCCTTAAGTCACGCATCTTCAAGGAATGCACCATTTTATGGTGATGTTTCTATGGAATCCATTGAGGGAGGAACATCCAGCACACTCAAGTTTCCATCCCAGAGAAAATCACCCACTCTAGATTTGGAATACCCTACAACAAATGTGAAACATGGTGGAAGTGGCGTTCGCCTTTCTGGGCCACTTGACTATGGGGGCATGCGAAAAGTTTCCAATACAGATTATCAAAACTCTGCCGGCACATCTGGACCTAGTCCTCTTCGACGGTTTTCAATATCTAGATCAGGACCTGTAACATACAAGTAGTTATACAGTATAAAGTATAGAAATAAAACTAAAATTTAATTGTATAAAAGGATTTCTGACATGGAGAAAATTATTTTAATTTACAGAAAATTCATTATGGATAGAGTTTTTGTACAGCTGAAGTTCCCAAGATAGATAATAGATGTTTTAAAGCTTGTACTTGCCTGAAATTATGGTTACTCTGTTGACACAGGAATAATAGTCCTTCCTAAAACATCATCTTCTCAAAACTTTAAATTGGAAGTGCTTTTTCTTTAAAGACTTGAACCCTGCCAGGCTTTGGATAATTTAAATACATTGAAATGTAATGTCACACATAAAATTGTCAACCAGTGACCTTAGGTCCTTTATTCCGTTTTATCTAACGCCATATAAACCTGGGAATATGACTTTTATGTTAAACATATTTTGATATATTGTTCTTTTCCATTTTAAGCTGCCTATGGGATAATTCATTAATAAATCTGAAATATATATATAAAGAAGTGGTCCAAGTTTGTTGTGTGGATTTCAACTTGTGTTACTAATTGCTAAGGAATATGAGTTGCTATGAATGAGCTAGCTGGCAGGTGACTCATATATAAGGAATCAAAAGCAACCAGAAACTCTAAAAACTGAGCAATATTAAGGGCTTCCTAATATTTTTTTGGTATGAATATTTTCATCTACAGATTTGATTCCTAAACGCTCAAGCTAGCAAACAGTATTTTAAAATATTGCAAAAGAGTTCCTTTTCGTTTGTTATATGTAATAGTGGCTCCACTTTAAGTGTGTTTCATTTTGTTAGTTGTAGTTGTACCACAGAAGTGGTCACATATTAATACCTGTAATTTTGGTACTTGATACGGTAAAAAACTGAAGGCAAGTGAAACATGAATAAAATAGACTCTCTGTGCTAATGTCATGAATCTCATATCCAAAAGAACCTCAGGGCCAGGTGCATGCTAATGTCACTGCGATAGGGTGAAATCTGTCAATCACAACTGAAGTGCGAAACTACAATTTAGGAAAAAACTTAAAACTTGGGATTTCATGAATTCTATGTACAAAAAAGAAAGAAAATCATCAAATATTTTAGCTAGACATTACACAATCACTTTTAAGAAAACATTATAATGTCATTATTATTTGGTTTTGACAATAGAGAATCTTGAAAACTGGTTCAACTACAACAGCTGCGGGGCAGCTTAGTCCTGCCTAGGACTGAACAGGTGGTTTATGGAATGGAGATAGACTAAATTGCAGATGGATACATGACTGAACAGTGTGGTATGTATGGCATAACATGGCACTTGTAACTGGAAAATAATTTATTCCACTCCATTTTTGCATGCACTGCTCTGGACGAAAAAGTGTAGAAGCACAAGCTATTAAGTGGGTTATGACATTTAGGAGACGTCAACTTATGAGTTATATCACTCGCAAACATGCTTACTTGGCATGATAGGCATGGGTTTGGTTCCAAGCAAACTCAAGGCTATACATACAATATCAAACAACATTAATTGAAGGATTACATGCTCAGTAGTCAGTACTATGAGAGATATGTCATATTTCTCATAGAAGAGCTTATTCTTGCAATCATTATATCTTAACAAATGCTATTTTGCCTGAAGCCAAGTCAGGTAAAACTTCTAGAAAAAGAGCCAAAACCTTCGAAGGGTTGGGGATGGCATATTTCTATAGCATCTGATTAGTTGGCTCCCAATCTTTGAGGCTAGTAAGACAACATGGGCTCTGAGTCGTCTACTATGCCACTGCAAACCAAACATCATGCATTAAGCGAGAATGGACATCTTAGACCAAGTGTGTGTATAAAGACATTTAGAAAGAGATACACACCATTAGTAAGCATTTGACAATTGCTATTGCAATAATCATCCCTGATTTTTTTGTTGTTGTTTACTGAGTATGATGTAGATTGCAGATTCATTTTGTTTCAAGGTTCCATTCAACATGTGTGGCATTTATAGAAATAACATTGCATTGAAAGGAAATGACATGGACTTGCAACATATCATATTGAACCATTACAAATCATCTTAGCATATAATATTAATTGAAATCGGACTTAAAGAAATACATATCAAACCTATTACAGTCATATAAGGTCCCTTCCTCTGTCATACATTGAGTAGAAAATGCATACAACTCTTCATGGAAGATACCAAATGCGTAAACTATCAAACCCCAACACTCTCCTTCACATTGGCCAACATTCAACTATGAAAAGATACCATTAACACGCTGTTGCAGACCTTTGAAAGTTGTTCTGAGAAGGAAGTTTGAAAATACAAACCCTCAAAATGGTTCGGCTCCTTAGGAGGGGCAATCAACTCTAGTAAATCATTCCTTCACCAAACAATACAAATGAGGGCTCAAAATGAGGCGCCCAATTGCAAGGAATCCATAAAAACAACACTCAGAATGATGCACTTCCCACATACAAAGTTACAAGTAGATTTATGCTTCCAGCCACTCTAAAAATGAGCTTTTCTTGAACTCAAAAAGTGTTTCAGACCTTTGAAAATGTATCAAAACAACTCCAAACACACTCCAAAAAGAAGCCAATCACTTTTCACACCAAAACCTTCGTTCCCACATCAAAATACAAAGAAAATCTTCATTCTAATAGAACCAAAATGATGAATATCATAAAATTTGTGAATGCAAAGGTTATCCCTGAAGTAGAATCACTCCAACTAGTTAGGGTGGATCTCTCACCACTAAAACTAACAACTAGAGATGACGGTTTTCATCCTCAACTAGCAGTATACAAATCTTGGAGAAAATCCAATAGAGTTTCCTAAGTACCAAAGTTATCATACACAAATGAGAGTTCAAACTCATATTTATAAAGTGAGGGAAAAGTTAGAATAACTTGCATTTGGATTTGAATGTTTTTTCTGTCATTTCACTTTATGAAATGACATGAAATTATCCTAAGAGGGGAGTTCAATTTTTTGCCTCCAAAATTTCACTTTTGATTTTTCATTTAAAATTGACGTTAAGTCCAAACTAGGCGTCCCACCTTATGAGGCATAACATTAGCCTTAAAAAATGATAAATAAACTCCCCTTCTAGGCATCTATCATGAGATACATTGACCCCTCTTTAAAAACAACTTTGCTCTACTAGGCCAAGGGGGTCTTTTATAACCCATGTTCATTCTCACTTAATTCAAATAGCAACTTTATTAACTTAAGTGACAAGTAAACAAATAATAACTTTGACCACTAAGAGAACTCACCCCAATTACAAATGGAAACTTTGCATTGAGTTGCTGAATAAAAGGAGTTGAGACCAATTACTAAATATAACACTTATTAGAAATAGTGCGACATCATCTGAAATGATACATATCATCTCCGTGAAGTAATTGCAATAGGTGCAAATCACCCAAATGGAAATAGTAAATGGGTAGACTCTATCCAGAAAGATTCTCACGACCGACTGCCCCAAGGCTCGTCCAACTTCAAAATTAGTTTGCTCATCAAAAGACGTCGCCATCACCAATGATAAAAGGTAAGGACAACGATAATCAAACTAAAATACAACTGAAGATATAGTAGAGATGTGTATGGAAGTATCAATAGAGTCATCTCTAGGAATCAAATCATCTCCGCCATCCATCCTCAACCATGAACTACTCCATTGTTGAACTGAAAGAACTAACCAACTCATCTGCGGATTTGAAACCGAAGTCATATGCAAGCTGCTTGGAAGGTGGGAAGCGGTACTAAGGTTGGAAGTAGACCCACTAGTCCATTCAAGAGACAACACTTCATGACTAGAAATTGCACCTGGGTCCCAAGTATTGTAATCAAATCCACTCGCATCACTAAAAATATTTGAGTCCCCTTCATCCAACTCAAAAAGTGGATTGTTATGAGTCAAATCAGCGTCTCATTCAAATAAAGGGTTATCAATAAACTTAAGTTTATCTTCAACTCCCAATCCAACCAATCCTCTTGCTGATCCAAACTCTTGTTTCCTGATTTTCTTGGGCAATGAGCAAGGTCATACTCCTCCTGGATGAGATCAAGCTTCATCATTACCTGTTCGATTTTGTTTTCCCTTTCTCTACCCTCTTCATTAAACTGTTGAGTCTCATAAAGTTGATCATTTGCTTCAAGAAGTGCCTCTTGGACACTTTCCAAAGCAAGCTTTATAGAGTTAAGCTCAATGGTGAGCTCACTAATCTCTCCCCTTAATTGCTTAGATAAAGATAATGTTTCATCTGCAAACTTGGTAGCTAAATCCCTATCATGCATCATGTGTAAGTATGTTATTTTAACTTCTTCCATAGAGTGCTTCAATATGTGTAAATCAGAAATTGAAATGGTAAGCTCACTTTGTCCCATCGATGCATTTTGAATCAGATTTTTCATGTGTTTATGTTTGTTGTCCAAACTAGATAAGACGTGCACCTCATTTGCAGCGATTACCGAGAGTTTTCTTTTCCAATTATGATCAAGCAAAAATGATGAACTGTTGTTTCGTGGCATGCAAAAATCAGAACTATTATCCCTGTTATCAAAGTCGTCATCACTGTCCCAAATTGCATGTGCCTCTTCTTCAACACTTACCCCATCTTCATCACTAGGCCCTTGATCAAAATTAGCCCCAAGCTGAATTTTTTTATTATTTGTCTTCGAGTTCATGCCTCTTAAATTCAATTTCCTCTAAGACAACCTTTTTACATTCTTTATGCTCTAATGTTGGGACAATAGCTTGGTTAGAAGAAGATTCTTCCCAAACTGATTCTTCATCATACTTTTGTCCCCAATCACCTAGATCCCATGGTCCTTGCTCATAATCAACTACCTGCAATGTAAAATCAGATTCCTTTCCAAGATGGAAAACATCACAATCAATGCCCTCCTCTTCGCATGGCTCTCAGAATGAAGGACATGATTGCAATGAAAAGGGAATTCATCCCAATATGGATCCTTGTCATAATAAGATGCCAACACATCTAGATCCCAAGGGTAAATAAACTAGTCACTTTGTTTAGAGAGTAAACGTTCATTGTGCTCCTCTTGAGTAGTTTCCTTTCAAAAATAAGTCACTCTCCAACTCATAATCACTGGAATCATCATAATCATCTCTCTCCATAGACTTGGTTTGGACATCAAACTCAAAACCAATTGAGTTATCATTAATGAAGAAGAATGAATGATCATCAAAAGTTAATTTGGAGACATCATCATTTATTATTTCTCTGTGCCCATCATCCAAAGGTACATTAGTGAACTCATCATCAATATCTGGTCCACTTTAAACATCAAGGTAGTCATTAGTTTTAGATTCATCACCGGATAAATCCAAACTAGGATCCAAGGTTTCCATTTTGTCCTTTCCCTCATGCAAAGCCTTATCCACAGTAATTGCATGCATGACCCAAGAGTCATCTTGAGGCTTAGTCTCACATTCATCATGCTTCAAATAAACCACTTCATTTGTTTTTTTGCTGTAAACTTCTCTTCAACCACCCACTCTTTATTGAACGCATGAGGTCTCATCTTTGCCACCTCTCCAAAGTGAAGTTCTGGTTCCTTCTTGTCAAACCTCTCTATGAGTCTCCTAGTGAACTCGGTATATGATGTAATCTGAGTATGCCCCATTATGATCATATCATGATGCCACCACTTATGTGCAACTCCATTAAAGTGCATAGTAGCATATTTTATGGATTCTTCTTTAGGCATGGGGTTTTGATTGAAGTATGTGTTCACCCTCTGAACCCATGCTCTTGCTGAAATCTCATTGGACTCGTCAAAATAAGTAAAGTTCTCCAACTTTCCTTCATAAATCATTATGATGTCCTCTATTTGCCCTGTTGGGCGTATGACTCATCCTGAGCTCTATATAATCTCGTAGTGATATGTCATGCCGTAAATCAGGGCCTACAACTAACCAATCCCTTTTAAATTGTTCATGTTGTTCAACTAAAGTGAGTTCAACTGGTGCTTCTATTCTCGGTGGAGAACTTAGTGTAAGAGGCCTAGCCATGGCTCCATTTTGCTGATTATCAACTTTGTGTTGCCCAACTCCATTGCCTTATCCCATTTTGTCCATTCTTTGTATCAGTTGTGCCATTCGCTGATTGGCTTCCTGTGTTAGTTGAGTGGTTTTATCTTGTTCCTTGACCAATGCTTCCAAGAGTTGCATCATACGATCACCCATGTTTTCTTATTACCTTCTTTCACAGTCTCTAATGCTAATTTTTTTTATCACCCACTAGTAGGTAGGATGGTTAGAGCTCTGATACCACTGTAATGACCAACCCCGGTTTTTTTTTTTTTTAATTGCTTTTGTTTGCCGCTTGTTGTCTATGAGTTTTATGAAAGGGTTTGCATTGTATTTATAGGGTTTTACATATGCATTTGATATTTCATTGGAGTACATAAACAAACATATAAATTGAGAGAAATATGATTGAAACAAACACTTTCAGAAGTACCATTAGTCTGATTTTTTATAGCAAAAATATTATAGTCACAAAGTAAAATGTTCATTCACAAAAAATAGTTTCAGACTTGGAAATAGATGTCAAAATCCACAAATAAGAGTCTCTTAAAACAATGCCCAACTCAAGACTTCAACCATCAACTCCCTGATCAACCATAACCCTCAAGCTTTGTAAGACGTCTTCAGTAAGCACAACTAGGCGCCTTGATTTTTGCAATTGCAAGCTGAAACAATACACTTGTCAACAGATTTTAAGACCTCCAAGAAAGTATCAAATTGAAGCAAGGATAAGGCCTTAACCTCCTTTTTCTCAAGCACACCAAAATGCTGAGAAAGCCTTCATTAACCAGCAACAAAAACTAAGCTTAAAGCAGATTTCAAACTATGAAATAATCACCAAAAGGGGTGCCTCCTTGAGAAAATCGATTTTGCTCTATAAAATCAAATCCTTCACCAAAAAATGTAGTCTAATGCTCTTTACAATTGCCATTAAAATCCCCTTTCATTGAATCGATACCCATTTGGAAATAACAATCCATCTCCAAGTTATAAGCAAATATAAGGTTTTCAGGTATAGGAGCAAAATGCCCAGAAATCTGAAAATAATCACCAAAATGCAACTTAACTTTCTCCAAATCAATGCAATACCTCCACAAGCTAAAAATGCACGACCCCACATCAAGAATGATAAAAAATCTTCATCTCAAAATCTATAATCTGCAACTTTGAAGCCCAAATGGTGACCTCTGAGTGAAATCACCCCTTCACCAACCTGAGCAAGTCTTTCACTGTCGAAGCTAGTCTTCGAATTTGAGGGTTTTCGTCCTCAAACCTGTTCTTCAGACCTTCTGGTACAATACTAGCAACATCTCCTTTTGTCTACAAACTCATCCATATGAAAAATAAGCTTCAAAAAAGACTTATAAAAGTTTCAATATGAAGTTAAGGCAACTTGGAAACCAACACCACTTTTTAAGCAATTAAAATTTTGATTTAAAATACATCTCCAAACATTAGCTTTTTCCCCTTTTAATTTTTAATCACCTCCATGCTTGGGCACCCAAGATTAAATAAACATTTTAAAATGATATATTTTCTTAAATCAACTTTAAGTTATTGCTCTAAGTGCCATGGTCCTTTTTGTTCCCCTTTTGACCCCTCGAATAAAAGTTATAAAGTTACTTTAATAAAGGTCACTTTTCGAAACATTATTCAAATATTTGAATTTGTCAACCTTAGCAACCTTGTATTGACTGAATATGTGTTGTTGTGACCATCCTAACTAGGTCTAGCTAACCCTAATTGACTTACTATTTTTAGAAAGTCCTAAAAATAGTAAATTGTGCCCTAAAACTTGAGCCGGAGAGAAACTGAGGCACTTGAAAAGGCTCATCGAGAACTAAAACTCCGTACCAGACCCCCCACTAAAAATAACACTTACTAAAAATAGTAAGTGTACCAGAATCAACCCTAACTGAAAGATGACGTCGTAAAATGGGGACAGTACAGAGACACATTTATGTCTTGTATTTGCTGTAAGAACATGTTTTCTCAATAAAATTTTAGTATTTTTCCTTCTTAATAGCTATTTCATTATGTGCAAATGAATGATTATGTTTTTCTATGTTTTTATATGTTTAAACCTCAATTAAAGCATTGTCTCATTTCCAACACTTATATGCAGAAATCAGTGAACAAAAATATATAAATAAACTACCAATTGACTAAATATACTACCAACTGATAGAAATTAGTGAATAAATATGACTAAATATAATGATTATGCAATTAATAAACAATGTATCAATATACTACTAGTTGACAAAAATCAGTGAACAAAAACAATTAAATAAACTACCAAATCGATCAAAATGATGATTAAAATTAATTACTAAATACACTACCAATGGACTAAAATTAGTGAATAAAAATGACTAAATAAGTGACCAGTTAACAACAATCAATTACTAAATTAATGACTAAATACATCAGTGAATAAAAAATGACTAAATAAGTGACCTAATTACAACAATCAATGACTAAATCAACGACTAAATAAGTGACCAGTTAAATATATCAGTGAATAAAAAATGACTAAAAAAGTGACCAAATTACAACAATCAATGACTAAATATATAGATGAATAAAAAAATGACTAAATAAGTGACCAAATTACAACAATCAATGACTAAATCAACAACTAAATATACTACCAAATCGATCAATCAAAACAACCAATAAATGAATAAAAATGGTTTAGTCATCAATCTGGTCGTGCTATAAATGACTAGCAATAAACTACTAATGGTCATGCGATCATGTTCGGTCATTTATAAGTAGTTTTTAGTAGTTTTTTAATCATATATTGTTGTTTCTGTACTAGTGTGATTTGTTGTCGATGTGTGATGTTCTTCCCTTTGACCTACTAACATCATCCCCCCTTTTAAAAGGATGTATTTTCCTCAAGAAATTTCTACTTGGGGAAGGATTTTTTGGTGTTCTACCTGAAGTTGGCCAATGTGGTTGTCCAATGTGCTTGAGCTTGAAGGAGGGTGCTAATATGTGCTTGTGCTTGAACTTGGGCTAGAGTCTATTCGGCTTCCGATAGAGTGGTAGAAATTGTGATATTATTGGCTATTTGTTTTTCTTCATTTATAGTCAATTGAAGGAACCACAACTTATTATTCACTTTCTCCTTTGAGTGCTAAAATTATTCTTTGAGCAATTCCCTCTATGTGTGGAGCTATTGGAGTTGGATATGTAGGTGCTCAATGTTATCTCTTTTTGTGCCAGTAGCATCCTGCAAGGGGTCATAGCTCACCTTTGCTATCTGCTCCTCTTTTTGTATGATCTGGTCTGAGAGGTTCTTTGTGGTGTTGGGTCACTATAGGTAGAAATGGTAAATGACCCCGACAACCTTAATGCTTTTGTTCATTTGCTACAGTTGGATTTCCAGTTGAGTTTATGTAGAAGTGCACCACTTGATAAACTACTGGGTGTTTTTTTGGATGAGCTCGTCTTGAGCTTCTTGTCTTATGATGTCCTTCTGTGACACCAAGTTAGTTTGTTCCTTGGTGACCAATTGTTGTAGTTGTTGTGGCAAAGGGAGGGACTGGTCCTTAGAACCATGAGAGATAGTCTTCTGCAATGTGTCTATGGCATCCCAAAGTTGTTTAGTTTGTTGGATGTGCTCCTGTAGTAGCTCCTCTCTTGTTGTTGCATGGGAAATATCCCCCAGTTGTATTTTTTGGATAGGTGACATCCCGAAGAGATTCACTTGTGAACCAACTAGTGAAACTTCCAGTGTTTGGGGAGAATGTGTCGGTTGAATTTGTTGTTTCTTGGCCAAGAAGTTCTTAATGGCAGAGATGGTATTCAAAGGGTTGGATGTGTCTACAGAGTCCTCCTTATCCTTCTTTGGATATTCCCTAGCCCCCTTTTCATTTCCTTTTGTTTCTTTTCTTTTCTCTTCTCTTATGTCGAGAGGGGCATTCTCCTATGCTTTGGTTTCTTGGAAAACATTTTCTTCTTTGATTGCTTGGGAGTTAGTCTCCTCATGCTTGACTTCTTGAACAATGTCTTCTTCTTGTGTTGGCCCTTGTTATGGGTTCTTTGTCAATGTCTCATATAGTCTTTGGGTGGCTTTTTTTTTTTCCTTCTAGAGAGCCTCTGCGTTGTCTGAATCGTCTTGCATTAGCCTATCAACCCACTACTTTGTCTAGAACTTATGTGCTTGTGCTCATTGTAGAGCTTGGTTATGTTCAACAGTTATATTAGTATCGACTACAAAGATGGTCCGCTCTTTGATTTATTCGTATCGGGACAAGGCTCTAGAATTTTTTTCCCTTATTGCTATAGCAATTGCATTTGGGAAACCTTTAATGGCTTCCTCAAGACTTTTATTTAGATAGTTGACATACCTTGTCAAAATCTGAATTATTCTATCTTGTTTGGCTTCATCATATTCTTCATACATTTTTAGGATCTGAGGTAGCATCCCATGGTTAAAAATTGCATTGAATGTCTCGAGGACATTTATTAGATCTGGTGAGTGCATCAAAGGTTGTTGTTTTGGTGTCTTCTTTTACTTTGCTTCCTCTTAGGACTCTAGTTTGACTAGCGAAGTCCTGGAGGTCCTCCCGGTTCGCTTCCTCCTTTGTAGAGGTTGATCTACTTCTTCCTCATCCTCTAAGATGTTTTCAACATTTGTTTCGTTAGAATTCAGTTTTGGCTTGGTAGCCTTTTGTTTTACCCTTTGGGTTCTTTTTCGTGTCTATGAGGATTGGCCCAGGGGGGAATCTACTAGTGTTGATATTGAAGGTGTTGATGTTGAAGGTGCTACTAGTCATCCCAGAGGGGTGGCCTAGGACCTTGTGGTCCTTTTGCCAGATGATTTAATGTGTAATGGAGTTGTGGTAGTGGGTTGCGATCCCTCATGTTTTTGAGCTTTCTTCTTCTTCTTCATCCTCTTAGGCTTCCTCTTTTTCTTTTCTAGCCATTACCTTTTTATATGTCCCAAATTTGGGAATTGTGTTATCCCTTGGGTTTCAGAGCAAGGCTAGTACCAATGCATCAATTTCATGTGTCAATATCTCGTACATAACTGCTAAAATCCACACTGTGTGGGGTTCTAAAGCCTCCATGTGTGTGGAATCCTTGTCTAAAAATGTTATTGTGTTTTCATATTGTTGGGTTGTGAGATAGGGGACTTGATCCCTAAATTGTAATTGTTGTTGGAAATAATTGAAAAATCCCTAGTAAGCAATTTATCTAGCTTCAAAGTTTACAATTTGGTCTAATTGCCATATTTTTCCCTTGAACCTCGAAAACTCCTTCAAGAAATAGAACATTAAACAAATTATTAGAATATCGTACTGGAAGTGATACCTGGAGGTCTTGATCTTGTGCAAGTTCTCCATCAGTTTCTCATGCATGACCTCGTATAAGTCAAAATCTTTTCCTTCAACCACCATTTGGTAGGTGGTGTGACAACAGTGGTGGTGGTGGAATCTTCCCAATTCATGTAGTACACTTTGTAAGTGATCCCCATTACTGCATATTTGTTTGCTAGATTCAAGATTGACTTCAAGATTAGGCTCCAACTGTCAAATGTGGATTGCATCAACCTCTCTACTTTGCTATTTTTGATGGCCTTTTTGGATGAGATCCCTCTAACGTTACGTAGCCTGATCACCACATGGATAGCTTCCTTTGTAATCTTATATGGCTTGTCAAGGTACACAAATTCATCATGTACCCGACTCAAAACAATTTGGACCCATTCCTCTTCTAAGTAGAATTTTTGGAAATCCTTCCATATGTGCAAGCTTTTCTTTGCAATATCAATATACTCATGTTTATATGTCTTCTTGTCCTTTTTCAACAATTGTTGGTGGAGCTCTTCCATCTTGGTATGGTTAATTTTTCCAATGGATTCATGGATATACATCCTTGTATCCTCCAAGTGGACTACATTGTGCGGAATCGCTGAGAACACTTTGTCTTTGTTTGTGAGATTTTATTTGAAGGGGAGTCTTTTTAACACCGGTCTGGGATTCTCTGAAATGTGGACAACTGTGGGAATTCCCATTCCAATAAGTACCTCTTGTGCAATTGCCATTTTTTCTCACACTTCTCTTTTATTGAGTTTTCTAGCTTTGCTTAGTGAATGCTCTCTTTTCGTATTGGCAATATGTGAAAATTAGGAAGGGATTTGGGGTTTTATAAGATGGTGGTTAGTGGGGTGTGAGTTTTAGCAAGTGGTTGTAGGGTCCTCCAAGGTTTTCCCCCAGGGGAATATGGACTACCCTTATGTCATCTATAAAGGATATTTCCTCTTTCCAGGCATCTATAATTCCCTTAGAATCTACAAACCATCTAAGCCCTAGTAAGGCATTGAATGAGTCAAACGTTTCCTTCATAGTAACCACTTCAAACTCTAGAGATTGTTTCACTCCTTTTACATTTATTTCCACCTTCTTCCAGGTACCATTGTTTTCATTCGGCTATCATTTTCCAAGCTGATATTGTGAGGTGTCAGTTCCAATTTTGGTTTACCCAAGTATTCCCATATTCTTTCAGGAATTAAATTGACATTTGACCCTGGGTTGACCATTACTTTTGGGATCCTTTGCTAATGGATCTAGAGTTCAATCATGATTGGCCTCATTTTCCAATGCTTTTTGATGGTTCTAATTTGCGGTATGGTTTTCTTGTCCTAGTATTTTCCTAGTTGTCTTAGTTTGGTGAGCAATTCCTATTGTCTGACTACTCTTGCAAACTATTTGAAATTTTTAAAATCAAGCACTAAATTTTTTGGGTCATTAATGTAGGGGCATTGTATTAGTTTTGATTGTGAAACTTGGTAGACTGACTATCTATTGTTAGGCAACGTGTAATGTTGTAGTGTGTAAACTGATCAATTTAATTGAATGAGAATACACGTTCCTAGCTCAAGGTGTTTTTTGAAGTTTTTCTTTTGATTGCTTCCCTTTTGTGATTAGTTGTCATTAGTCATGTTGTGAAGGGTCACAACATATACCTTATCTAAGTACAAAAGTGGTTATGCAACTAAAATTTTAAAAGTTAGGTTTTTTGTGCATTCCCAAGCCCATCTAAACAAGAGCTTGTTGTTTTATTATTTCACATTAACATGTTAGACCCAAAACAAAATATTCCCACAATCAACTCACATCTACAGATACCCAATAAGTTATAACAACGGTGTTTGATGATGATCATGATGATTTCATTGTCGATTTCAATGAGCTAGATGCACATATATATAACTCTACCTCTTCTAGCCAAGATCTAGAACATCTCATAAGGTAGAATGGTGAATCAATTTTAAATTTTCATAGCAAGTTTGTTGGTTCTCTTAATCTCATCCTAGATTAATATAAGCCTAATGAAAGAGTATTCTAGACATGTATTGTGAGGTATTATATCAAGGTGCAAGTTTAATCCCTTTTGAATATAAACTACCAAATTTAAGCATAGATTTTGTGTGTGAAGTTTATATTCAAATCCTCTTTTTCTATAGGCCTCTCATCTCAAAATATTGTTAGGGACAAGCTTGTAGCTTTTAATTATTGACTTGATGGGTTAACTCATCAGCACGATGGTGTAGATGTTGTAGGTGCAAGTGGGGAAGTTGGGGCACAAGACATTTTCTATTTGTTAGAGGTGCTCCCTTTCTTTATTTCTTGATGATAATGATGGTGGTTCCATCCTATCTAATGAATTGTGTTATTTAGGTGTTTGTTGTCTTGAATATTTCTATTTCGGAAATTTTTTATAGCTTAGTTTGGAGGAGCCATCTTCTATAGAAAAGTATTGTATTTCTTAACTTATTTATAAACTCATTGGTTGAGAACTATGGCGTTGAAGTTTTATTTCATCGTGTGAGTCTTAATACTTGATTATAGAGAGAAGAGGGAGATCAAATCATATGTTTTTTGGCACAATTTTTTATAAAAAATTATAATGAAGAGCTTGAAATAGGAAGACAACTTGAAGGGAAAGGAATTTCTTATAAAGTGTCTCAATATGATTCATGTGTTGATTATGTAGATGATGGCTTGGGTCAAGAATCTAACTTAGATGAGAAATTTGCAACAAAATGTTAAATTGTGAGTATAGTGGTGCAAGCGAACTCCAAAGTCTAAGATAGATTGAAAATTAGCATGGGTAGTTCAAATTAGATTTATTCTTGATGATAATTCATCATGGATTAGGTTCTTTTATCTTATGGTTTGATTTTGTTGATGGTATTGATGGGAGGTTTAATTTTGGATCCTCAAGCACTAATAGTAACATGATCTTTTTGGCACATGAAAGATGGCTTATGTTCTTGTTCACTATTCAACACACTATTTGTTTGAAGGTGTTCAATTATTTCCCTAAGCTTGTCTTAATAGAGGCAAGTAATATGTTATTGTTTATCCATGTCCTTGTGCCATGAATCTTTGTAGGGTCTAACTTATAATGGTGTTCTAAAATTTCATTTATAACCATACATTTTAGTTTTCTATATGCCTCCATGTCACTAGCTATAAGTTATCATTTTTAATTGTATATATTCCCCTTGTTGTCTCCTATACATTAGTGCACGTATTTATTTTATCTTTTACATATCTTCTTTGGTTTGTTTTTTATATCCCTCTTCTTCCCTTGATTATCCTTGGTCTTCTCCCAAAGATAGCTAAATGGTCTCCAACTATATCTAATGTTAGTACCTATCCTATTAGTCCAAAAATGCACGACTCATGATGCCATTAGTGAACTCATTCGAATGTGACATGAAAAGGAATGAATTTCAGATACTTTTCAACACTTATGGTTCACTCAAAGTCATGGCTTACATACAAATGAACATATTTGTTGATGCAAGGGATGTGGTTTTAGGTGTTGGGAATAGGATGCCATTTAATTGCAATCCTAAACATATTTCATGTATCTCCTAAGTCCTTGGAAAGTGTTCCCCAACACTAGGATTAGAAAGAGATTAAATTCAAGTGAAATGAATATGTAAATTGACATTTGTAATTATTCCTAAATGATAGGAACATGTGAGGGCATCCAAGAAGAGCTCCTACAAAATAGGAGCGCATGGGGCACCCACATGGAAGGTGGAACCCACCTTGAGTTCAGTTAACTGTTTGGAGAAAGATAGCACTTTAGTAATGCATGTAAAGACCTTAGAAGTTAGGAATTGATATTTACATGAGTGGAGTTCAATTCACTTCAATTCAGTTCAGTTATGGTTTAGTTATGGTTCAGTTATCTTCAGTTGCATGTAGCTAGTTTGAGTTGCATGTTAGTTGAATTCAGTTGACTTGAGTTGCATGCTAATGACTTGAGTTGCATGATAGATAATAGGTGGCTACATTTAGTCAAGTGGGGATGATCAATCATGCATCATGTTTGCATGAATTGATGGAGAGATATGTTTCAGTTAAAAAAGATTGACTTGGACCCACCTTGGATGCCCAAGTTGGCATCTTGGAGTTAATACCTTTTGGTTGAGAAGATATTTACAAGGATGAGTTAAGTGGGCCCATTCGTGGGTGCCAACTTTGAGGAGAAGCTTACAAGGTATCTTCATAATCAATGTTGAGTTAAGACTTCAGTTTGGGACGCCCAAATTGATGGACTTGGTTTGACATTGTTTTTCATGTGAGAACTTTACTTGCACAAGAATGGTATAGATATTTGTGAGGAGCTTTATCCTCTTGTAATTGTCAACTCTTTGGAGTTTACAATGTTCACAATTGTCTATTTATTGCAGCAAGTTGAAGAGACTTCTAAAAGAGAGTACTTTTGTGAAGCATGGCACAGGATGTGTGGATTCATGCTTGGACACATGAAAGTTTATTGCAGGTTGTGAAGAAGAATTGTTGAAGGCAAAAGAAGCATCTCAAGCAAGGATTGATAAAGAATTATTGTAATCTTATTCTAAGGTTAAATAATTCAAGCACTATTGATTCTGGTGGTGGAGTTTTTTTTCGAAAGGGTTTCTCCATGGTATATGTTGTGTCACTTCTATCTTCTGGTCTAATTCTTCTACAAGCTTCTGTCTACTTCTACAATTGGTAAAATGAATCTAAACAGATTAATCATACACAATTAATTGTGACAAAGAACACTTAATTAAATCTACAATCTCATAGTTTTACAAAGTATTAAGCTACATAATTACCTCCATTTTCAACATTTGGTATCAGAGCTAACGGTTGGGTAGAGTTTGGGGCATTTTTCTCTTAAAAGTTTGAAGGTTTTTTGGCTGCAGTGGGAGCTTTTACTATTGTGCTATTGCATATTTTTAAAAGAAGTATGTTACAATGTATTTGGGCTGATGGCTATAAGACCTGGTATGGCTTGCTCAATCCCTGAAAGTTAAAGCTTGGTAAGAGAGGAGTTCTCCCAGGTGGTAAGGGGAGGGTAGTTGGGTTAAACTAGTTCTTGGGTTAGAGTTAGTGGATTAACTTTTAGTTGTATTTAACACATGGTTTTGTACTAGTTGAATTGGTCCATGGTTTTGGAGCTCATGGTTTTGAGCCCATGGTTTTGTATGTATGGATGATCTTCATTCAGGAGATGGTTATCACGATGTCATGGATAGCTTGGTTACATGTTGTAGTGGGAGTTTTTTGGCAGTGATAGTTTGATGTTTATCTTGTTGCCATGTACAGCTCGTTATCACAGTTCAGTGGGAGCTTTGGTAGGATATGGTTATCTTGATGTGATTTGAAGAGTTTTTAACATCTTGTTTCATGGAGGACCCTTAGAGTCTTTGGTAAAGGTGTTATTGTTCTTCCTTTGGAGAGGATGTAGTTTATTTTAGTTTTGAGTATTAATCATTTGCATGGAGCTTCATGATTATGTAGGTTGCATTTGAAGTTGGCATGGATTGATTAATGGGTGCTCATGGACACTAGAGAGACGAGTTAGGCCAAATATTTCTTATGTTAAGAGATATATGTTGGAATGGTTACTTGTAAGAAAATAAATCTTGTATCCCACTCTTGGTCTTGTACTCGGCAAGTAAAATGATCTAAGAGGTGTTGCCCGCCTGATTATTAGATGCATTATTAAGATGTATCATGACTTCTCTTATGCATTGTTGAGAAGTAGATGTATGATTTTATGTATTTCCATTGTTCTCCTTGCAATCTTGAACTTGAGTTAGTTTTGAGGATTTGGATAGGAGAGGTACAAGAGATAGTTAGTGGCTTTGGGAATATCCCCTTTTGTTGTGGGAATGTTTGGCTAAGTTTGATCTACTTTCTGTTAGAGGTTTACATCTAAGTTCTTCTATGTTTCATTATAAGTTGAATGGTTAGATGTTGATATCCTTTCAGTTTGGGAGTGTTGAAGGAGATCTTACTTTACACAGTTTGGCACATGTTAGTGTGGTATAAGAACATGGTTTGATTTGCAAGTTCTCTCTTTGTGGGAATAGTCTTCTTCTTGAAGGTTCTTGTGTTATGAGAGATGTATTTTGCATATCATTGTATGCTTCTTTGACACTATGATAGAGGAGTTAGCCACATCCTCTATGTGAAGTGCTATACGAGGACTTGTTAATGTTGTGATCTTGTTTTCAGATTTGACATTACCTGTGCAGTGGGAGTTCCAGAAGGTATATGTGTTTTGTATGAGAGGGACGCCTCTCTTGGACTGGTTACACTTTACTATAGTGAGTTACTTTAGAGGTTTTTTTATCACACGTCTATGTGTGTTGCTATCTTGGAGTCTTATTTTGTAGGATGGTGGATATACAGGGAGTTGGTACCTGGCCATGTGAAGATAATTCAACAAACATGAACAACTTGCAAACCTATTGATCACTCTCACATTCCCTCCTATATTTCATAGTAAAATTATGATGATATATACATATATGAAAGACAAAATATGATTGTTGGATGGTCAACAATCTCTAGGAATTTCCCTACCACAAAGGTGTTCTCTATTGTTGATCAAGTGTATTATATTAGTCTAGGGTATAAACCAAAGTTGCGAGTTTAATTTATCATGTCAAGGGGATGTTGCAAGTGAAGGAAATGTGTTGAACACAAGATTTTCTTCATGACACAAGTGTCTCCACATTTTTTAGGGTTAATTTAGGGAATGGGTATGTTATATGTATTCCTAAGGCCACATTTGTTGGTTTGTTATTGTAATAGTTAGTTAATTCATGTAGAGACTGTAAAATGTATCAAAGTGTATTTGGTGTTTTATTTCTATTGCAATATATGGGTTTACCTTGTTCAATTCTAGATTATTAAGTAGATTTTTTCATGAATGTTGCTAGTTAAATAGAGGAATGTGTCTATTTAATCATAGAATCTAGCTTATCATTCATGAATACACTCCTAGTTTCCATGCTTTGTTTGCACATGTAATTGCATAAGAAGCTTGAGACTTAACTTTGTTGTTCAATATAATCAAGGAACTAGCTTCTTGTTACTTTTCCACCACCATCACAATTACTACACTCATAAACTATCAGACATTTTAGTTTTAGTGTAGGTTTTGTTCTACATCCTCTCATAAATTTGTGATGATTACCCATGTTGAAACTTATGAGCAACTAAATGGTCAAACCTTGTGTGAGTTATGAGAGCGATTCCTAGGTGCATATGTGGTATGAAATGCTAAGGGGGCTCATGTTAAGTGGTATAACTCATTCAAATACCTTGGTGCTTATAGTGTTCAATTTGCTTTACATGAAATCTTTTGGGTGTACTCATGAATGCCTTGGAGCATGGCTACCAAAGACCTAAGTTTCACATCTTCATTATCTCATTGAGACCTCAAGAGAACACCACCCTAGGCTTTCTAGAGTTTGAAAAGGAAGAAGGTTTTTCCTAATCCTATGAATTGGTCTAAAACCACCCTGTCCTTGTTGATGTATCACTATCTTTGTTTGATATAGTTTGGTCTGTCTGTCTCACTTCTTTTGGTGTTAGAGGAGAGGGCTTGTGATTTTGAGCACCAATAGATTGGATGTTGAAATAATGACATGTTATAACAAATAAGACAACGAGTGAATACAAGGAATTAGGACATAGCAAGCAATTTGCAGAAAGTGCAGATGATTAATGAATATAAGATTTAGCAGAGAAGAAAATGTGTGTCTAAAAGATTTTGGAAGCCCGCCAGAGAAAGGAAAACGTGGTGGACGTTGAACCGCCCTGAATTTGGAATCTTGAAGATGGCAAGCAAATCAAATAAACTAGTGTCTTTTTCCTTTGGAATTTGTAACTGAAAAATGCTTCCGCCTGCAACTTGTTGTATAATATTATGACACCCACTATCTTCCTCCACTTTCATAGAGTGGTGTATCTCACGCTAACCAGTCCCCATCTTATCTGTAATTGGACTAACTGCTTATTTTATACCAACGCATATCTTTATGTCAATTGTTTATTCACTTTGACCCATAAGGATCTCTGGTAAATTATTATTAAAAAAAATTATAATAATTTGAACCTTGAAATATTTTCACACATGGTTAATCAACTGATATATATGAATCCAACTTGGGGCTTGATGAGTTATAATTTTCTCTATTGAGATTCTTGAGAACTTAAATATTATAAATTAACATGTAATGGTCAAATTTGTGTATTTTATGAATTCGGGTTTATTTTCTTTATTTTTTATTTATGTATACATTTTTTAATGTTTAGTTTTGTTTTATTTTTTAATATACACATTTCTATAAATCTAACTTATTTGTTATGTTTGTCAAATGTATTTATGCATTTATTTCTATTTATTCACTAGCCATTTGAATAAGACCATTTTTTCTCATTTAGAGACTTATGTGATTGCAAACTTGTCTCTACCCTTTTTTAAAATTTGATATTCAAACATGACTAACTAACTTCATTCACCCTCTTGCCTTGAGCCAAATAAAACACACAATTTGTGCAATCTAATGTTATGTGCTAGTATTTAAAGACATTCATTGTATTTATTCTAAGACATCAAAAAATTGTCCACATAATTTGAATTAATTCATTCTACAACATTGGAGTAATTGATAGTGACACATTTTGATTTGGTGCACTAAAAATAAAAACAAATCAGCATTATAGGGCCCTTGCTTCTTGTTTCCAAGCATTGTTCATTTTCAAGACGTCGATCTAGAAGAACTTGTCTCTTTGCAATGAATCATCAACCCTTAAGGTATTTCTAAATACCACTAGGCCCCCAAATCTTCAAGAAGAGCATAGAGAAATTTTTTTCATCAAGTGAGTAGAATAGCATAAAATTACTATTTGTAGGGATGAGTCTAAATGTAGTATATAAAACTTCAATTACATAATCTGAAATCCACAAGCTATACCTTTCACAAAGCACAAATATTATGTAATTATTGACACACTTCATTAGATAGAGCCTTATGTTTCTTGCTATCATCTTCGGCTATAAGATGAGGGTTAGAACTTTCCCCTATTTTACCATTCTTTCTTGTCTAAGTAGTAACATGAGGATCATTTGCAGCTCTCTTTCCCTGGCAGTTTTTTAGTTCTTGCTAGAACACCTGGATGGTGACAAATATATTTTTTATTGTCTCTTTACTATACTCCACAATCTCCTCAAGGGGAATGTCAATACACTTCTACACAATATTTAAATGAAGGGTTTTGATTTAAAATTTTAAGTTGAATGACTAAGATTATGTTTACTAAAAATTATCCTTGTTTTTGTATATTTCATTTAATGAAAATTATCTAGGTCATCTTCTATGAGACTTGTTCTATAAAGTTCTATAGCTTATACATGCCTCTCAACATTTGAAAATCCTTTTTTTTTTGTATATTTTCTTATTTAAGGAAAATTATCTAGGTCACTTTTATGAGACATTCTATCAACTTTTTAGTTTATATACCCATGATTATTATAAACACGTTCCTAAATTATGAGTATCTTATATTGAATTTACTAGACTTTAATGTATTTAATTTTGTCTAGGTTTCTTAAATTTAATACCATTGATCTATATATGAATATTTTTTACTCTCGCATTCTCTAAGCACTACTTGTACATGGTATGAAGTTATAGATCTCATTAGAAAAACTCCTAGTTTATGCATCAAATCAACAAATAATTTTCCTACACACCTCTTATTACATATGCTAGTCTTGTTGCATACCTACCTTTTTCACCTACACTATTCATAGTTACATCTAAGTCCATCATATTTTTTTCTCTTACCATGGTGAGTTCATTGACTAAGTCATTTACTCTTTGAGTTAACTTGACCCCCTCATACTTTTAGTTGTAGCCATTTCACTCATATCTCTTGGCCTCCATATACATATGACCCATATTCTAAATATGAAATGCGTGATCTAAAGTATATGCTTGTATCTCTTACCCTTTCTACTTTCCCAATGCCCAAAACTTATTAGTGAGCCCTAGAACCTTATGGTGGATCACCTTTCCCCCTCTTTCCTCATCAAGTTTTGAGTGTCAAAAATCCTAATGATGTCCCCACTCACTAAAGACAAAAATAAAAGATAAAAATAAAGTAAATGGAATAATAAAAGAACACAATCCTAAGAGATGAATGTTAAATATCTATCAAAGAAGCTCAAAGGAAAAATTTCCTAAAGAACAAAATAAAATATGATTTAACTAGATTGAGATGATACCGCTTCTTCTCCTTTTTATTAATGATTCATCTATAAGTCATTCTAGGATGAGATTTTGAACTAGGGTACCTTTTCTCTTCTCCTAGAATGTATGACCTTAAATTCAAAAATTATATTAGCATTCATTTCCTCCACCCTTCCATCTCCCAAACCCTCTTACACATTCTACTCCCTCCTTTTCTCTCAAATTCACTAGTCTTAGTTCCTAAATACTTGAGTAAATCATGACTAATATTTTATTACTCTTTGTTGGATAGGACAACTAAGAGGGGGGGTGAATCAGTTGTCACATATTATAACCTTAAATTCAATTACTAAAACCAACACATAAACTAATTAAGTGATTAACCATCAAATGCAAATGCACAAACACAATAACACTAGATTTACATGGAAAACCAAATGACAAAAAAACCACGGTGAGGATTAACTCACACCATAGAGAATATCAAAACTAATTACAAAAAGGCTCACTGCCTGAGATAAGTCTCACTGCCTAAAATAAGGCTTATTGCCTGAAATAAGGACTCACTGTCCACAGGGCTACAACTTGAAGGGCTCACTGCCATAGAGATACAAAGAAGACAAAGAATACTTGTTATAGAGAGACAACAATCCCAATGCAATGAAGATTCCACCACAATCACTTATCAACTATCATGAATGATAGAGTTAACCTTCTACTCATTGCATCTGGAAACTCGACATTTAAGCTCTGCACTGAACAACCACACTTAACTCACAAGTCGCATCTTCTCTTTCACTTATCTTCCTTCTTTTCTAATGTACAATTTTCATCGTTAGCACATTTTGTATTTATACCATCTCCAACCTTGAAAAGATACAAAGTCGGCCATCCAACTTCAAATTCAAATTAGGTCTGTTCCAAACATCCTAGGGTGGGATTAGAATAAGGGCGACACAAACACACGCTTCACTGGGACCCATAATAGATCCAACATGCTTCATCAACTTCGAAGTAGTGCTTGACACACGGTCGGTTGCACTAATGTAAAACGCATAGATCAATTAAGCTCGATACTTCCAAATGTCAACCAACTTCAATAGAACCAAGGCAACACAAATATTGAACCATACACCATAAGACTTCATCAAAGAGAAATCTATACCAGCAACAAATATCCCAAACCTCAATCAACACACAAAAAAAACATAGTTCACAAGCACCAGAACTAACAACCTAATTTTAATACAATTTTCTCAATATCATCGACATATGCAATCAACAACATCTAGTAGATAACCAGTTGATAGGTTGACATCAATGACAACACTTCATTCTCCTTCCATTCTTGCAACAATCTCCCCCTTTGTCATTGATGGCAACACATGATTTGAAAACCCATCAAAGACACCATACCTGTTCTAAAAATACTTCTCAATATTTTTCCTTTCTGCTTCTCCCCTTTTAGAAGATCATCTTCCTCATTACCTACTTTCTCTTATTAACTTTATTTTCCTTTTCACATGCTCTCTCTCCTTTTTTTCTTTTTCACATGATCTATCTCCCCCTTTGACATCAATGGAAAAGGAAAAAGATATGTCCATTGAGACTTCCTTTGACATGAAAATAGAATACTCATAATGACAACACTTAGAAAATTTGTCTGCTCCCCCTCAGGGGTAGCCACCCAAAAAAAATCATCCCAAAGAGATAGAACTATGAATCCACGAGACTAATGCATCTTCAAATACATCTTAGTTTGTAAAAGGAGGGGCAATAACCCCTAGCTTATCCCAGAGATACTCAAAAGTATCTTTAGGAAGAGCCTTTGTAAATATATCCACAATCTAATCTTTTGTCGAAACATACTCAAGTTTGAATTCATTCTCCATGACCTTCTCTCTGAAGAAATGATACTTGATAGATATATGCTTCATTCTCGAGTGCATCATAGGATTCTTCGAAATGTTAATTGCACTTGTGTTATCACAAAAGATAGGAATAGGATCATCATGTAGCACTGTGATATCTTTCAATGTTTGTTTCATCCATAAAACTTGTGTACAACACGTGAAACAGTAATATACTCAACTTCAGTAGTAGAAAAAGAGACTGAATCTTGATTTTTACTCAACCATGCCACCAATCTACATCCAAGAAAGAATGCACCAACACTTGTACTCTTTCTGTCATCTATACTTCCAAACCAATCTGCATTTGTATAAGCACTAAGTGTAAAATTAGTATTTTTAGGATACCATAATCCATAATCTGAAGTTTCTTTCAAATATCTGAATATTCTCTTAACTGCAAAAACATGTGTTTCCTTTGGATCTTGAAATCTAGCTACAAGACAAACCGCATGCATAATATCTGGTCTAGTAGTAGTCAAATATAGTAGTCCACCAATCATAGATCTATACTTGCTCTGATCAGTCTTAGGTGAATCATCACCTTTTCTCAACTTGCATCTAGTCACCATAGGAGTACTTACCAGTTTGGAACCGTCCATCCCAATTTTTCTCAACATTTCTCTCACATAATTAGATTGTGAAATGAAAATTCCTTTCTCTATTTGATTAATCTATAGCCCAAGAAAGAAATTCATCTCACCAAACATAGACATTTCAAATTCTTTCTGCATTTCTTCCGCAAAAATCTTGCAAATCATTTCATTTCCTCCAAAGATAATGTCATCAACATATACAACTACAATCAAGATTTTGTCATTTTCAGTCTTGAAATACAAATTACTGTATGTCGTACCTTTGTTAAATCCTTGTTGATTCAAATACTTATCTAACCTTGCATACTAGGCTCTAGGAGCTTGCTTCAGTCCATATAAATATTTCTTCAATCTACACACCATATCTAGTTGATCTATTAATTGAAATCCTTTCAGTTGTTCCATGTAAACCTCTTCATCTAGTTCACCATTCATAAATGCTAACTTGACATCCATCTAATAGACATTGAAATCTTTATAAGCAACTAATGCCAAGAACATCCTTATAGCTTCCATTCTTGCTACCAGGGAAAAAATCTCCTGAAAATCTATACCTTCCACATGTGAGTAGCCTTTACACACAAGCCTTGCTTTGTTTCTGACAACTTTCCCATTCTCATTCATCTTTTTGAATACCTATTTTGATCCAATGATATTTTTGTCTTCTGGTCTTGGGACCAATTCCCAAGTTTGATTCTTTTCAATCTACAAAATTTCTTCTTTCATTGATTTCTTCTAGTGTTCATCCTCACAGGCTTCACTTACTGACTTCGGCTCAATTTCAGATAATAAGCACAAATTTACTTCAGCAGCAACTTTGCTTCTATTCAACACACCTTTTGTCTTGTCTCCAATAATCTGACTTTCTGAATGATTTCTCTGTACATATTTCGGTGTTCTAGGGGACATTACTGAAGCATCATTTTCTCTTTCATTATGCTCTTTCTACTCATCTCTATCCTATTCTTCAATAATTTCTTCTATTCTCACACAATCATGTTCATCAGACACATCCATCAATATCAATAGAATTCTTCACTGTTTCATCAACCTTCATATTCGAGCTCTCCACAATATTCCTCAATATTTTGTTGAAATATATGTATGCCTTGCTTTTAGTAGAGTAACCAAGAAGTATTCCTTCATCACTTCTTGCATCAAACTTTCCCAATGTTTCCTCATCTCTTTGATATAACATTTGCTTCTGAATACCTTGAAATATTTAATTGTCGGAATTATTCTATGCCATAGCTCATAGGGAGTCTTTGTACTGTTTTATCTTTCCTAAAATTGATTGAATACATACACAATAGTGTGAATAGCTTCTTTCCAGTAAACTTCCAATAATCTGGCTTCAGTGATCATTGACCTAGCAGCTTCTTGAACTGTTCTATTTTTCCTTTCAACAACTCCATTCTGCTGAGGAGTTCTTTGAGCAAATAACTGTCTCTTTATTCCATTCACTTCAAAAAACATATTAAACTCATGGGAGGTGAATTCACCACCTATGTCAGATCTCAAGCATTTTATCTTCAAATTCACTTCATTTTCAACCATAGCCTTGAATGCTTTGAATCTATCTAATGCTTCTAATTTTTCTCTAAAAAATGTAACCCAAGTATATTTAGAATAATCATCAATTAAAAGCATAAAGTAACTTTCACCAAGTAGACTTCGCACTCTCATGGGACCACAAAGATCTGTATGAACTAAATCCAACAATCCAGTAGTAGATTGTTCTCTTAATTCGTAATGATTTCTTGTCTGCTTCCCGAATTGGAAATTCCTGCATATAGCATTTATAGGCTTTGTAATTCTTAGAAGATCTCTCACAGCTTGAACAATACTAATCCTTGCCAAGTTATCAAAATTCATGTGACACATTCTCCTATGCCATAACTAGCTATCATTTATCTGAGTCATAAAACATCATCTATCAACACCTTTAAGCTGATAAATATTCCCTTCAGATTTCTTTCCTGTAGCAATCAAAGTTCTGGATCCTTTCTGGATCTCACACTTCTCATCCTTAAACACAAGATCATATCCCTTTTTGCTAATTTGACCAATGCTCAACAGATTATGCCTTAAACCCTTAACATAGTAGACATCATCAGTATGATGTTTTCCATCAAAACTTACTGAATGTATCCCACAAATTTTAGCACCAGTATCATCTCCAAACATAACCAGACATCCATCATATTTTTCAAGTGTCACAAACTTACTCTTGTCACCAATCATGTGATGTGAACAACCACTATCAACTACTCAAAAATTCTTTTCTTGTTTAGCATGTAGGGTAGAGATAATTGTACCTTCATTTCTCTCCTTCTCCTTCTCTTTCTCCTTCTCTGGAGGACTTTCCTTTGAATGTTTTTCTGAATTAGTAGAAGTAGGCTCATCTTTAATCACCAAGAACAAGCATTCATTGTCATCTGGATCTTCATATTCTGAACCTTCATCTGAAATGCTAGCATTCTCATTAACATAGTAAGCTCTATTAATCTTCTTTCCTTTCCTTTCTTTCTCATATCTTTGTTTATTCCATTTAGCTCTTTCTGGACACTTTGCAGTATAGTGACCAATTTCTCCACAACTAAAGCATTTAAAGGGAAATTTTCCTTCATACTTACCAAAGCCTTTTCTCAACATTCTTACAAAGTTAGCCTCAATTTATTCAAAGTTCTCTTCATTTGGATCTTAGATTTGGCTTCCTCATTTCATAAGATGTCAAAAATCCTAACAACAGATCCTTAGTACAAGTCTTGTAATCTATAGTCTACTCAATAGCACTCACCTTTTCACTGTAAGCATCAAGAAGAGTTCTGAGAATCTTCTTTACAATTTTGGTTTCATCTACAGTAGCGCTAAGAGATCGCATTCCAGCCACTACCTCATCCAATCTTTGTACATAGGATTTAACATTCTCATCTTCAGACATATGTAGAAGATAAAACTGTGATTTCAAATTTGGAATTTTTTCCTCTTTTACCCTTTCATCACCATCGTGTGCTCTTTCTAAAGCATCCCAGACTTCCTTAGGTTTCTTCAAATTTTGAACCTTAATCAACTCGAAATGTACCAAACTATTCTTCAAGATGAACTTTTCTTTGTTATTCGCTTCATGTGCTCTAATTTCTTCAGGTGTACTCGGACCATTTGCAGGAGGAGTGTAGGGATTCTTATAAGCTTTCTCTACATCAAATCCACAATACTCTAGATATTCTTCCATCAATAATTTTGAGATACCATAGTTAGTTCCATCAAGCCTTGGATAATCAAAGAACATTTTGTTAGCCATCCCAGACCTTCCTCAAGTAGTTAATCTCTTCACCAAGGAACCAAGCTCTGATACCAATTGTTGGATAGGACAAGTGAGAGGGGGGGTGAATTAGTTGTCACAAATTATAACCTTAAATTCAATTACTAGAACTAACACATAAACTAATTAAGTGATTAACCATCAAATGAAAATGCACAAACACAATAACACCAGATTTACGTGGAAAACCCAATGAGGGAAAAACCATGGTGAGGATTAACTCACACTATAGAGAATATCAAAACTAATTACAAAAAGGATCATTGCCTGAGATAAGGCTCACTACCTGAAATAAGGCTCACTGCTTGAAATAAGGACTCACTATCCGGACTCACTTTCCACAGGGCTACAACCTGGAGGGCTCACTACCACAAAGATACAAAGAATACAAAGAAGACTTGTTAGAGAGAGAAACAACAATCCCAATGCAACGAAGATTCCACCATAATCACTTATCAACTCGCATGAATGATAGAGTTAGCCTTTTACTCACTGCATCCAGAAACTTAGCGTTTAAGCTCCACACTAAACAACCACACACTTAACTCACACACTTTAAGAATAGCATCGAAGTCACATTTTCTCTTTCACTTATCTTCCTTTTTTCTTATGTACAATTTTCATCGTTAGCACATTTTGTATTTATACTATCTCCAACCTTGAAAAGATGTAAAGTCGGCCATCCAACTTCAAATTCAAATTAGGTCAGTGCCAAACATCCTAGGTTGGAATTAGAATGAGGGCAACCCAAACACATGCTTCACCAGGACCCATAATAGATCCAACACGCTTCATCAACTTTGAAAGTAGTGCTTGACACATGGTCAGCCGCACCAGTGTAAAACACATAGATCAATTAAGCTTGATACTTCCAAATGCCAAAACCAACTTCAATAGAACCAAGGCAACACAAATCTTGAACCATATGCCATAAGACTTCATCAAAGAGAAATCCGGACCAGTAATAAATATCCCAGACCTTAATCAGCACACAAAAAAACATAGTTCACAAGCACTAGAACCAAAAACCTTCTTTTAATACAATTTTCTCAATATCCTCGACATATGCAATCAACAACAACTAATAGATAACTAGCCGACAGGTTGAAATCGATGACAACACTTCATTCTTCTTCCATTCTTGCAACACTCTCCTCTTTATCACTCGACATATGCAATCAACAACAACTAATAGATAACTAGCTGATAGGTTGAAATCAATGACAACACTTCATTCTTCTTCCATTCTTGCAACACTCTCCTCTCTATCACTCATATTCTCATATAATTTTCCTTCTCATTTACCATTATTTCCATTCATTCTTCCTATTTCTTCAAGCATAAATTACAACATATATAAAGAAGAGGGATTACAACAAACTTCTTGGTCATCTAGCTCATAAAATTAGGATTTTATCATGAAACCTACTATCCTACTAGAATGACTATGAATTCTACCTGAGATCCTTTGTTCTTGATTGTATTTTCACTTTGCAATCCTTTCCTTTGGATTTACCTATTTTTAATAATAATTTAGTCATATTCTTGTTTTAGGATTTCCTATTTAGTCTTGGTTTTTTCCTACTTTCTTTTTCTAGTTTGATTTAGTTCCACCATTCTCCAATTTTACTTACCCCTTACTATTATTTTTGTTATTATCTTCTTATTTATATATAGTTTTTATTTATGATACTCATTTTCCTACAAAAATATGAGGATGATTCATACATTAGGAATAACTCCAATCAGATAGAATAAAGATATCGATCAATTTTTCCTTTCCTTTTGACTTTCTTTAGGTGGTCTTCATTTGAATTCTTACTTCTCAAGTGATTTATGTATTTTATTCTAATTTTCTTTTTTATTAGGAAGATTCATTTGTGTACCAATTAACCTCATCCTTCACCTCACTTCTTCCCCAATCCCTTCATCCATCTCTTTACTCTGCATATCACCATATCATGTTACCTCTCTTATCATTATATACATCAACACTTGGTGGAGCATTTACTTCCCCTTTTATCCTACTTTGTTTGTTTCTACTCCTAATTTTACATTCTTTATTAAATAATATTCCTACCTTGTCTTAGTTTTCTCCTTATGGTTCCTCTTTCCTATTGATCATTACACCTTATGTGACCTAACCATATCATTTCTACACATTATGATTTATTGGTTATACATCTATCTTTTCTACTCTTTGGGGCATGGCCCTTTTATGTCCCCTCTTGCCCATTACCACTATCTAATATCACTTGGGGGAATATATAATTTCTTTAACCCTATCATATTATTATCATAACACCATTTGTTATCACTTAGGGGCATCTTCTCATCTTCTCTCCTTTCTCTCATTTTCTTACTTTAGGGGCATAACTTCACTGTTCCTATTTTTTGGTACCCTCATGAACATTGCCCTACTCTTGCGTTCATGAACTTGGTGTGTTGGATGTTGTGGATGTGTTTCTGATATGTGGTTTTCATTAATGTCAACACTACTAGCATTATTGTATTGAAGGTTGTATATGTCGAGGATATTGAGAAAATTGTTGAAGGAAGAGTTACAAAGTTGTTGGTTGCCAGTGGAACAGTAAAGGTCATGAAGGTGTTTTGTTTTGTACGTTGAAGATCAGTTGTTGTGGAATAAAGGGTTTATTGCTTAGAGTATCTAGTTCATTACTGTGAGTTTTTGGATTAGATTGTGTTAGAATTTTTGCATCAACGTTTCGAATCACACTCTGTGATTCATCATCAGGATAGAAGAGAGCATAAGGATGTAATGAAAGTTGCAGACCAAGAAGAAATTAAAAAGGGTAGGGGAGGAGGGGGGGGAAAGGGAATGGCACAAGAGTAAAAGAGAAGGGGAGGATCAACTTGACCAAAGAAATTGGAAAACAAACCAAGGGGAGCAACAAGAAAGATCCAAATTTAGGATAAAACCTATTAAATCAAAAAATAAAATAAAATGAAATGCAACAATATATATATATATATAAACAAAACAAAAAATATAAATCAAACCAACAAGGAAATGTAAAAAGAATAAAAGGAAGGAAAACTAAAGAAACACTAGAACATAAGAAAAGAGAATTGGAAAAAAGAGGGGATAAAAACAACCAAAGACACAAAAGAGTTGAATGAAAATAATAATGAAAAATGAGAAATATCTATAAATATATGTAACCAATCACTAATCTATAACAACTAAAAAATATAAATTAACCTAAAGAAAAGAACAAACAAGAATTGTGGAACAATATATATATATATATATAACCAAACAACAATCTATAATAACTAAAAAATGAATTAACATAAAGGAAAGAACAAACAAGAAATTAAAGAACTAAAGAACAAAAGAAAAGGGGGGAGAATGAATATATATATATATATATATATATATATATGTATGTGTGTATTAAAATTGAAACCAAAGATAAGAATACAAACAAGGAAATAAAAAGACGAAATAAGAAAACGAAAAGGAGAAAAGACAAAACAAGAAAAATAAATTTGTAAAAAGGAAGAACAAGAAAAGAAACCAAAGAATGATGAAAAGAAAAAAACAAAACAAGAAAATAAGAAAATTACGAAACCAAAAAGATAAATAAGAAAACAAGAAGGAGAATAAAACAAGGAAATAAAAGAACACCACCAAGAAATAAAAAGGGGGGATAAATAGACACAAGAAACAAGAAGTGAAGGAGAAGAAAGGAAAGAACGAGAATGAGCATGCAAGGAAAGAGAGGGAAGGAAAGGATAAACCTAAAGAAGGGAAGAGGAGCAAGAACCATGAAGGAAAACAAGAAGGAACTAAAGGAGCAAGGAAAAGAAGGAGCCCCAAAGATAGGAGGCAGGAAAGGGGGGGAAATGAAGAGAAGGGAAGGGAAGGAAGAGAAGGAGTAGGGGATGGAAGGAAGGAACCAAGTGAGAAAGAGGGGACCTAGGAAGGACAAACAAGGGAGGGAGAAAGAAGAGAGAAAACCAAAGGGGGGAGCGGAGGGGAGAGGAAACAACTAATGGTGGGAAGGATGGTGAGGAGTTCTCAGACTGGAAAGCAATGGATGCCAAGATAAACTAAGGCTCTATCCCTCATCACAATTTAGGTTCAGAGGATGATGGATGATTTCAATGGCTTCTTTTAGCTTTCTCTTGAAGAAATTATCTTCTTTGGATAAGATTTGGGAATTTTCAAGGAAAATGCGATGCTTAGTGGAAGAAGAGTGGTCGGCTAGGGCTGATTTGGAAATACGCTCATGCCTAATGTCAGCACTATGCTCTTTGATTCTAGTGCTAAAGGAGCGACCGGTTTCACCGATGTAAGGAATGCCACATGAACAAACAATCTTATAGACACTAGAGTCAAGGAAGATGTCCTTGGAGTCTTTGGGGGATGGGATACACTTTCTCAAAGTTGAGAGGGGTTTAAAGGCACAACGAAGGCCTTTTTTGAGAAGGATCTTAGAGATTTTTTGGGAGATACCATCCACGAAAGGAAGAGAAACAGAAAGGGGGAGAGCAAGATGGTGAGGGTTGGACTTAGAGATGAAACTAGATTTGGCTTGGTTGAAAGCCCTAGAGATTTGCTTGTTGGTGTAATCATTTAATTTGAAGACTTGGCAAAGATGGGCCAACTCCTGCATTAAGTTTTCATCATCACAAATCTGGTAGGCTCTCCAAGTAAGGGTTTTGAGAACATCAAATTTTTGGCTAGGATGGTGATGAGAAGATGAGTGAAGGTAGAGACCACTATGGGTAGCCTTGTGGTAAACTTTGCAGCCTATGGAACCATCAGGTTTTTTAAGAAGAAGAACGTTAAGAAAAGCGAGTTGGTTGTTGGATTTAATTTCCTTGGTGAAGGAAATGCAGGGGGCTAGGCTATTGAGATGATTATGGAATTCTTCCAACTTATCTAAGCCATGTGGCCAACAAACATTGGTGTCATCCACGTATAATTTCCACCATCTTGGTTTGAGAGGGAAGGAAAGAAGAGCCATGGCTTCAAAATGCTCCATGTACAAGTTGGCGATGACAGGAGAGAGGGGGGAGCCCATAGCCACACTATCAACTTGCTCATAGATAACATTTTGAAAGGAGGAAAAAGTGGATCTTAAGAAAAGTTCAACCAAGGTAGCTATCTCATCAGTTGACTTTTGTCTCACAATTTCTAAGGCATCACAAATGGGCACTTTAGTGAAAAGAGAGACCACATCAAAGCTTACCAAGATATCATTACTGCCTAAGCTTTGGTCCTTAATGAATTGGATAAAATGGTTGGAATTTTTGATGAAAGAGTCAGAATTACCAACAAGGGGGGAAAGCAACTTGGAAAGAAAGGAAGCCATAGGGTACGTTGGGGACCCCATGGTGTCAACAATAGGTCTCAAGGGGATTCCAACTTTATGAATGTTAGGAACACCATAGATATGGGGGGTAACTTCCTTATGGGGAATGAGACGCTTCTTGGTAGGTTCATCAAAGGAGGAACAAGACTCAAGGTGTTTGACTTTTTTTAGAATTTTGGAGCAAGGGTTAAGAGGGAGGATTTTGTAGCTATTGGAGTCGGAAAGGAGACTCAACATTTTTGAGACATAGTCATGCTTGTTCATAATGACGGTGGCATTACCTTTGTCAAATTTAGAAATGACGAGGTCTTTATTTCTTAATAAAGAATGGAGGGCTAAACGATCAAGCTTAGGGGTGTTGCATTTAGGGGGTTTGTCATGCCTAAGGGCAACGACATATTCTTGCCTAACCTCCTCAACAATGTCTGAAGGGAGAGACTCCAAGGATGTCTTCCTTGACTCCGGTGTCTATAAGATTGTTTGTTCATGTGGCATTCCTTACATCAGCGACATTGGTTGCTCCTTTAGCATCAGAATCAAAGAGAATAGTGCTGACATTAGGCACAAGCGTATTTCCAAATCAGCCCTAGCCGAGCACTCTTCTTCCACTAAGCATCACATTTGCCTTGAAAATTCCCAAATCTTATCCAGAGAAGATAATTTCTTCAAGAGAAAGCTAAAAGAAGCCATTGAAATCATCCATCATCCTCTGAACCTCAATCATGATGAGGGATGGAGCCTTAGTTTATCTTGGCATCCGTTACTTTCCAGTTTGAGAACTCCTCACCATCCTTCCCATCATTAGTTGCTTCCTCTCCCCTTCCCTCCCCCCTTTTGGTTTTCTCTCTTCTTTGTCCCTCCCTTGTTTGTCCTTCCCAAGCCCCCTCTTTCTCGCTTGGTTCCTTCCTTCCATCCCCTCCTCCTCCTCTTCCTTCCCTTCCCTTCTCTTCGTTCCCCCCCCTTTCCTACCTCCTATCTTTGGGGCTCTTTCTTTTCCTTGCTCCTTTAGTTCCTTCTTGTTTTCCTCTGTGGTTCTTGCTCCTCTTCCCTTCTTTAGGTTTCTCCTTTCCTTCCCTCTCTTTCCTTGCATCCTCACTCTCGTTCTTTCCTTTATTATCCTTCGCTTCTTGTTTCTTGTGTCTATTTATCCCCCCTTTTTCTTTCTTGGTGGTGTTCTTTTATTTCCTTATTTTATTCTCCTTCCTATTTTCTTATTTATCTTTTTGGTTTCGTACTTTTCTTATTTTCTTTTTTTTTTTTTGTCTTTTCTCATTCTTTGGTTTCTTTCTTGTTCTTCCTTTTACAAATTTATTTTTCTTGTTTTGTCTTTTCTCCTTTTTGTTTTCTTATTTCATCTCTTTATTTCCTTGTTTTTTTCTTATATTTGGTTTCAATTTTATTATATATATATATTCATTCTCCCCCCTTTTCTTTTGTTCTTTAGTTCTTTAATTTCTTGTTTGTTCTTTCCTTTATGTTAATTCATTTTTTAGTTATTATAGATTGTTGTTTGGTTATATATATATATGTATGTATGTATGTATGTATGTATGTATGTATATATATGTATGTATATATATATATATATATATATGTATGTATATATATATATATGTATGTATGTATATATATATATATGTATGTATATATATATATATATGTATGTATATATATATATATATATGTATGTATGTATGTATGTATATATATATATATATATATATATATATATTTCTCATTTTTCATTATTATTTTCATTTAACTCTTTTGTGTCTTTGGTTGTTTTTATCCCCTCTTTTTTCCATTTCTCTTTTCTTATGTTCTAGTGTTTCTTTAGTTTTCCTTCCTTTTATTCTTTTTGCATTTCCTTGTTGGTTTGATTTATATTTTTTGTTTTGTTTATATATATATATATATATATATTGTTGCATTCACTTTTATTTATTTTTTTGATTTAATAGGTTTTATCCTAAATTTGGATCTTTCTTGTTGCTTCCCTTGGTTTGTTTTCCAATTTCTTTGGTCAAGTTGATCCTCCCCTTCTCTTTGACTCTTGTGTCATTCCCTTCCCCTCGCTCCTCCCCTCCCCTTTTTAATTCTTCTTGGTATGTAGCTTTCATTCCATCCTTATGCTCTCTTCTATACTGATGATGAATCATAGAGTGTGATTTGAAAAGTTGATGCAAAAATTCTAACACAATGTAATCCAGAAACTCGCAATAATAATCTTCATGGATTGTGGAAATATGTTATCACTAGTATCTTGTTCATCTACCGAAAGTTTCAGAGGTCCGCATGAAGATTTGTTTGTGTTATGAATAGTTGTGTTCTGACATTGTTTATGTGGTCTTTGTTAGTGTTCCTGATTGAAATTTATGTGATTCTGATCATTTTTGTTGTTGCAGATGCCTCTCTGTTAGTTCCGATTGTTTGTGGATGCTTCTAGATCATTCTCTATCTTTGTTGTACGTTCGCGTTGATCAGTAAGTTTGTGTTCGAAGATTTTTCTCATGTGTATTTGGGTTTTCATGTCCTTGACCGACATGTTGGTTGTAACGTGTTGCGGATCCTTGAAGATCAAAATTTGATATTTGGCACGCTCAAAGATATTGTTTTGGGTCTCATCATAATATTAGCCGATAGTGTTTGATTCGTATTAAAATTTATTTGTAAACTTGGGTTGACATTGCAAATATGTTTTATATTTCTGGCCGACTAAGCTGTTGATGTATTTCATGTTGCAGATATATAAGAGTGGTTGTTGTGAGTGAAGTTAGTGTGTGTGAAAGAAAAGGAAAGCCAGAGAAAGGGAAAGTTTGATTGCAGAGTAGAGTGAGAAGAAGGTTGAGCGAAGTGTGAAGAAGGTTTTTTATGCTTAACTGGAACTGTAATCAGGCTTGTGTAGAAGCTATTTTCTCAGGTCATAATCCAAATTACTGTGTATTGTTGGGCAATGATCCCTCTTGTATTTGAGCAGTGAGCTCTAGGCAGTATGCTTGAATGCATGTGCATTCCCATTACTATTTTTTATTATACTTTTAACAAGGTATAATATTGTGGACTAACATCCACCGTGGTTTTTCCCCTAACAGGGTTTCCACGTAAAAAATATTGGTGTTCTTTGTGTTTGTGATGTGTTGATTGTTTATGGTTTATTGTTCATTCATCAGATCTGAGGTTAAGTTAAGTAAAGTTTGAAAAATTTAAATATTCTATGACAATTGATTCACCCCCCCTCTCAGTTGTTTGTCCTTGTTTTTCCAACAATTGGTATCAGAGCAGGTTCCTTTGAAGAAGTTTAAAAGCTTGAGGTGATTCAAGATGGCATCATACAAGAAGGACAGTCCTAGATTCGATGGAAAAAAACTACTCATTGTGGAAAGCCAGGATGGAATGTCATTTGAGGTGTATTGGAGAACCCTTCTAGAAGGTTACAAAGAATCCATATGTTATTCCTCATAATGGTCCTTCCACTGCTGATGAGATTAAAGAGGCTGAGAATAATGTTAGGGCTATGGAAGCCTTGCTGAGCACTCTAACAGATTCAGAAATGACAAATGTGATAGGTTTGAAGACAGCTCATGAGATTTGGTTGAAGCTAGAAACTTTGTATGAAGGAGATGTACATGTGAAGATGGTTAAGCTACAGATTTTGAAAGGAAAGTATGAAAATTTGAAGATGGGTGAAGATGAAAATATCTCTTCTTTTTTGCAAAGAGTAAATGAAATAGTGATGGGTATTAGATATGTCGATGGTATCCTAGAAGAGGAAGAAATTGTAGCTAAAGTGCTCAAGTCATTTCCTCCCTCTTACAAAGCAAAGGCTCATGCTATTGAAGAAACCAGATCATTGACGAGTATGACAAGAGATACATTGATTGGTAAACTTGTTGCCTTTGAGTTAAGTGAATTTGGTGAATCTATTCCTAAGAATGAATCTGCATTCAAGGCTACTATATCTGGAAGAAACAAGCAAAGATATGATCCAGGAGAGTGTTCCAGAAATTCATCCAAGTATGATGAAGAATTAAAACAGCTTGAAGATGAAGAAAGAGAAGTAGAAGAATTGGAAGCACTGATTGTGAAGAAAGAAGGTAGAGGACAAGGTAAGTATAAAGGAGTGTTGACTATTAAATGTTTTTCTTGCAGTAAAATAGGTCATTTTGCATCAAGGTGTCCTGAAAGAGTTCCTAGATCTAAGCCTAACAAATCTAGATTCCAAAAGAAATGTCACTATGTTGAAGGAGTGACTAATGATGAGTCTGATAAAGATAATGGAAATGAGGATGAATGGGTGTTCCTTTCTAGCAAGGAAGATGGTCTTGTGGCTACTGAATCTGCTAAAGTTGAGAAAGCTCTTGTAGATTGAATTGAAGAAAAGGATGAGTCTGATAATTTTTGTTGTTGTGGATGCCTCTTTGTTAGTTTTCATTCTCTATCTTTGTTGTACATCTGCGTTGATCAGTGTGTTCGTGGTTGAAGATTTTTCTCATGTGTGTTAGGGTTTTCATTTCCTTAGCCGACATGTTGGTTGTAACATGTTGTGGATCCTTGAAGATCAAAATCTGAATATTTGGCGTGCTCAAAGATATTGTTTTGGGTCTCATCATAATATTAGCCGATAGTGTTTGATTCACATTAAAATTTATTTGTAAACTTGGGCTGACATTGCAAATATGTTTTATATTTTTGGTTGACTAAGTTGTTGATGTATTTCATGTTGTGGATATATAAGAGTGGTTGTTGTGAGTGAAGTTAGTGTGTGTGAAAGAAAAGGAAAGCCAGAGAAAGAGAAAGCTCAATTGCAGAGCAGAGTAAGAAGAAGGTTTTTTGTGCTTAACTGGAACTGTAATCAGGCTTGTGTAGGAGCTATTTTCTCAGTTCACACCTTGTGGATCTAATCCAAATTTGTCACGACTCCTCTCTTCCCAATAGCATATGTTGATAGACTTTAATGCTAAAGGTAAATGCATGTTCACATTTGATATTCATGAAATGATGTTTATCTCCACATTTCCTAAAAACCTCAGCAAGTTGGGTCTAGCCATTAACTATTGATGAGAAAAGAATCTGATAAAGATCTTTGAATGGAAAGCAAATTATATTCACCAACTGTGGGAGTAAAGGCGCAGACATACGAATTAAATTTCTATCAGTACAGACCCACTGGCAAGGATACATTGCGCCGTCCACAACCACCCAAAATAGACTTTTGGTCACCTCAGCCCACCCATATTTCTCACGTTGGATTTTTATTCAACTGCCATAATAAATTTTGGAGCTAACTTGCATATTACAGTTTACAGAAAATTTAATGCATTCTGTCTATAAATTGAATGGAGGGGCATGTGTTTCAAACCATTCTAGTTCTATGTGCTGTGTTGAAGGCTGCTCATTGGAAGATTTGTAGGAGGCTGTGGATCTGAGCATATCATTTATTCCAGTCCTCTTCCTGAAGATTAGTGCTACAGGTAGGTTTTGAAGCATTTTTCCTGAAACAATTATGTCAAATCTTATACTTATTGGTAGTGTCTATTGTTTTCTCCATATTAAATTTCCTTACATACGAAATCTCGTAGTCATTATGAAATCATATACAAAATTATCAACCTCAGCAATCATAAACTTAATGCTGTAATTTTTTTCTTATTACCTGAATATGTGAAATCATCGTATAGTAAATGAATTATTTTGGGAGGTCTATAACAGATTCTTAGTTGATTCGAGGCATTTATCTTCAGCTTGGACCAACACTCTAAATTATAAAATCACATAAGCAATCCTTACTTCTTGATTTAAATGATTGGAAAAATTAGTTTTTTAGAGAAATTGTCCACAAGTTGTTCTAAGAAATCTGCATCTAAATAAATTCAATCTGTCATGGTGCAGCCTTTTAACTTTATACTTTACTCATTAACAAATAGCTGCTCAACTTTGGCACCTTAATCAGTAGAAAAATGTGTATAAAATCAGTATAATGCAGATAATCCTCTTAATGGTTTATGCAGATTTAAAATCTGAACAAATCTCTTAATCTTGGCACCTTTTTCTTAATAAATGCATATTGTAAATTAGCAACAATGTGTTTATAGATTAAATGGAAAAGCTACAAAGATTGTGCTAAGTTCTATGGGTATTAGGGTGAGGTTGAGATCTGGAGATTTTTTTTTAAGAAAGCATGTGGCTTAGAATGTTTCTTTTTTAATATAGATTAGTGTTTAACATTCACTGTGTATTATTCCATTTAGTAAAGTATGAAATTTTAACTTAGCGTTCTTTAAAACTTCATTAAAGAATTATTATTTTAGTCATAAATAAATGAACACAATTTTAATATATATAGATCCTTAATCAAAATATAACATTTTCAAGATTGAATTTGGGGATAGATATTCATATATAATCAGCTATATAAAACTAATAACGCTGCGATTATCAAAATTAAGCCAAGCAAATATAAAAAAAAAAGAGTTATAAAATTCCTCTAATCATGTTATTGATTTGATTAAGATTTAGTTCAATACATATTCGGTGGGAAATTTCATTAAACTTATAGAGAATCATTTTTTTTATTAGTGAATAAATAAAATCCTACCATTTTTTATTCTCATACCATGAAGTCAATTGGTTGTAATTACTTGTAAATGTTTACTCCTAAGCCTTGCAAGGAGACTAATATAATATTTGTAAACATAATGAAAAAGAAAAAAAAGATTACAAAATATAGCCTTGATTGAAAATATTGGTTATTTCAATACTTTAGGCATGCAACATGCATTTGGGAGATCTATTTGTACTTAAGGATAGTTTAAGAGTTGTTATATGAACTCCCAATATGACCTAAATTATTAAGTTTTCTCAAACTTATCTTAAGGAAAGATTGCTTAAGTCATGTTCTTGAAAGAGAAAATTTACGTTTAATCTTAACAAAATGAATGACCATGGTCTAAAACTTAGATGAATCAAATAAAATTGGGACAACCCTTCCCTAAGCAATGAAAAAAAAATATTTCCACGCCTTTCCAAATATGTTAGAATAAGAAAGCTTGAAGAACTTAATTTGGAGATTTGTCCAAAGTAACTCTCAAAATAGAAACCTCTTCTAGTGTTTTGGCAATAGATATGGAAGCCCTTGTATCCACACATAAAATAGATGATAGATAAGAAAAACAAAATCACCAAAGGAAAGGAGGAATATTGCATATAGATCGTCTTATTGTGTTATATGGTAATTCTTTTTATGAATGGGTATTATCTAGTTAATTTCTTACTCAATGGTTATGATGGAATGTTTCTCTAAAAAACTTCCTACAAAATTTTTGATTAATGCTTGTTGATTATCTTGGGAAACTGTTTCTCTTTAAATGTTGGCAAAATTGTAACACTTATAAAATTTAGATTCTTATGAGCTCCTCTCTTATGAAAGTTTAATTATGTTGGAAACCTAATTCAAGAAAGGAAAACAAAACTAGCAGCGTTCGGTATTCACGGTGCCTCTGGCTCACGTTTACGGGTAATGCCGTCGCGCTTGAGCTACTGCATCCATCGCCTAGCATAGCTGCAATAACGACGTCTGTGGCATCGTCCCTATAAATCGCCGAGGAGAAATAAGGAACATTGGTTAATTTAATCCAAAGGGAGGGAAATCCACTTTGGATCAATAATCTAAAAAGATAAAACAAAAATGAATCAAATCCGCTAGTGACAACCTAGAAAACTGTAACTTAGGAATTTTCAATTCAAGATATAATCGTGTGGATAATTTATTAGGAAATCATTTAAATGGGTCAAGGGAGACGAACATCATTAGGGAGTAAGGTTAGATGAATGTTATTAGATAAACAATAAATGGTCAAGGCGATCATTTATTATCCATGCTTCCTATCGTGGGTAGCAACTGCAGAGGAACTGTCTAGGGGAAATAAAAACCCTAGAAAGGGTTGCGTACCTGCTTTATAACAGTTCACATAAACATAGCCTAGAAAATAGAACTACATATTTTACGCCTTGATCCCGTTTGGAAGCAGGGTATGTAGGCAGTCTGGGAAACGAAGGATGCTCCCAGTACTCAGGCATTCGGGAATGGGGTTTAGGGTTAAGAGATCACATAACTAGTTATAAGAGATAAACAACTAAAATACATACAACTATACTTGGAAGAATCCCGTATGGATTGCTTGATTCCCCGAGGCCCTTAGGCAAAATTCCAAGGTGGGTTTCAAGTTTAGAATTACAATTTACATACCCCTGAGGACGAAGACCTCGGTACACTTTTGGTAGAAAGTGTGGTCATCAGGGAAGTGACTCAGGATCCGGATGATCCTGATGAGTTCAAGACTCTGGCCAGAGCACATACCTATCATATGATAGATGCCTGCCTCATTTAGGTGGATGCCTATTCTGATTATATGAATAGATGTATTCCTATTCCATATGAATAGATGAAGTGAATTCTTGTTCTGTGTGAACAGATGATATACCTATCCTGTATGGATAGAAGTTCCCAAGTATACTTGTGAATGAATACTTGAAAAAAAAAAATTAGTGGTATTTCGGTTAAAATTAATTTGGTCCTTACATGTGGTATCAGAGCGAGATTCAAAAACTAGGCCTTGAGCTTACTACGACTCGCGCAATTGAAATATGTATTTTAAAATTTATATGAAAGAAACATCCTTTCTCAAACATTGGAATCATACTAACATAAGAATAATTAAACAGGAATTCTAAATGCCAAGGGGAAGGGCAACTCGAGCTGGTGTCGGTCGAAGACCAAAGGGGAATAAAGATGATGAACCACAGGCTCAAAGAAGGAATAAGGATGGGATTGAAGCAATAATAGAACTGTTAACTGAACAGAGAGATAAAATCAACTCTTTGGAGCAAACGGTACAAGAACTTCGAACAAGACAAGATAATATCGAAAACATAGTTGAACCTGAAATTCAAAACCCTCATGAAGGAGATGATCCAGAGGAGAACGTAATTGCACCTAGGAGGGAAAATCCTATTCTGGAATTGACTAAGGACTTGAAAAAAATTGCCCCTCCAAAATTTGATGGGAAACAACTAGGAGAAGGGGCAGAGAATTGGCTTAGTGAAATGGTGAAGTATTTTGAGTTAAGGGACTTCAGCGAAACTACTAAGGCCTTATGGGGGTCCTACCAACTTGTTGGTGAAGCATCTAGCTGGTGGACTAATGTGAAGGAACAAAATAAGTACACCAAGGAGGATATAACATGGGAACAATTTGTTGAGCACTTTCGTAAAAGGTGGCTACCACAATTGTTTTTTGATGAGAAGATGACTGAGTTTCACAACCTTCGCCAAGGATCTCTGACAGTTCAACAATACTGGGATAGGTTTGCCAAACTACTAAAATATGTGCCAATATATCAACAAGATGAAAAGAGCCAAACCAGGAAATTCATTTTGGGATTAAATACCAACATAGGAGCAGAGGTTGACATGCATGGACCGGAAGGTATGAATGAAGTGTTAGAGAAATCCTTAAAGCAAGAGAGGAAGTTACAAGCTTTAACTTCAGCAAGACAATCTTTTAGGAGTAATAATTTCAAGAGGAAACAAGAATTCAGAAGGAATCAAAACTTCAACAAGAACCTAAGGAACAATTCATCGGAAAGAAAACCACCTCCAAACCAGAATCAAAGGTACAATGTGAATAACACTAACAGAAACAACTTCAACAAAAATGAACCAAGGAACTATAATTGGCCAAGGCTCAATGAAGCAAGCAATAACCAGCCTAAAAATCCAGTACCACGAGGTCCACCAGGTGGATGTTTCATGTGTGGAGGGAATCACTTTGCTAGAGAATGTCCAAGGATGCAAAGTCAGATGAAAGCAAATCAACCTCAGAGGGGACCTACACAAAGGATTCATGCAGCAGTAAGAAATCGACGCACTCGATTCCAAAATGTGCCTATAGAGACTACAGGTACACTCTTTGGGAAACTAGTCTCAATTCTAATAGATACTGGATCATCTGAATGTTTTATTTCACCTGAATTTGTAAGGAAAAATGTATTTAAAGTTAATCATATGGAATCATCATGGACAGTCCAGTATGGGGATAAGGCAGTTAAAGAGGTGACCCAGTGTCTATCCGATGCAGAAATACAATTTCCTAACTTTAATACAAAGGTAGACCTTTATGTGGCACCTTTAGGATCATATGATGTGATCATTGGAATGAGTTGGCTGAAAAACCACCAAGCAAATGTAGACTGTTACAACAAATGGGTAGAATGTTTAGATGATGTAGGAAAAAGGGTTGTGATTCAAGGGAAACATAGACCTATAAGTATGGAAATTATATCTGCCATGCAAATGAAAAGAGAAAAGAGAAAGGGGGCTCTAGTATACATGGTTACCATGAATGAAAAGGAAGAAGGGGATATTCTGATCCTCCAAAATTCTCCTTACCTTCAAGATTTTAGTGATGTGTTTCCAGAAGAACTACCAGGGCTACCCCCAAAAAGAAAATTTGACTTCTCCATTGATATAGTTCCAGGAGCTGAACCTGTATCTAAGGCACCCTATCGAATGAACACAGATGAGCTGGTAGAACTCAAGATGCAATTGGAAGAATTGCTTGGGAAAGGTCTCATAAGACCAAGTGTATCCCCTTGGGGAGCACCGGTTTTGTTCGTTAAAAAGAAAGATGGAACCTTAAGACTATGTATTGATTATAGAATGCTTAACAAAGTCACCATAAAGAATAGGTACCCTTTACCACGCATAGAGGATCTCTTTGAACAAATGAAAGGAGCAACTGTGTTTTCTAAGATAGATCTTCGATCAGGGTACCACCAACTCAGGATAAAGGAAGAAGATATCCCAAAAACAGCCTTCAGAACAAGGTATGGGCATTATGAGTTTACAGTTGTACCTTTTGGTGTGACTAATGCTCTAGCTACCTTTATGAACTTGATGAATAGTGTGTTCCATGATTACTTGGATAAATTTGTCTTGGTCTTCTTAGATGATATCTTGATTTATTCCAAAAATGAGGAGGAACACCTAACACATCTTCAGTTAGTTTTGCAAAGGTTGAGAGAACATAGGCTATATGGGAAACTATCAAAATGTGCATTCTTTAAAAAGAAAATACATTACTTAGGTCACATCATTTCAGAAGATGGTATTGCAGTAGATCCAGATAAGATAAAAGCCATAGAGGAATGGCCAATTCCAAAAAATGTGTCTGAGGTAAGAAGTTTTATGGGACTTGCAGGATATTATAGGAGATTCATAGAAGGATTCTCAAAAATTGCAAATCCAATCACTTCATTACAAAGAAAGGGTAAGAAATTCTTGTGGACTAAACAGTGTGATAAGGCATTTCAAGATTTGAAGGAAAAATTAACCACTGCACCTATCTTAAAGGTTCCAGAACCAAATGGACACTTCATAGTTGTGACAGATGCTTCCATTGAAGGTCTAGGTGGGGTACTCATTCAGGATGAAGGTGTGGTAGCATATGAATCAAGGAAATTGAAAAATCATGAAGTAAACTATGCACCTCACGATTTGGAACTTGCAGCAATTGTACATGCTCTTCAGAAATGGAGACATTTTCTCTTAGGAAATCCATTTGAGTTAAAAACTGACCATCAAGGACTCAAGTACATCTTCACGCAACCTCACTTGAACGCTAGACAAAGAAGATGGTTAGAATTTCTAAGCGAATATGATTTTGAGATAGAATATATTAAGGGAAAAGAAAATAGAGTTGCAGATGCACTAAGCAGAAGGAGACACTTGATGAATATTGCAATATTCAAAACTACTTTTAAGGAAAAAGTTCTAAATGAACAAAAAGAAGATTCATGGTATAAACAGGTCAAATCGACCTTAGAAAGTGATCCAACTGATCCTAGAATAAGGGGGTATTATCTGGATGGTGACAAATTGCTTCGATATAACAATAGGATATATGTTCCAAACTCCAAGGAGTTGAGAGAGTTGGTTTTAAGTGAAGCCCACAATACCCCTTATTCAGGACACCCTGGGGCAAACAAACTCTATTCAGAACTTAAGAAACTATATTTTTGGCAAGGAATGAAGAATGACATAGTACTCTATGTAGCTAAATGTCTTGAATGTCAGAGGGTGAAGGCAGAGCATAGCCATCCTGCGGGATTATTATACCCCCATGATATACCGCATCATAAGTGGCAAGTCATTAGTATGGATTTTATACAAGGATTGCCTACAACACCTTATAGGCATAACACAATAATGGTGGTAATTGACAAACTTACCAAGGTTGCTCACTTCATAGCAGGAAATATAACAGATGATGCTCCAATTTTGGCTATTCATGGAATTCCAGAAAAGATCATATCCGATAGGGATGCTAGGTTCACTTCAAGGTTTTGGACAACTCTTCAATCAACTTTGGGGACACAATTAAAATTCAGTACAACATATCACCCTGAAACAGATGGCCAAACTGAAAGGACAAATCAAATTGTGGAAGACCTTCTACGTATGTACTGTATGGACCAACAATCTAAGTGGGAAGAATATCTTCCACTAGTAGAGTTTGCATACAATAACTCTTTTCAAGTCTCCCTAGGGATGGCTCCATTTGAAGCTCTATATGGAAGAGCTTGTCGCACACCTTTGAGTTGGGATAATCTTGAGGATAGAGTGGTAATTGGACCAGATATGTTGAAGGAAATGGAAAATCAAATCAAGTCAATTAGACAGAGGTTAAGGGAAGCAACAGACAGACAAAAGAGTTATGCGGATAGGAAAAGAACACAAAGGGAATTCACAATAGGTGAAAAAGTTTTCTTAAGGGTCAGGCCATATAAAAGCTCTATAAGTTTTGGTAAGAAGGCAAAGTTGGCACCCCGTTATGTGGGACCCTTCGAAATCATAGAAAGGATAAACCCGGTTGCCTACAAATTGGCCCTACCTCCCCAACTGAGTCGTATCCATGATGTTTTCCATATATCTCTTCTTAAGAAGTATGTACCTAATGAGAAACATGTTTTGAATTGGAATACATTACAGGTCCAAGATCCCGGGAAAATAACAATAGAGCCATATCGAATCTTGGAGAGGCGCCAGTACCAATTGCGCAACAGGATGGTTGATCAAAGCAAGGTACAGTGGGATCAATATGATGAGGACAATACTACTTGGGAAGATACAATTGATTTACAACAATCATTTCCCTTCTTGTTTTAAGTACTATTTAGATGCTATATTTCTTTTTTGTTTCAAAGTACTATCTCTTTACTATATCAAACATATTAAATATATATGCATCGGGACAATGCACAAATAAGGGAGGGAGGATGTCACGACTCCTCTCTTCCCAACAGCATATGTTGATAGACTTTAATGCTAAAGGTAAATGCATGTTCACATTTGATATTCATGAAATGATGTTTATCTCCACATTTCCTAAAAACCTCAGCAAGTTGGGTCTAGCCATTAACTATTGATGAGAAAAGAATCTGATAAAGATCTTTGAATGGAAAGCAAATTATATTCACCAACTGTGGGAGTAAAGGCGCAGACATACGAATTAAATTTCTATCAGTACAGACCCACTGGCAAGGATACATTGCGCCGTCCACAACCACCCAAAATAGACTTTTGGTCACCTCAGCCCACCCATATTTCTCACGTTGGATTTTTATTCAACTGCCATAATAAATTTTGGAGCTAACTTGCATATTGCAGTTTACAGAAAATTTAATGTATTTTGTCTATAAATTGAATGGAGGGGCATGTGTTTCAAACCATTCTAGTTCTATGTGCTGTGTTGAAGGCTGATCATTGGAAGATTTGTAGGAGGCTGTGGATCTGAGCATATCATTTATTCCAGTCCTCTTCCTGAAGATTAGTGCTACAGGTAGGTTTTGAAGCATTTTTCCTAAAACAATTATGTCAAATCTTATACTTATTGGTAGTGTCTATTGTTTTCTCCATATTAAATTTCCTTGCATACGAAATCTCGTAGTCATTATGAAATCATATACAAAAACATCAACCTCGGCAATCATAAACTTAATGCTGTAATTTTTTTCTTATTACCTGAATATGTGAAATCATCGTATAGTAAATGAATTATTTTGGGAGGTCTATAACAGATTCTTAGTTGATTCGAGGCATTTATCTTCAGCTTGGACCAACACTCTAAATTATAAAATCACATAAGCAATCCTTACTTCTTGATTTAAATGATTGGAAAAATTAGTTTTTTAGAGAAATTGTCCACAAGCTGTTCTAAGAAATCTGCATCTAAATAAATTCAATCTGTCATGGCGCAGCCTTTTAACTTTATACTTTACTCATTAACAAATAGCTGCTCAACTTTGGCACCTTAATCAGTAGAAAAATGTGTATAAAATCAGTATAATGCAGATAATCCTCTTAATGGTTTATGCAGATTTAAAATCTGAACAAATCTCTTAATCTTGGCACCTTTTTCTTAATAAATGCATATTGTAAATTAGCAGCAATGTGTTTATAGATTAAATGGAAAAGCTACAAAGATTGTGCTAAGTTCTATGGGTATTAGGGTGAGGTTGAGATCTGGAGATTTTTTTTTAAGAAAGCATGTGGCTTAGAATGTTTCTTTTTTAATATAGATTAGTGTTTAACATTCACTGTGTATTATTCCATTTAGTAAAGTATGAAATTTTAACTTAGCGTTCTTTAAAACTTCATTAAAGAATTATTATTTTAGTCATAAATAAATGAACACAATTTTAATATATATAGATCCTTAATCAAAATATAACATTTTCAAGATTGAATTTGGGGATAGATATTCATATATAATCAGCTATATAAAACTAATAACGCTGTGATTATCAAAATTAAGCCAAGCAAATATAAAAAAAAAAAAGAGTTATAAAATTCCTCTAATCATGTTATTGATTTGATTAAGATTTAGTTCAATACATATTCGGTGGGAAATTTCATTAAACTTATAGAGAATCATTTTGTTTATTAGTGAATAAATAAAATCCTACCATTTTTGATTCTCATACCATGAAGTCAATTGGTTGTAATTACTTGTAAATGTTTACTCCTAAGCCTTGCAAGGAGACTAATATAATATTTGTAAACATAATGAAAAAGAAAAAAAAGATTACAAAATATAGCCTTGATTGAAAATATTGGTTATTTCAATACTTTAGGCATGCAACATGCATTTGGGAGATCTATTTGTACTTAAGGATAGTTTAAAAGTTGTTATATGAACTCCCAATATGACCTAAATTATTAAGTTTTCTCAAACTTATCTTAAGGAAAGATTGCTTAAGTCATGTTCTTGAAAGAGAAAATTTACGTTTAATCTTAACAAAATGAATGATCATGGTCTAAAACTTAGATGAATCAAATAAAATTGGGACAACCCTTCCCTAAGCAATGAAAAAAAAATATTTCCACGCCTTTCCAAATATGTTAGAATAAGAAAGCTTGAAGAACTTAATTTGGAGATTTGTCCAAAGTAACTCTCAAAATAGAAACCTCTTCTAGTGTTTTGGCAATAGATATGGAAGCCCTTGTATCCACACATAAAATAGATGATAGATAAGAAAAACAAAATCACCAAAGGAAAGGAGGAATATTGCATATAGATCGTCTTATTGTGTTATATGGTAATGCTTTTTATGAATGGGTATTATCTAGTTAATTTCTTACTCAATGGTTATGATGGAATGTTTCTCTAAAAAACTTCCTACAAAATTTTTGATTAATGCTTGTTGATTATCTTGGGAAACTGTTTCTCTTTAAATGTTGGCAAAATTGTAACACTTATAAAATTTAGATTCTTATGAGCTCCTCTCTTATGAAAGTTTAATTATGTTGGAAACCTAATTCAAGAAAGGAAAACAAAACTAGCAGCGTTCAGTATTCACGGTGCCTCTGGCTCACGTTTACGGGTAATGTCGTCGCGCTTGAGCTACTGCATCCATCGCCTAACATAGCTGCAATAACGGCGTCTGTGGCATCGTCCCTATAAATCGCCGGGGAGAAATAAGGAACATTGGTTAATTTAATCCAAAGGGAGGGAAATCCACTTTGGATCGATAATCTAAAAAGATAAAACAAAAATGAATCAAATCCACTAGTGACAACCTAGAAAACTGTAACTTAGGAATTTCCAATTCAAGATATAATCGTGTGGATAATTTATTAGGAAATCATTTAAATGGGTCAAGGGAGACGAACATCATTAGGGAGTAAGGTTAGATGAATGTTATTAGATAAACAATAAATGGTCAAGGCGATCATTTATTATCCATGCTTCCCATCGTGGGTAGCAACTGCAGAGGAACTGTCTAGGGGAAATTAAAACCCTAGAAAGGGTTGCGTACCCGCTTTATAACAATTTACATAAACATAGCCTAGAAAATAGAACTACATATTTTACGCCTTGATCCCGTTTGGAAGCAGGGTATGTAGGCAGTCTGGGAAACGAAGGATGCTCCCAGTACTCAGGCGTTCGAGAATGGGGTTTAGGGTTAAGAGATCACATAACTAGTTATAAGAGATAAACAACTAAAATACATACAACTATACTTGGAAGAATCCCATATGGATTGCTTGATTCCCCGAGGCCCTTAGGCCGAATTCCAAGGCGGGTTTCAAGTTTAGAATTACAATTTACATACCCCTGAGGACAACGACCTTAGTACACTTTTGGTAGAAAGTGTGGTCATCAGGGAAGCGACTCAGGATCCGGATGATCCCGATGAGTTCAAGACTCTGGCCAGAGCACATACCTATCATATGATAGATGCCTGCCTCGTTTAGGTGGATGCCTATTCTGATTATATGAATAGATGTATTCCTATTCCATATGAATAGATGAAGTGAATTCTTGTTCCGTGTGAATAGATGATATACCTATCCTGTATGGATAGAAGTTCCCAAGTATACTTGTGAATGAATACTTGAAAAAAAAAAAATTAGTGGTATTTCTGTTAAAATTAATTTGGTCCTTACAAAATTACTATGTATTGTTGGGCAATGAGACCTCTTGTATTTGAGCAGTGAGTTCTAGGAAGTGTTCCTAAATTCATGTGCATTCCCATTACTATTTTTCATTATACTTTTAACAGGGTATAATATTTTGGACTAACGTCCACTGTGGTTTTTCCCCTAACAAGGTTTCCACATAAAAAATATTGGTGTTCTTTGTGTTTGTGATGTGTTGATTGTTTATGGTTTATTGTTCATTCATCAAATCTGAGGTTAAGTGAAGTTTGAAAAGTTTAAATATTTTGTGACAACTGATTCACCCCCCCTCTTAGTTGTCTGTCCTTGTTTTTCCAATAGGTGTCTCTCTCAATAATTTTCTCTCTCATAATTTTCATTTGTATCTCCTCTCACCAGAATCCTTGGAAATTTCCCTTCTCATTGTTCCTTAAATTTACTAGCTCTTATCTTCTTCTATCTATCAATAATCAATTTAAGGGAGCATGTGTTATATATCACTCACCCATGCTCATATTTACTTGATCTTGATTAATGACCTTGTTATTTTCCTATTAGCATAGGGATCAGTATGGCTTCTCATTCAATTGGATGGTTATTCACAACCATTAAGAGAATCATAAATATTTTCATTTACTCATTGCGGTGGCAACCACATATCGCTATGGTGGCAATTTCCAAATAGGCAATACATTAAGATGGCAACTACATATAGCCATGGTGGCAACCAATAAATAACCAAAAATATTTTTTACCATTTACCATTTTTTGTTAATCATAACCAATAGCACTTGTTCATGTCGGTTTTGACACACCAATATTCATATAAGTCTTGACATACCAAAATTTGGATTGGAAAAGGTTTCCCTTTTAGGTGGCTAGACTAAAGAGTCTTTATTCATTTATATCATGAGGTTTACTATAATCACTTAGTTGAAGAGCATTTTGGTTGGTCCATTCAAGGGAATACATAGGTTATCAAAAATCATTCACATAAAGAGGCCTAATTAGTGTAATCCAATCACTATTAGCTAGTACATAAACATTTTATTTCACTTATAAACATGTGTTCATGATTTTTATTTTTATTTGTTAGAAATCCCACAAGTGATTGTCAACATTAAATTTAATTGAAAAATGGTTAAATTCTTTTAAAACAAAAAAATGTCCTTCAAAATAAGGATTTTTGGGGTGGGATATGTTTTAGATTAAATAAGTAGGGAAAGGGCCCTGATCTCATAAGTTCAAAACAAAAAAACATTAAAACATAACCATACAATACAAAAAGTGGGCACAAAACAACAATACCAATAAAAAAATAACTAACCTAACAACAAGAGCACCAGAGAACCAAAAACATCAATACATTAGAGTAAGTAGGAAATTTTCCTAATATTAATTGAAACAAAAAAATATATGAACCCTAAATTTAATGTGCAATTTACCTTGGGTTGATTGCCTCCTTTTCTAGGGTTTCATTAAGATGGAGATCAACAAGGCATATAGATTGACTTTAAACCATGAAGATGAGCCAATCAAACCTGGATCTCCATCCTGTTGTGGATTGGGATGGATTGGAATTGATTTTCCTTAGTTAACCTAATTATACTATGTGCCCTAATGTGAAAAATGCAAGATCCTGACAATGTACAGACTGAAGCAACAGTTTGCAGGCAAATCTGGGAAGTGCAGAGAACTGTGTACCCATCCAAAAAAAATGGTTTCAACCTCTGTAGGAGGAAATAGGTTCCCTAGGGTGTATGGGTCCTTGTAGGGATGTCTTGCTCAACTTTTACAATCCTCTGATGTCAGATCTAAGGTCTTTGTTTCCACTTGCAAAGTTGTCAGATCATTGTCAAATAATTTTGTAGGCGAGTTTTCATGAGTTGATAAGATGTATAGCTTCAATTACAACAATGAACAATTTGTCTCCAATCTTCCTTCAGTCCTCTCCAAACCTAAAACCTACATATTCAAAGAGAGGGAAAGGGTTGTGCCATTTAGGGGTTTGCCTTAGTCAAACCCCCTTGTTAGTGTTTCCACTTCCACAATGGCAATGTCAAGGATAATGTGATAATGGATAGGAAGGAATGATGAAATCACAAAGTGTTGCAACTCACCACCCTTCAATGGATTCATTGAAGGGTTGAAGTCATACACATCACCTCAAGGTCTTGGATCTTGCTTGCTTGATTGCTTGAATTGCTTTGGAGACCTACAAAAGGGGTTAGCCTTCACAAAATAGTGATAATATGACAAAATGAACTCACATACACTTTGACATGATGTTTGGATTTTGAAATGTTGCTCTTGACTTGATCTTGAATGCTCTTAATGTTCACCTCTTGCTAGATCATTTCACTTATATTTCAAATAATGCAATAACTAGGTATTTATAGGTATTTTTCTAATTTCCCAAAAATTAAATCCCGATAGTCGACATTTACAATTTGAATTTTGAATGTTAAAATACCAAAACCAACATAACCAAAATTGGTCCTCGACAAAATAGGGGGACCCATATGCCTAGGGTGAATGGGTCCTGGCCCTATTTTCCAAGAGATTAAGTGTTGGGGGAAAAATAATAATTGGATGCATTTATTCAATGCTTGCAATTTCTTGGAAAATGGTACAAATGGGCTATAAAATACATAATTTAGGAAATTAGGAGCTTAATTAGGCCCAATAAATTAAGGGGGGAAAAGCATAGAGTGAAATTATCAAGGGTGAAAATTTTTGACACTACATTTAGCCCCAACTTTAGTGAGAGCATGAACTTATGCTCAATCTCACACTAAAGTAGAAAACTATGTCAAGAGGGGTCCAATTGTCCAAATGTTGAAGAGATAGGATGATGAAGGATCTAGGGGGAGTGCACAAGCCCTCAGGATCAAGATCTCATGGAAAACCAACATAAGCACAAAAGAACACACATATGTATGATATGCATCAAGACAGCATGCACAAACATACATGAAGAAACACGAAGCATACATGATGAAAATACATGATATAACATAACATATAGATGATAAAAAAATGAACACAAATATGATGTAAAAACAATGCAAAAACAAAGAAGACACACAAAAAACACAAAGTTAGTACTAAAAATGGGTTTGAGTCGGTAAGGTAAAGAGACCTTAGTCTTAAATTGTCTCAAATACCAAACATCATTCATCGAATAAATGTTAGACAAATGAATGCTCTCATGATGATTAGCAAGTTGTGTTATGCCTAATCACTCATGATCCACATGGATATATTGGCTAGCAAGCTATGTTATGCTAGGCGGCCATGTTAGCTCAAGTTCATGACCTAACAAGATCTATTATGTTGAATCCATGAACTATCTTGCAAGATCTCATTGTAGCATGCACCTAAAACTCACCTCATGGGGTGCATAAAGTTTAACATCATGAGGGATGAACAAAACTCGCCTTATGGAGTGCATAAAGTTTAATGTCTCGGGGGATGAACAAAATTCACCTCAAGGGATGCACAAAGTTTAACATCACGGGGGATGAAAAAGATCACCTCAGAAAGTGCATAAATGATGATAGGATAAGGCTAAAACCTCAAGGGGTATTATAACAACACCACCAAAAAAGGTGATTACAAAAACAAAAAAGGGGCTTTGCTCAATACATGAAAGGTCACACCTTAGGGAACATCACACATGACATCACCACCAAGAGAGGACAAGTCATGGAATAAAAACTCACACATTATGGCATACTAACTATAGCATTAACACCAAGAGGAATGCCATATACGAAGAAAGGTCACACTCTTAGAGGGCATCAAGCCCAATATCCCCACAAAGGAGACACAACATGGATCAAGAAGGCCACACTTTCATTTCCAAGGTCAAGCTTCCTAGGAGATGCATGTTATCATCACTAAGAAGGGACCATCTCACATGCAAATAATAAATAGGGGATTATATGGCCCCCTTAAAATGTTAGTGTACTTGCTACACTAACACTTTAAGGAGATAAAGAGGGATCCCTTTCCAAAAGGAATGCACCTAACACAAGGCTACCTAATCCTTTGCCCCCCAAGTGTGGGGACAAAGATGAGCCAAAATGGGTTATGATATGCTGCTCCTTGCAATAATGAAATATGATTGCATAAAGAAAATCTTATACCTCCATGGATAGTAGTGACTATTGTGTGACACTACCACTACTACATGACAAGGAGCAACAACTAATGCTATTGAATAAGCAAAGGTGTTTTTGACGTTAATTTTGAAGGACAATAGCCAAGACCTCTTGTTGTTTCTTGCGTGTTAGGCTCTATGGGGACACAAATACTTTGTTCTTTTACACCGCATCCTTTTCCATTATAGCCAAGTTATTTTAAAAGTTTATAACCTCTTCCATAAATGGATTTCATTTATTTTCAAAGAAGGTGGTTTCTCATAATCAATGTCATCATAAGTGGATGTGTAATTTATGTTTTCCTCTTTGCTAGAAGTTGTAGATTCAAATGCTTTTGATGAATCTATACTAGATTTTGTTGATATCATGTGTGTGTTATGTTTTTGTAAAATGTACATGTTATATTTTCATAACAAGTACATGTTATTGGTCCCTAAATTTAAGTTTTTTTTCAGCCTCCACTTAGATATGCCTTCGATGTCAAAAACACGTACATGTTTTTAACTTACAAAGCACACACATGATTTTAACTTTACAAAACACGTATGTGCTTTGCTTAGTTTTGGGTTTGGAGGATGGATTTACCTTTACTAAACATGTACGTGCTTTTAACTTAACAAAACACATATGTGGTTTGATTAGTTTTGGGTTTGAACAATGGATTTACCCTTACAAAACATGTATATGTGCTTTTAACTTAATAAAATATGTGTGTGTTTTGCTTAGTTTTGGGCTTATGATGGATTTAACTTACTAAAACCCTATGCACTTATCCCTAACACCTATACACTTAACCATAAAATCTATACCCATAACCCTAAACCCTAGATACCCTATATAGTCAACCCTAAACCCTATCCCTCAACCCTTAACCCTAAACTATAGAGAAAGAGAGATTAGATAGAGAGAGGTAGACCTAGGGAAATAAAGCCTATACCCTATACCCTATACCATCAACCATAAACCTTATCCCTTAACCTTAGGATCTAAATCCAATAGGTTAAACCCTTAACCATATACTAAACCCTATTCCATGAACCATCAACCCTAAACCCATAAACCATAGGCCCTACACCCTAAATAATGAATAATTTAGAGATATTAAAGGGAGATAGGAGAGAGACATGGGAGAGAGATAGAGAGAGGTGAGATATAGAGAAGAGATGCATAGAAAGAGAGATATGTGAGATAGAGAGAAGACACATCTACATAGGGAGGGAGGGAGAGGTAGATAAGGAGGAATGAGGGGAGAGGTAAAATGGGGAGATAGAAATCTGAGATAGAGAGATCTAGGTAGATATTGGAGAGAGAGAGTTTATATAGAGAGAGAGAGGTAGATTTAGGGGAGAGAGAGAAGTGAGATAGAGAACAATAGATATGGGTAGGAGAGTAAAGAGAGGGAGATGTGAGACTTAACCCTATACTCTATACCCATAACTTGAAACCCTAAACCCTTTACCGTTAATTCCCTAAACCTTTTCCCTCAACCCTAGGAACTAAATCCAATAGGTTAAACCCTTAACCATATGCACAACCCTATACCCTCAACCCTAAACCTTATACCCTATACCCTCAACCCTAGGCCCTAAAGCCTATAGGCTAAACCCTCAATCCTCAACCCTATGCATGTGATACATAGTCACCTTGGTTCCTCATACCTTGGTGTATAATATTGCATGCATTATCAAATTAAGTGCTCTCTACATTGTAGTTCAATTATTGCATTCCAAATACAACTAATCCCATCCCATCCCTTCTTTCTCGTCACCATCATTTTTCTCTTTCCTAATCATGGATTGTATGTGCACATTCATTCTCTATATCTTCCATATGTCTCTACACTTAATGTATTAAGATGGTCTCTTATATTCATCTCTATCCAACTCATCTCATCATTGCATTTTCATCTTAAGTCTTTAAATTTGTTATTCTAAGCATCTTATCATCATTGAATTTTTATATTAAGTTTTTAGATTTTTTATTCTAAGTATCTTATCATCATTACATTTTTGTCTTAAGTGTTTACATTTTTTATTTGATGCATATTATCAACATTGTATTTTCATCTTAAGTGGTTAGATTTGTTATTCTAAGTATCTTATCATCATTTTATTTTCATCTTAAGTGTTTAGATTTGTTATTCTAAGAATCTTATCATTATTTCCTTTTCATCTTAAGTGTTTAGATTTGTTATTCTAAGCACATTATCATCTTGCGTGTTTATTACATTTCATATCCACAACATACATATACATTGTTCATTAGATACATTCTAGATTCATTTTAAATCATATACATATCTACATTATCATTCACTTGCATATGTCATAAATCACATATACCTTATAAACATCATTATTAGTACATTGATACCATAATAAACATTAACATAAGTCATTCCTGATCATCATATAGTTGATCTCCTTGACCTCCTTGATCTAGTTGATCTCCTTGACCTCCTTGATCTAGCTTATCTAGATGTTCCAACCCTTGGGTGATCTATATAGCTTTGCAAAACACACATGTACTTTTAACTTAACAAAACAAGTACATTTTTTTCTTAGTTTTAGGCTTACGATGGATTTAACTTACCAAAACCCTATGCACTTAACCCTAACACCTATACACTTAAACCAAAACTCTATACCCATAACCCTAAACCCTATCCCTCAACCATAAACCCTACACTTAGCCCTAGGCTATAAAGCCTATACACTCTACCCTAGATCTTATACCTTCAACCCTAAACTCCATACCCATAACACGAAACTCTATAACCTATACTGTTAGTTCCCTAAATCTTATCCCTCAACACTAGGAACTGGGTGACCCCACAATAGTGGGTTACACTTTTTGGCCAAACTTGACATTGAACTAAACTTTTTTAACTAAATCTTCACTTTCAAACACCTATAGCCGCTAAACCATGAGGAATTTGAAGATGATGCAAACTACTGATTTGTGACATTTTGTCTGTAGATTCTAAATATATGTTCTTTAAAATTTTGGGAATCAAATTGCATTTCTTTTTCCATCTCTTTTGAAAACTAGTTTTTAAGAGTAAACAACATTTTTAACAAGTGATGTTCACCGTATAACACATAACATTTTTTCTATGAAGGATGAAATTATATATTTATTTTTTAATTTAGATTTGTAATTACGATATCTAGCACCTTAATTTGGTTTCATAGTGTTTTATTGAATATTTTTTCTTAATTAAATTTTGAATTCAAACCAATTACAATTTGGACATAGGTGGACCATATAACACATAATGTTTTTTGTATGTATCAAAATTCCATTTTTTTGTTGGATCAAGGACATCAATACCAAGCACCTAGATATTTTTTAGAATTTTTTTGATAATCTACTATTTTTCCACATGTGCAGAACAAAGAGCTTGATTTTCGGTGAAAAACCTATGTTTAATTAAACTAAAAAAATACATAATAAATCCAAAATATATTAAAATTATACTTGATGGAGAGCTCATTTCAAGGACCATAATACTCCAGTTAGGTTTGTCAAGTCGATTCCATTTTCATCCTCAATCTAAGCTTCAAAACCCAAAATTCTGCATAAAATTGCAGATGGAGGGGGGCAAGGGCAAAAAAGGGGGGTTTTCTAGAAGGGGGGTTCACTAGAACCCCCTAAAAATAACATTAAAAAAAAGAAAGAAAAACCCATTAAAGGGGGGTTCAATAGAACCTTCCTCCTCCTAGCAAACCCCCCCTTCTAGCAAACCCTTTAAGGGGTTCTAGTGAACCTTCTCTTCTAGCAAAACCCCCCAATTTTTTTTAAGCGCCCAAGCAATTTTTGTTCATCAATACAATTGTAACCCACTTATGTGGGATCACCCAACTAAATCCAATAGGTTAAACCCTTAACCATATACCTAACCCTATACCCTATAACATCAACCCTAAACCCTATAGCCTCAACCCTAAACCTTATACCCTATACCCTCAACCCTAAAATTTGAGGAAAATTTGAGGCCTAAGGTGGAAGGTCACTTTAGGGTCTTCGTTCAAAGGTATTCAGGACCTTCATTCAAAGGTATGTCATTCCCACAAACAAACAAAAAAACTATCGAGTGAAAATAATTTCTAAAAATTAAAAAATGGACCTTTGTTCAAAGGTTTTTTACATTTTTAACCTTCGAACAAAGGTAATTTATGATGTACCTTTGAATTAAGGTACCTTTGTTTGAAGAAATATCTTCAAACGAAGGTGTTTTTAAGTTTTCACCTCCATCCAAGTTCAAAAAGTGATGTCCCACAAATGGGACTCACTATTGTGAGTTTGCCCTTCCTTCAATATATCCTAGTCAAAATTTAACATGGAGATACACTTTATGCTCATGCACATGCTTCTCAAGTGTCCTACACATCTTTTATGAGACCATATCCTATGAAGAGGCATTAAAAATCTCATCTAATACCTACTTCATTTATACCAAATCAAACCCATCTTCACATTCACCATCCTAGACTTGACTCATTCAAAGAGCAAGCAACTTGGTCTTGACTCAATAAGACATGTTATGCCTTTTGAAAAGAAGACTTAATCTTTTTTTCAATGAAATTTTCTTCACTTTTTCCTTTCATTGAGACTTAATTTTTACATCACTTTAACAATTATATTCTTTAATCACAACTTTCGTTCTCCAAAACCAACAAATCATTTTATACCTTGACCAATATCCTATAATTAAACAATAATAAAATATCAAATTCTTCTAGATAAAATTTACAATTTAAATAAATCAAATAATATTAATCAATCTTACGCAATCAACTTGATTAATGCTTCATGTCATGAGTTGCTTTAACTTGATTATCACAAATATATTTTGACAACTATTGTTGTAATGTTTTCTCTAACATTCAACATCACCTTTTTGACATGAGGTGATGTCTCAAATATAATAAAATTATAGTAGAATATCTTTATTTTTGAACCATGCTTTCATCTAGTACAAAGTTTGGGAATTGAAGATTCTTGTAATGATAAACTTTTAGAAGAAACAAAATATACTTTTATCTCTGCAACCACCTCCACGTGGATAGAGGAGCATAACCTTGTTGCATTAGAATAATTAGAAAGCAATAAAGTTGAATACCAAGGAAATTGAATTAGCTAAAAAGTATGTGATCATCTTTATGTACAAATAGAAATATTTTATTGTCAATATTTATATTTTTACATTTGGGTTTCAGACCACATCATTTGGGCTCTCACGCGTTTCAAAGATTTCGCACTTCATACTTTGCATTCCTCATTTCGGTGCTCAACACAAATCTGCAAACATTAAAACCAATGCAGCATAAAAAAAAATTAATATTTAAACTTTAACCCCAAACTTAATGTTTTGGTCAATTTAAAATTTAAAATGTTGGATTTAAATTTTTTTGATATTTAAACTTTATATCATAACTTTGCATACAAATGTTTTTAATTAAAATACATGTTTTTTGAAAGAAAAATATTTTAATTCAAATAATACATATATATTAAACTCTCAAATTTAAAATGTTGTAGTCTTAGGTTTTGAGAATTTATTGAAGACTTTTAAATTTGTATTTCATCTAGAGACTGAATTAACATAAATTCAATATATCAATTGTTATGTTTAAAAGGCTAAATTGCTATAAATTCAAGATTCCAAGTTATATGGTGTATATGGATATGCCTTAAAATCTGAAACTTGATAAACATATCTTACAATATTGTAGGTATGACTTAGAGGTTCATTTCATAAAATATTTTTCAACTCGCGTCTAGATAAATCTTGATGGTTGAGTGTAATACAAAATATTTCAAGTTCACAACACTAGGGCTAACTAACTTGAATAAACTATTACTACACCTTATCAAAAAAAGGTTAGTTTGATTCTTGAATCATGTCAAACAATCATCAAAATTTTCCCTCATGATATAATCAACTCTCATAGCCTAGGCATGTAAGACATTTTTAGCACAATCTTAATCAACCCACAATGGTTCATGCATATACTAACAGTTCATCCTTTAATCAAATGAGGCATGCAAGACCAAAAGGACTAAGGGAAAATATTTTCAAAATGAATTACTAATGTAGGAGCATCCAAGTTCACCAACAATTTTCTATTACCCAAAACTATTTCAAGTTTTTTTTTCCAAATTCAATTCAATTTTGTTGTGTTTTATTTTCTATTAAGTTGGTTTTTAGCGGTTTTGCATCAAGAGAAATTCTAGATGTATTTTGGGAAAGATAAGGACATCATTGCGAAGAATGGCCAAAAGGGTATCTCTAGTTTCAATTTGGTTAATTTTGGAGAAAAATGGCTAAGTTTGGATGAAATCAAAGTTTCATACCTACTTGGGAAAAAATTGGAGGTTTGGCTTGTTTCAAGAACCCTAGGAATTGTCAATACGTTCCTTGCTTCCCCTTGAAAATTCCTATTCTTAGCCAAATGTTTGACAGTCTAAGTGAATTGCCTCAACAAGAAAATCAAAGTAGTTTTGGTTCCTAATTTATTTGAAACCTTCGATAAAATTTTCTTGAAAAAGAGAATCAAAATAGTGTTGAACACTTGAAATACTGAGAGCGGGGGGTGAATCAATATTCCCTAAGACTCATTAACTTTTTCAATTCAAACATCATTCAAAATGTCATATTTAACTTGCAGTAAATGAAAGGAACATATAAAGCATGCATCACATCAAAGAACACAAGAAGACTAGATTTACATGGAAAACCCTTGAAAGGGAAAAACCACAGTGATGATCAGCTCACAATATATTATAATCGGTTACAATGTTTGATACAGAATGGTGTACTCACTATCCAAAAGGAGAATGGCTCACTGCCAAAGTGATCACTACCCAAAATAGAAAGAGATAGAAGAAAGGGTGGCTCACTGTTAACAATGCATCTGACATATGCTGAAGGGATAGTTCCACTGAAGCTCAAAAAATTGACTTAACACAGTTCATACTTCACCACAATTATAATTTGCACTTCTTTCTACACTAGATCTCTCACACACACACACACTTAATCACCTCACATGTCTCTTTGCACAAGGAATTAACCTTGTATATATATTGCAACCAACTAAAACATCAATTAGGTTGACCTAATTAGATGTATCATGCATCCTCATAACTTGTTGGCCCAAAACATCAACACATACACCTTGTAGAAAGAACCAAGGCATGCACACCATCAAAATAGGATGACATGACCTATAATCATTCCCATGATTCTGCTCCATACACAATTTAACTCTACATGACCTCAAAATCTTTAGGTCAACACCATTAACAAAATTGGTGAAGTAACAATGAATGAACCAACTGTTCACTCACAAATCGACATGCGGACCACCACAACACTTTCCATTTGGAGCATACACACTAATGACATCCCAAAACACTTCCCCAAAACCACATAGAAAAATATATATCCACAGTGGAATACAAAGCATTCCAATATACACTCTGTAACAACTTTATCATTTCCAGAGACGATACTTTATCAACATTATCTTCGATTGTGGAAGACATACAAGATTGAATATTTGGATTTAGACACTTTCAACATGCACCAACATTACCTCAAAACCACATGACCAAATTCTTCATAGTGGAGCAATGTGGATCACAAAAATGGTTCACAAGGCTAGTCACTAAACACTAAAAAATGTACACTAGGACTTAGGAAAATCTACAAATCATTTGGTCTTCTCTGGACCAACACTATTGTATCTCTATAATGGGTTGTCATCAATGAAAACACCATACACTATCATGCTCATCAATCTTCAACAATATCCCCACACCATACATCAACATCATCCATACATCATCATGCTCATGTTGCCAACAACTCAAGTATTCAACAATCTCCCCCTTTTTCATTGATGGAAACACACTCTCATTCTTCAAACCCACTCAAGCTTCTCCAAAACTATTCTCCCCCTTTGACATCAAGGGCAAAGGGCTCATAATATAAGACTTTTCAAACTACCCCCCCTTAACTAATATAAGTATATACAAATGAGAGTAACTACCCCTTACTGCTTCACTCCTATACTCAACACTTCTCCAACAATTTACATTAGAGTGGCTTCCCCTAACAATGTTATCCATCAAAAATAACCAAAAAAGTACTGCAACACTTATCCACTACTTCTGCATATGTACATGGAAATCAAAAACTGCAGAAAAAAATAGAAATATACACCATCAACTATTAGAGGGTAAAATACCCTTGTTAGACACCTTCAATTTTGCAAGGTGTGCCTCCCAATCCTTCTTGGTGAAGGAAAGTATATTGCACTGGCTCTCAAACTGAAAAAGGAGATCTCCTTTATCTAGGGTACTGGGCACCAGACTCTTTTGTGCCATCTTATCTCCACTTGCTAACACTCTAGTCAAAGAGGTAAGCTTTGCACTCACCAAGTCTCTAAGTTGACTATACTGCATAAGGATCTTCTCTTTCTGTTCTTGCAGTAGGAAGAATTATCCATGCAAATTCTCTATTGTTTCCCTTGTCGCACCATCTGCATCATTTACCCGATCATATGCACCAGAGGCTTGAGTGATTTGTGACTCTATTGAGTCCATTTGATCCTTTATGCTCCTTGTAGAGTTAGACCATTTTAAGCAAAATTGAAACAAAACTTTTCTTAACCCCAGCATTTATGAACATCTCTCAAGTTGCCTTGCAACTTGCCATGTGCAACACTACACTTATCAAATACTTCAGTCAATCTCTTGTCATTGACCTTCTTTTCCATTTCTTTTTCTAATCTCTTCCAAACCGACATAATAAAATAGCAACATCAAATTCTATACACTTGACAAAAGCAACTAGTTCCTATTACCTGCCACATATTTGATAGATTGGAATGAATTATTATTAAAGTGATTGGATATCTCCAAGGTAATTAGGTATTGTCATACTACCAGTTGAAAAGTATATTAAATGATTTCTAATAATGGAACACATGGGGTATGATGGTCATAGTGGACTTGATGCACAAAATCAAGGGATGATGGATGAGATTTGTTGATCTCTCGTGAGAGGCACCCTGATGCTTTGAGGTTGAGATGACATATTAGCGAGGATGAGAGGGCTATAGCCCTATAGGATCAGGTACATAGTTTGCAGGCGCAATAAGATAACTTGGTTATGCTTAGTTTCTATTACTTTCACATATTCCCCATCCCTTGCTATCACGTTTCACCCAACCTAATCTACCTTTCACCCCATTTATTCACCCTCCATCATGTGCAAAACACATGCAAACCTTAACACTACACCAATCACCCATTCATTACTGCTCATTCATATTCCTCATTCATCCCTAACACATTAAACCCATCATTACCTGCATATACAATCTAACCCTTACCCTACACACACACCTACCATACATATGTGACCTCTTGTTACACATTATCACCATATTCCTCTACCTTTGTGAAACATTCATAAAACCCCCATCTTCACAACACTAACATCCACCCCAACTTCTTATACATTTTAAACATTTGCGCCATATATTTCTTTGTTTACACAATAAGAATTTAGCAATTTCACCATGAACGTGGCATATTTGCACCACAACTATGGTGTATATGTGCCACACCTGTGGCACATATGCACCACCACCATGGTGAATATGCATAACACCCGTGGCATATATGTGCCACCATCATTGTACATATGCACCACAAACGTGGTGTATATGTGGCACAAGCATGGTGGCACAATGAAAGTGGTGCAATTGTGCCACACCCCCAAAACAGTAGGGCACCACCATAATTGCAGCCATCAAAAACATATGCACCTAAACCATAACAATTGTGCCCAAAAATTCATCATTTGTGCCCACAAACCCTACCAAAACCCTAAATGTTCCCTAATAGAAACAACCTAATCAAAATGCATAAAAAATCACACAAATGACAAGAAAGGTTAGAAAACCTACCTCGGCTAGCGTGCCATCCCTCCACCCAAAAATTTGCACTTGCTTCACCCAATGACTGCCCTTTGGAATCCTGCCATTATCTCCCCAAAATCACTCTCACAAAGCTCAGAGCTCTCCACTTCTCATAAACCAAAGAGTACATATTAGGACAAAAATCCCTCCCACCCACTTTTATATCCCCACCCACCCCTATTTTTCACATTTTTAAATTTCCCTCCATTTCTCCATTTTTTTTCTCACCTCCACTACCCCCCATCAAACTCTTTCACTTCATTTTATTAATTTTATAATAATCCACTATCCTCTATTTAATTCATCCATTTTTCAAAAGTTTGTCTAAAAAAAATATTTTTAATAAATTTTTTCGCTAAACTCTCGAGGGGTCATCCCACCTCCATTTTCATTCACCAAGGCAAACTAGGGCATGTAATAAAAATTTATTCACTTTCTTTGAAACAAGGCTATAAAAATGCATTGTCTCAAAGAGGGGAAAAATGTGGACACTTGAATATCGACTAACATTCTCGACATCAAATCACACTAATTATTCTTTCAATGTTGATTAAATAACTCTCTTATTTAATTATTCTAATATTATCTTCTATAGTTAAGTAATTTTTAAATTATTTAATTATCATCAAATTCCCCCTCCAATATTAATTAAATAATTAGCGTTATTTAATTAATCTACTAATTATTCCTCTATTCCAAAGTTTAATTAAATAATTTATCATTATTTAATTAATTATCCATTTCCCATCTTCAAAATTAAATAATTATTTTAATTATTTAATTAATTCATTTATCTCTCAACATTATCTTTTTCCAAAATAAATAAAATTATTTATTTTATTTATTAAATTCAACTTTGCACATGTAAATAATAATTAAATTTATTTAATTATTAAATACTCATTCAAATTTCACCTCACTTGTTGACTAAGACTTATTCTTAATCCACTCATCAATCAGATCCACTTCACTCCCACTCACTTCGAGTCCACTAAGCAATCAATTCAATCAACTAATTGCAAGTCTCAGTTAACATTCCAATCAATCCTCTTAATTGATACATATGATCAGTTACCTGTAATCATCCAGTCATTTAACTAATCATCAATTCCTCTCATCAATCCTGAATCGTTGATCTTTTTAGTCTATCTTTTGATCTTCACTGTTAAGCAGTGTCACATAATATCTATAAATTAAACCATCATATCATTTATTCTTCATCTCAGATCATGCAGAGAAACTATACTCATATTTTGCAATTATTTTATGCTATTGTGCTTATACCAAATTTGAAAGCAAAGGACTACTTACACCATTCTTCAAGGTGAATAGAGGAGAACAATGGAGCTATGCTAGAGAAGATTGTGTGTTTTAATGTGTGCAAGGTTTGCATATTGTTTGATTCAATTTTCTTTATTTTCTTTATTGATGTGATCGTTTGATTGTGATTCTTGTTGATTATTGCTTATCTTTCAGTTTCACAATTGAATTTATAGGTTGTACAAGATTCTCTCATAATCTTGATATTAGATGTTATATGCATTCATGAAGGAGGTGGAGTTGGCAGTGGTGGTTAACAAATCTCTTAACTTGATAATGACAATGGAGTAGTTGAGTACCTCGAATATTGTTGTTGGGTCTCATATGAGTTGGGTGATGATTTTGGACACCTACCTTGAGATATGAGCTATTATGGAGGAGTTACAAGTCAAAGATGTCATCTATTATTAGCATGAAGGTTATCTTTTCCATTCATGATTCATGGAGAATTGCATTTATTCTTAGAAGAGCCTCTTCATTTTGGATTTGAGAGTTTTTATATTTTACCATGATTTAATGGTACATTTTTTTAATAAAACTATTTATGGTATTCCTTTCCCATTTCTTTATAAATTAGAGATATGAGATAGTAGTTTTATGATAGATTATTTTATAGGTACATAGGTGCTATTGGAGTATTGTTAGAGAGTGAAGAGAGTGTTAGTTTGTGGATGTCTCTCATTTGAAGATTAATACATACATGTCCTCTTTCTCATGTGGTTTTTTTTTTTGTGACATAATTTCTCCAAGCAAATCATGTGTTTTCTTGGTTTGTTGATTCATTTCTCATTTATGATTACTGCAATCACATAATTTGATCTTATAATAATCCTAATTTAAGAAACAAATTTTAAATATGTATACACTTGTAAAATTTATTCTTATTGAAGTTTCACCTTGTTTCTCAATAAAAAATACATTTAAAAACCTTATGATCTCGTTCTAAACTTACCAAAGAATCATTAATATTCATCGATAGTAAAGATGTGTCAAATATTTTTTCTTCCAAATTCTTTAATTTGATATTTTGTCACACTATCATTTTCTAATGATAAGAATTCTTCACAAATTCACTAACAGTTGATAAGATCGAAGAATTCAGGAGTTACATCTAAACTAGGATCAATGCTTCTAGAAGCTGCTGATTTTAGTTTTAAATTTGCTTGGAGGTTTCTCAAACCTTTTCAATGACTATTTAGTGCAATCATGGTATCCCATGGGACCAAATTTCATTTATAAATTCTGTCAAACAATTTTTGTCTCTTTCCTATGAGGCCACATTTCTTTGATGCATTATGTCAAACACTGTGTTTTGATAAATGTTATAGATTTGGCTGATAAAGGTGTGTTATTAAATAGTTCACGTGCCTTGTCTACTGCTCCAAATTTTGCATACAACTACCAAACATTCCCAACTATAATATCCAACAAAAATCTGCCTGCCATTATGCATTGATGGATGTCCATACCTCCATCGAATCTTTTAATATCTCACATTTTACAGTTTGCATTCCTCATTTTGTTACCCAACACAAAAATGCAAACATTAAAACCAGCGCAGCATTAAATTTTGTAATACTTAAACTATAACCCCAAATTAAATTCTTCGTTCAATTTAAAATCTTAAATATTGGATTTAAGATTCATATATATATCAATTAGAATACATATGTTTCAATAAATATATATTTTAAAATCTCAAATTTAAAGTATTTGTCTTAGGTTTTTAAGATATTGAAGATTTTTTAATTTATATTTTATCTAAAGAGTCTAAATTAATATAAGTTTGAGATATCGCGAATCATTCTTATATTCACAATTTTCTTGTTAAAAATTTGAATTGCCATGAATTCAAGATTTGAAGTATATTATATGTTGCATGTTTATATGCCTTAAAATTTAAGATTGAATACTTGTTTTTAACTTATCTTAAGGTTCAAAGGGTCAAAAAGAAATTGGCATTGGAAGTCAAGCTTTGAGTGTCTTTGGACATGTATGCACTTTCAAGTTACAACTTTGACCTCTAGAACTTGGAGCTTGAAACTTGATAAACATTTCATAATATTATAGGTATGACTCAAAGGTTTAGACTAAAGCATTTTTGGAATATATTTCTTAGCTCATGCCCTAATAATTCTTGACCCTAAAACTTATAATACACAAGCTTTCAAGTTCACAACTTGAGAGATAACTTGAACCAACTATTATTCCACCTCACCAAAATAAGGTTAGTCTTAATTTTGAATCATGTCAAACAATCATTAAACCTTCCCCTTGTGATATAAGAAACTCTCATAACACAATCATGTAAGACATTTTCAAGAACACCTTAATGAACCCATAATGAATCACACATTTACTAATAGTTCATCATTTAATCAAATGATGCATGTAAGACTAAAAATACTAAGGGAATTTATGCATTTTAGAATGAATTACTAGACCAAAGAAACTAAAATTATTAGATAATATATCACATTTTGTCTTCTTGAGCAAACTTAAACATTAAATAATTATATAAATACTTTTAATGTTTAAATTGCATGATTGTTATTATCAATCAAAATCTAATTTGTTTTTATATATATTAATAATTACATAAATACTATTAAAGAAAATAAACGTAATTTAGAGCCTATTGTGTAAGATATTATAATATATATAGTGTCAAAATGTAAAAGTTTTCCTATTTAATTTGATTTAATTAAAAGAAACTAAATAAATAAAAATAATAAGAAATTAAATAATTAAGTGGGCTATTTCATGCTTCATTTATTTAAAATAATGCATGGCGAGTTCTTTAAAAAAAATGGTTGCATGGAAAGAATTAGCCATGAAGTTCATGATTGGAGGAGGGAGCATTGAGGAGGTGCTCAAAGAGGTGTGATGGAAATTATGCACTTAAATGTGCAGTGGAGGAGGAGAATGTTGGAAGATTGAGAAGATTGTCATTAATGATGCAATCTAGCAACATGAGCATGATCTAGTGTGGTCATTGATGTCAACATTGTTGTGGATCATTCTAGCATGATTCAGAAGTGTTTTTGAAGACATTGTATAGGATAAGTTGGTTAAGAAAGTATAGCTACTCAAAAAATTTCCTAAGTATCTAACCTGCTTGTATAGTGGTTCAGTGCGTCAATTTTTGGGTCCACGCTCCATTGCAAAAAGAGATATCACTCTACACGATTCTAACAGTAATTTGGTGAACATCAGATGCATCCAAATCCAAGAGGATTTTTCGATTGACAAATTATCTTGGAAGATATGTATGACAAATTTTAGTTATGTATATTGCAGTTATTTCCAGTATAGAGTGTCGATGTGGGAGATTCCACATTCCTTTGTGGATGAATATTTTGAGTATTGATGTTGAAGATAAGTTTCCAGATGTCAGATGTATAGGAATTCCATATGGGATCAAGTTTTTAAGCTCCATGAATGGAGAATTGGGTAAACAAATGAAGGATTTTGTGTTTAGGTCTTATTTGGGACCGACCTAACATGTTTGGTGTTTTGCAAAGGATGAGCAAGTAATTTTATCTTATGTAGGACCTATATTAGGTCTATCCCGACCTATCTTGAGGAGATTTGAATTTTAAATTAAGGCATGAAGGTTAGATGAAATGTTTTGTAGACAAAAAGTTAAATTTTGTGTGTTACTTCCAATTAGGCCGACCTAATTGAAGTTACACTTGATGTGGATCTATATAGGAGATTAATTTCGGATTTTTGAGGATAGTGTGCAAGTGATGAGTGATAGATGACATGTATGGTGTTTCATCTACATGTGTGTGATGTGAACGTGATTAGAGTTGTTTGAATTGTATGAATTTAGAGCAAAGCAAAGCATTGATCCAGATTAGTGCAAAGATTGATTTTGTAATTAATTGGAACTGTAATCTAGCATATTGTAGATGCAATTGTAATAGTTCAATAGGTTGTAAGCCACCCCTTCTATCTTCTATCTTATTTTTTGTGGGTAGTGATTCCACTAGATAGTGAGTCCACCTACAATGAGCATTTCTATAATATACTATATTTGGATATAATATATTGTGAGCTAACACTCACCGTGGTTTTTCCCATTTTGGGTTTTCTACATAAAAATATTGGTGTTCATGTGTTATGTGATGTTGTGGATGTTTCATGCTTTATTTTCTTATATTAGTTGATTTTTCTTTGGTAATTGGATGGATAATGTTTGAACGGTTTAATAGAACATTGATTCACCCCCCCCCCCCCTCTTAGTATTCTGAGTGTTCAACAATTGGTATTAGAGCTTGGTTCTCTGGAAGGAGATTTACCGCTTTGGGAAGATCTTGGAGATTGAACACATGGCTAATAGAAATCTTCCTATTCCTCCAGAAGAGATTCTTGCTATTGGATACACTGAAGAAGATTGCATGCTTGACAAAGATGGAGAACTCAAAGTTGCTCTTGAAGATCTTGATAAAGTTGAAGATGAAAATAGAGATTTGAAGGAAAAACTTAAAGAGGCAAATGAATGCATTGAAAAATTGAGAGAGTAGATCAATAAGTTTAGAGATAGGCGTAAGGAAGTCAATGAACAATTGAAGCAAGCAAATGAAGATCTCATAGGATTGAAAGTGCAAGTGGAAGAAAATAAAAGAATTGAGGAATGTCTAAGTACAATGGTGAAAAGAAAATCTAATGAATGCATGAGGCTTGAACAAGAAGTGGTAAATATATGATCAGATCTAGAGAAGACAAGAATTCATAAAGATAATTCAAGACAAGTTCTACAATGCTTAATGAGTTGATTGCAGGTTAGAAAGAATCTAAAGACAAAGGTGGTTTGGGACTTGAAAAAGGAGAAAGCTCAAAAGTAGCTCAAACACCTAATGCAAAAAAGAAGATAAATGAACTAGAGAAGTCTGAAGACAAGAATAATAATGGCAAGATCTAGAAACAAAGAAACAAAGCTAGAGGACCTCCAATCAGACAACCAAGTGCTCAAAGGTATCCATATTTCAATGGTTTTTGTTATTCTTGCAATAAATATGGACATAGAGCAATGGAATGTAGAAATATAATGAATCAAAATGTTCCATCCTTTATTGGTCAATGCTTTACATGAAAAATATTTGGACATAGAGAAAATGAATGCAGAAGTCAAATGATGAATGAATATAACAATGGTAGAATGATTCAATCCTTCAACGGTTACTACTATACATGTTATGGATTTGGACACAAAGCTAATCAATACAAATCCATAATGAATGGAAGGAATAATGCTCAGAGAAATGTCATATGCAACAATTGCAGTAGGCTTAGAAATATTGCTAAATTTTGCAGAAGTAGAAACACAAGGATAATTTGGTAAAGAAGAATGAACCAATCAAAAAGGTTGACCTGATTGAAGTGAAGAAGGAAATGGAGAAGATATGGAGAAAGAAAGAAGAGACTGAGAACAAGGAATATTTTTAACCATCCTTTGGTGCAAATGTTTCCTTTGGTAACTAAGCCTAGAGCTATGGCCTAGGGGGGGCTTTAATGGATATCTTATGTCCCCTACCAAAAAAGAGATGTTGAAGTCACAACACGAGGATATGCCATAAAGAATGGAATGCTTGATCTATTGGAGAATATTGTAGAAGGAAATATGCTAATGTGGAGATTTGTGGACCTTGAGAAGGTGAATGTGTATACAATTTTTTAAGGTTTCCAACTTTATAGCATTTATTGCATAATTAGCTCAAAACAAAGAGTTATAAGCAATTTGACAAGAAAAAATTATTTCATCAAAAGCAATCAAAGGAGAATAGAGTAGTTAGAAGCAAATTTTAAGTACAAAGGTGATTCAGAGCTCAAAGCATCAAAACCCTAGTTTAGCGAAGCAAAGAAAAAAGGTATTTAGTGATTTTTGCATACCATAGTTCTCTAGAATTGTTGTTTGAAATTAGTTTGATTAAAATGGAAACACTGAGAGTCATATATGTTTCACAAAAACCTCAACCTAAGTTCAAAAGATATCCCACCAGAGCTATAAAAGATGATCCTTTAAGCACATTCTCGCACATACCTTATGGGGTTTTACCTACCGAAGACATTAGGGCATATATTCACAATAGCATGGATGAACATTCACCCACTAAGCTTGGGGAATTATGGGAAAATGAGTTAACTGGAGATGATTTCACCCTAAAACCAGAGTACAAAGCCCTAGTTGAAAAGAAATTAGATGTATGGCAGTTGTTTCCAAACTTTTTCTATGACAACAAATGGATTAGGATGACACTAAGAAGAATTCATGAACAATTTATGTGGATTGATGGCCCTCATATGATTAAAAAGGAGGTAATTAGAGAGATAATTGGTTTATGATCTACCAGACCAGTTCCAATCTTGAAATCCATCAAAAACAAGGATGTAATGGAGAAAATGGGTTCAACATTTGATCAAAGAGCCCTCACGGTGAATCCTATCAAAAGTACAGGTGTTAGGTATGCAGCTATGCTCATTGGATACAAAATCTATTACACCAATAGAGACAATTCGGTCTCTGCCACCACAATTGGCACAAGACATGGTTGAGAACAATGTTGATTATGACCTATGTGAGTTACTCCGACAACAATTGATGGAGAATTTGAAGGAAATTAAGAGGAAGAAGTATGTATTCAAGTATGGCACATTGGTAATGTGTTTAATTTTTTTACTTCTTGAGGGAAGTTCTTGTGATTGGAAAGGTCAACTAGTCAAATACAAGTCCCATTGCACACCAAATAGCAGATCATATGAGAAGCCTTGGAGATATGAATTCCCATGATGATGCCTTTGTTGCCTTCTTTGTAATATTTCAAAGAAGAATGAATGAGAGACAAAGGATTCCAAGAAGTGTAGTGGAAAGATACAAAAATGACATCAATTTCCTAGTCTCCACAAACTTTTTATGATGGAAGTAGTAGAACCTAGGACCATTTGGGTTCTAGAACTAGGTTATGAAGTATCATAGGCAAAGCTCATTGGCTGTGCAGAGGTACTACTAAATAGTCCTAAAGATCCTAAGAGGCCAAGACATGGAACATAGGAAGAAAAATCAATGGAAGTTCACCTGGAATTTAAGAAACCAATGATGAGAAAGAATGTTGACAAGATGCTTGGCATATATACACAAGAGAGTGTTCTTTCAATGGAAAGAGTTAAGTATGCCAGATATAGAGCTAGAGATGATATGAGTGTAGCAGAAGCCTCTAGTAGCTTAAGGAGATTGAGAAAATCAGCTACCACATCTCTTCCTGCTACTAGTGAGAAAAGGAAATCTATAACTATCCCTTCGGTAGTTCATGCCACCAGGGTAGAAGCAAAGAAAACCGCTACCACAGTACCCCATGTTGTTGTTGTAAGGAAAGTGAAGCAAAATGCCACAAGACAAAAGTAAACTAGCATCAATGTTGTTGATGAAGAATATTTGGAAGAGGATGAAACTCCTCTGGTCAGGAAAAGGAGAAGTGATGCTTCACAAAGTGAAGCCAGTACAAAAAGAAAGAGAATTGATATTGTAGATATAGAGAGTGAGAAGGAAGTTGAGAAAGAAAAAGAAACTTTCAAAATTTTAAAGAGGGAGAAGGAAGCCAAGAAGGCTTCTTTGAAGAAGAAGCAGAAAGAAACAAAGAAGCCTCAGGTAAAAGAAAAGAAGCAGAAGCAAATTGAGAAACCTCACTCCCGTATAAAGGTTGAGGAACTATTCAATAGTATAGTGCAAAATGGGTTGTTAAAGGAAACAACAGAAATGTACAAGGAAGTTCATGAGGTAGATAAATCTACAATAATTGAAGCCATAGTCAAATACATTGTTGTATTTGAAGTTGATATGCATAATATCCAGAATGATATACCAAATGATGTTTGGTTTGTTTTACTAAAAAGAAGAGAGGATGCAATTATGGAGCATGAAAAGATGAAAGATGAAGCCCTAGAGAGAGTTGGTGCCTCCCTTGACTAAAGTAGATCGAGCCACATTGGCTACCATCTATAGCAAGGAGCTAAGGACAAATAGAAGGTAAACATACTTATGATAATGGATCATAATGATCAATGATATGATCCAAAAAGTGTGTAATGACATGGCTGAGGAACTTGTACAAAAACTGGGTCTGCTCTTGACAACTGAAGAAGGTTTAAATGATTATTCTAGTGCCCCAAAATCAAATATGGAAGGAGATATGCACATAGATGATGCTCAATATGAGAATGCTATCAATGATGGAGTTATTGATGCAAAGGAAAATATAGACAGTGCTCCACTGAATATAGAAGTACTATTGTAGGGAAATGATGAAATTGAAAAGGTTGCACAAGAAGGGATAGTAATTGGAGAAGAAACTACAAAGGAAAACACCTTTATTCCTTCGATTACTCATGATACTACAGAGTACAGGTCCACTCTCGCATTGCTAAGTAATGATCAAGGCAACCTGGAGACATATGTTCCTCTGGAAGACACGAAACTTGCCACCGGTGAAGGTGAAAGGCATGATATGAATAAAGAACAAGAGAAAGGAAAAGAAGATGATGGTGAGAGGAAAGAAGGAGAAGACAAGAATGAGGAGAATGAGAAATGAAAGAAGGATAAAGATAAAGAAGGAGATGAAGGGAAAAAGGATGATAATGACAAGTATAAGCCCTTTGGTGAAGAATATAAGGTAGAGGGAAAGAACACTAAGTCCATGAAGGATGAAGAAACTGAAGAAAACTTGGAGCTACCTAAGCCTTTTGGTGAATCTTCCTCTAGTGATCCTTTTAAAAATATTTTATCTAAACAAGTAAGATTCCAACTAGTAGTCGCATCTCAGTTGTTGTAGTTTTCCATGCAACAAGGAAGTGTAGTCTTGGATAAAATTTCTCCTATTCACAAGTTGCGGCTAGGTGATGTGTTTCACACATCAGCAAGAAAATAGATTGTTGAACCATATCAAAAGAGTGTTGAATTAATGGATGAAGTTTTAAAAGCATTGCAAGAGATAACCTCTGGTACAAAAATTGATCTATCATTATCTGCAATGGAGAATTTCAAGTTCTTGATTGATTCCTTCAAGGAATATGCCTCTGGACTAAAAGGTAAAGTTGAAACAGAAGTTGGGACAAGGCTTGCAAAAAAGAAATTATTGGACATTACAAAGAAGTGTGCATCTACACACAACAAAGTTGAAGAAAGTTTGAAGAATGTACAAGCCTGTGAGGTAGAAGCAAATACTTTATTTTTGTATTGTATGAAGTGGCTAGATGCCACACAAAGCATAAAGGATGCCATGGATGCAATTGAGACACAAATAAGCAGTACACTGGAAATGCTTATGATCAAGTACATGATAGAGAAGTGGACTTACATGATAAATTATTTACTCTGTAGATCCAGAAGGAAGACATAATCAGACGGTTTGAGAAGCTAAGGGTCCTGGTGAAGATGAAGTATATACCTGTCTCCAGTGTCGTTGCTAGTACAAATAAGATTTCAAAGCTAAATCTAACTCCTAGTACTCCAGAAGGAGATGAAACCTTGGTTGAGCTTGAGTCTCAATATAGAATACTTGCAATAGCAAAGAAAGATTGGGAAGATGGTAAATTTTCTTGGCAAGTCATTTTACAAAAGCTTCAAGGGTCAACATCTTTGAGTTGACAATTTCTATTCTTATGCACTTTTCAAAGTTCTCAAATTCTTTTGTAAATATGTGGATGTTATAGAAGTTTTTTTGATTAACTTCCTAAGGGGGAGATAGTAAATTATTTTAGCTATTTTTTTTGTACATATGTTTGAGGGGGAGTATACAAGAGTTGGTACAAGTACACCCTTTTCCATTGATGTCAAAGGGGGAGAGATACTTGGGGAGATACTAGGAATTTTTTTTTTGGAAAATAAAAATATGTGCAAGGGGGAGAAAATGTTTTTAAAGTATATTTTGTTTTGGAAAGCATGTTTCCATCAATGACAAAGGGGGAGATTGTTGGAAGATTGAGAAGATTTTCATTGATGATGCAGTCTAGTAACATGAGTATAGTATGTACATTGTGCATGATCTAGTGTTGTCATTGATGTCAACATTATTGTGGATCATTCCAGCATGATTTAAAAGTGTTTTTGAAGATATTTGTACAAGATAAGTTGGTCCATAAAGTATAGCTACTCAAAGAATTTCCCTAAGTATCTAATATGTTTGTATAGTTGTTTAATGCATCAATTTTTGGGTCCGCACTCCACCGCAAAAATAGATATCACTCTGCAATTCTAATAGTAATTTGGTGAGCATCATATGCACCCAAATCCAAGAGATTTTTTTGATTGGCGAATTATCCTATAAGAGATGAATGACAGAGTTCAGTTCTATATATTGCAATTATAATTTCTAGTACAAAGTGTCGGTGTGGGAGATTGTACATTCCTTTGTGGATGAATATTTTGAGTTGCGATGTTGAAGATAAGCTTCTAGATGTCATTTTTGTAGTAATTCTAGATGGGATCAAGTTTTTGAGCTCCATAAATGGAGAATTGGGTAAACAAATGAAGAATTTTGTATTTAGGTCTTATTTGGGACCAACCTAACATGTTTGGTGTTTTGTGAAGGATGAGCAAGTAATTTTATCTTATGTAGGACCTATATTAGGTCTATCCCGACCTATCTTGAGGAGATTTGAATTTTGAATTAAGGTGTGAAGGTTAGATGAAATGTTTTGAGGATGATAAGTTCAATTTTGTGTGTTACTTTCAATTAGGCCGACCTAATTGAAGTTACACTTGATGTGGATAATATATAGGAGATTGATTTCGGTGTTTTTTGGATAGTTTGCAAGTGATGAGTGATAGATGACATGTATGGTGTTTCATCTACATGTGTGTGATGAGAATGTGATCAAAGTTGTGCGAAATGTATGAATTCAGAGCAAAGAAGAACATTGATCCAAGTCAGTGCCAAGATTGATTTTATACTTCATTGGAACTGTAATATAGCATATTGTAGATGCAATTGTAACATTTCAATAGGCTATAAGCCACCCCTTCTATCTTCTATCTTATTCTTTATGGGAAGTGATTCCACTGGATAGCAAGTCCACTTGCAGTGAGCATTTCTATAATATAATATATCCAGATATAATATATTGTGATCTAACACTCATCGTGGTTTTTCCCTGTAAAGCACGAAAAACCCACATACCAAAAATAGAACTCCAAAGACAAAGCATATTCCAAATACGAAAAGTGATATAAATATATACTAAATTAAATATCCAAAAATGTTGTATGGAAAGTTACATTAATGGAATACAATCACATACACCAATAGGGTGTTACATTACATCTATTTCAATGTTACAAGTATAAGTTTTACATCAATACATCAAAATACATTTGTGAAGATAAGTTTACATTTTCAGATTGGCTATGCAATCCATACAAGTATAATACAAGAACTATATACATATAAATAAAGAATATTTGTCCTCAATTGCCATGACTCTACAAGTCTTCCGCAAGTTGAGGCCAAGAGTGAGGTTAAGGTGCCTTTTCTACCAACCACGAAGTACAAAAATTCCCTAGGTTTCTTCCTAACATGAAGAAAGCATCGACCCTGCACGAGGAGCCTAGCAACCTGGAATGGTAAAAGGAGGAGGGAATCTCTCGATGTGTGCTTGATGCCTATATGCAATTCCTAAACTAGAATAACATAATGCTTGCATACAAGATGTGGTAGAGACATATATCATATAAATTCTAGGCTTTTCAAACCATCTATTTCACTGGTATAGTAGCTTGGCCAAGCAATAAAAATTAAATGGTAATCTAGAAAAGGTAAATTACCGTCTCTGGGAGCCCACATTCGACATTATGTCCCAGAAGTAATCTCATAGAAAGAATAAATATAGCATAGTTTCTCAAAAGTTTGTTAAAATAACAAGCATTCACTAATCATTAAGCTCTCTTGGAAACATATTGTATTCCAAGTTTGCTAATTGGTATCTATGTTTTCAATTCCATTGATAATGAAATAATCCATAAAAAGACAAGTTTCTCATATCTAGTTCTACAACTCAATCTAATTAATTTACTTATATTCCATATGAAAATAGCAAATATATGTGTTTATATATCTTTTCGTTTGCATATTAGATTCTATTATTCAATTCCCAATTCAAATAAAAATACAGAGTTATCATTTTACATTCAAATTAAATACTTTCTTAATTAGATTTAAATAAATATTCTTTTCAGCAATTGAAGTCTTGCTCATATACATATATGTATACATACATACATATATATATATATATATATATACATATACACATATATATAGATATATATACATACACACACACACACACACACACACACACACACACATATATATACATAAAATCACATTTACATATAGAAGTAAATTCACTTTCAATAATATTTCATCTTTAAAATGGAATTAAACTCACTGGCCAAACTAGGAATTTCCTACAACCATGCATGTTATGTTTACAGTACTATATATATATATATATTCAAATTAAAATCTAAAAAAAAACACAGTCATCATACATTTCCAACAAATTCATAAAATGCAAGTTACAAATTTAATAGGGAGATCAAACTTTTGTTAAGCAAGAGGGAGGTATGGGGCCAACGGCTCCCTTGTGGAGGCACTTATGGAGGCAGCCGCCCCTCCACAGGCCGTGACTCGTGGAGAGAGCGCTACCCTCCATAGGAAGTGCCTCCATAAGGAGGCATGGTTGAGTAAGCCGTCACTTATATTTAAAAATAAATAAAAATTCTTCAACATTAAAAACCAGTGATTCACTTTATAGATTGTAGTATATGACATTTTATATTCTCTTCAATATACATTTATAATGGTATTATATATATATGTGTATATATTATATAGTGTAGTATAATATATATACATATATATAATATTATTATATACAACGTTTTAATGATAAAATCAAAATACAATTTGTTTTGTTGTACAGAACTCATTATGCAACAATATGATACATATATATATATTATAAAAGGAGTAAAGAAATATAGACTTATTCAGCCATGATGCAAAATTTCTTAGAGAGAAAAATAAAAGATTTAAAAGCCAAACACGTTTTACAATTGATATAGCCACAAAGAAATTCAATCTTTCACACAATACAATCATTGTATACACACATTTTGAATATTAAATACATTGGGAAAATAAATTAAAACCTAGTAAATGCTTTCTGTTTTGGCTCCCTCTTGTTCTCCTTCTCTTTCTGATGTTCTTTTCTACTTTGCTTAAATTCCCTACTCTACTTCAGATATTGTTTTGCAGAATGAAAGATAGAGAGAAAAATGAATCTTGTCTTCAAAATGAATCTTCTTGTTGAAAGAATAAGTTTTTTTATTATCTTTTATTATTTTCTATCTCTTTTTTCCCATCTTTGTTTTGCTTTATTTATTTTGTTTTGTTTTCTAAATTTAACATCTTTTTTTCAATTTTTCAATTTTTCTAATGTTTTCTATCTCACTGATTTATTTTCTAAAATCTTCCCATCTTTTCCAAGATTTATTTCAAGTTTATCTAATAAATCTATTTTTTTTTTAAACATGATTTATTTGTCATGCAACACGATTATCTTCAAATAATTAATAAATATCATTTAAATTTCAAATGAAATCAATTATTTAAATAAAATAAAACTATTTCTTTTATTTCTATGTACTTTTAATTTACCACCAATTAATTTAAATAGTTAACTATAAAGTACAAACAATATAAAATAATTAACTAAATAAATTATAAATGCAACTATATGTTCATTAAGTTTTTGTGTGTGTGCAAGAGAAACCATTCCATCTTAACCCTACCAAGTAGCTAGCCTCCTCTACCTTAATCACACCCTTGGTCTTCGACAACCTGCCACTCATGAAAACTAAGACACCCATTAATAGATTAGTATCCAAGAAAATATAAATCGAAGCAATATAATTCATCATTCCTAAATAACATTTTCTATATTGCATCATTTTGAGATAAATAATATTCATTGTATTTCAATAAAATAAACATTCACTTATTTCATCTTTCAAATAACATAACATTTACTCTACCACACACACAATTATTTATATATTAGATCCACATAAAGTAAATGCAAGCAACATCAAAGTCTGAGACGTGACATTCCCATTTTGGGTTTTCCATGTAAAAATCTTGGTGTTCATGTGTTATGTGATGTGCATTTTTCATGCTTTCTTTGCTTATATCAGTTGAATGTACTTTGGTAATTGGATAGATAATATTTGAATGGTTTAAGAGAATATTGATTCACCCCTCCTTCCCCCCCTAGTATTCTAAGTGTTTAACATAGAATAGTGTTACAACATGAATGTGGTGGAGAGCCATGCGTGGATAGAGGGAGAAGGGGCGAAGATTCTCAGAATTTTATGGGAATAAAGAGACTTATGTTGCAAAATTATAGGGACACACAAAGAAGGTGTAGTGCCTCTCATGTTGCCTTCATTAGAATGATACTAATTATGTTAGGATATACACTTTGATACCTTGTTGAGGTTAGTTTTACTATTTTGGATTGGTTTTAGATGACAATTGATCATCTTTTGATGTTCATGATACTATTGACTTATGCATATGTTATGATGGTTATATAGATTTATTTGTGTGTTTGGATTAATTTAGTTATGAGTATCATGTGGTTATATGATTATGTTTATTGTGCATTTAATTCATGATATTTGACCTATGTTGTTTACAATGTAATTGTTGTTATTTGTTGATGTGGATTGTTGTTTGAAGTGTCTTGGTGGGAGGGACAGTATAGCATTACTCGTTCATGAGTACCCTGCTACATTCCAACTTCCTCTCACAGTGTGTTTGATTGTTTATTATTATATATATATATATATATATGTTGTTTTACAGTTTAGCTAATACAGATTGCAAGTACCAAGCATTGACTCCACCTAAATTGTTAGGTCTGAGCGTGCCTTAAAACCCAATGGAAATGTTGTTGAAAATAAAGATGACAAAAGGTCCCCTACCCTTGCCATCATCCTCGACGAGGATGAGTACCCATTTAGCCACCTTGTTAGTCTGGTTTTCACCTTTGGTTAGTTGTCTCATTTTGACTTTATGGTTGTTGGGTGAGTTGTGATGATACTTAGTTAATTGTTGATTATGTTGTTTAATTAGTTATTAAATTTAAATAAATTATAATGGTAATTTGTGGAGAAATTAATGTTATGAGTTGCCTTGTTTAATCGATTAAATTAAATTAAGTTGATTTATAAGGTTGTTTAATTAATTTGGAATTAAATAAATAATTAAATAAATCAAGATTGAAAATGGATATTTATATGGAATTTTTGATAATTAATTTATTAAATTAAATTGTTATGTGATAAAGTATTTTATAATTAAATATAAAGATAATTATTATTATTATCATTGAGATTTAATTAAGAAAATGAGGAAAATAATATAATTTAAAATAAAATAGTTAATTGGATGTGATTTTGAACAAGTTGTTAAAATAATTAAAAGATAGAAAAAGTAATTTTGAAGCACATGCGCGACTTCAAATTGGTTATCGTTGGAAACTTGTCGTTTTTACGAGATTTTTATCCACTTTTTGTTTTCAAAAAACAAAAGCTTTCCTTGGTTAATAATTATCATTTTGGGGATTTTGAAAGGAGAAACTTGTCAGTAAAAAAAAAAATTATCTAAAGAATAATTACATTCGATTGTTTGTTTCAAAAAGAGAGATTGGGGTAAATTGTTGAAGGTTTGATTAAGGCTTGGAAAAGTGAATTATTGCAGATGTAGAGGTTTGATTCTGACATTGAACTCTGATTGTGCCACGTAGGAATCTAGGTTGGCTTCTTCATTGCTCTTTGTTTCATTTATCCAATCAATGCAAATTTGAATTCGTTCTCCCCCTTTGGTTGTTGAAAATGATTGAATGTGTTTCTAAATTCTTTTATAAATTTTATGTTGTCAAGTTCCTCCTCGCTTCGACCCAGTTAGCTCAGTGTGTTTCTTTTTTTGTAGTACACACTTATCTTTGTTAGCATTTTCTTTTAACCTCTGCCAATAGTGAATTTCTTCTCCCCTTTACATCGTTGGCCTCAAGATTGCAATTGATATTTGCTTGGCTACACATACTTTTCATTCTGTATTTGTTATAAATGGAAGCTGATTGAATGCTATTGATAACTATTGTCTTCATGCTCTTAAATTTAATGGAAAACCTTACCTCACTCTTAAACCCCATTCTAGGCTTTGGCAGCAAATATAATTGCAGAAGTGGTACGAAATAAATTAGGAATTCGACGGTGTATTTATCTTCCTATTTACATTTTAAATTATGAACTCATTGCATGAGGATGGAGTTTGAGGTATTTATACACTTTGTGATTTTTATTTGATTCACTTTCTTCTTGTGGTTACGAGGAATTGGAATATAGGCTGTAGTTCGATTTTGTTTAGGTGGTTTGATTTTTCTTTACTGATATTGTGGTTCGCTGAAAATTCAACCCTTATGTCATTCAATGCCCCTGTGTCATGTACACGACAGTCGTCGTTGTTTTTAGTGCAAGCCTTGTTTCAAATTGTTTCATTTAGCATCACCAATATTCCCCAGTCGTTACTTGAACATAGTGCAAGCTTACTTTTTCAAATCGCATTATTTAGCATTGTTAATATTTATAGTAGATGATGCCATCCGATTTGGGATGTGTCCTTAATGGTATGAAAATTGAAACTCATTGAGTAAGCCGTGTTTTCCAGATTTTAAACTCCCTAGTCATCTAATTTTGTTTGGTTCTAAGAAATGAAATGGGGGTGAATTATTTGATCATTTGACATGCCTGTAGAATGTTCGATAGCCGGTATATATGTATATGTAGATTAAGTAATGGTTGGTAAATCATTTACAAATAGAGTATCTATATATGGCTTTAGTTGTTCAAAATGTTAACTCTAGTATGTTTCCCATTCGACTAGATATGGTTTGATCCATTCTGGTATCTGAGTATTCGAATATATATATATATATATATATATTGTCTTTTTTTATATATATGTGTTAATACTTATAAAATTTGATTCACTGTTTTGATAACAATAGATTTAAAGCATATAATTTACTCATATATATGCATATATATGTAGGTATATATATATATATATATATAAAGATTTATATATATATATATATATAAAGATTTATATATATATATATAAAGATTTATATATATATATGTGTGTGTGTGTGTGTGTATACATATGCATATATGTATATATATGCTTATACATTTAATGAGGCTATAACGAAAGAATGTTTCCATTTTGAGAATTGACTTGTTAGATAGAAAAATGGAGAAACTCAATAAGATAATTATTTTATATTCATTTAAATAGAAGGATTAGTGAACTGATTTTGTTGATAAGCAATCTAGATTATCTTATGTTAAAAGATAAATGCTAGTTACTTTTACATTTATTTAATGATTGAGTTGTAAATTTACTTATAAATGGTTATATAGCATAACTGTTAGATGAATTAAGTGGTTGAGTGATGAGTAGTATGTAAGGTGATAATAATGCCTTCGTGGATGTATTGTCGTTGAGTTCTTGAATTGAATAATGTGTTGGATTTGATATTGGGGAGATTTGGGGTAGTCTTTGAAGGTAGGAGTCTTTTAAGGTAGGAGTGGACAATGGATGTCCTCCAGAGGCTTGGGGAAGGTTAGCTTGAGTATTGTTGTCATGATTTGTCATGTTGAAAATGGTTGATTGTATACTTGATTTGTGTACATGATGGTCTTTGGCCTTGCACTATTTTCACTTCCTTTTGATTGAAAATTGATGTGCGAGATGGGTTATGCCTCGCTCTATGTGAATGTTTATGTGGCTTTGTAATCTGTGCAAGATGGCTTACCATGTTTTATGTTTTGGGTCTTCTAGTTACATATAGGGGGAGTGGCTCTCAATGGGGGCTGAAGCCCGTAGTAGTGTCCAGGGTAACCCATATGGGAGTTTCTTAACTCAATGATAACCTAAAATGAATTAAGGGTTGGGTAGTGTTTCACACTAATTAAGATAATGGTATGCCTCACTCATGGCTCAAGTGCTTGTTTAGACTTGAGATGAGATGGGAAGGTCTGGAATGGTAAGATCAATTACCTTGTCCTCATGAAAGGTATGTTGATTTCGCATAAGTTGTATGGGGGCTGGGGATTAGTAGAGGCTGCCAGGGTAACCTAGGATGGGGGTCAGGGCCTAGGAAGATCTTCTAGGGTAACCCATAGCAATTTATGTGATGACACTCCTCCCTAATGCAACCTAGCATTCCCTTGTCTTGTGTTCCCCTTTGTTTTTTGCATGTCTCTGGAAGTAGTGTCATTGTTTTGTGATGTTTTGTTGTATTTTGTATGTTGGAGTCATGTTAGCCCTTTGTGTCATTCTACTATCTCTTGAATGCTTTGGTGGTGGGACCTTATCGTTATCTCCTAGCATGAGGGGTGGACCTTAGGGTTCCACATGATTGGGTAGAACATGATACATACTCCATTAGGTTCCCAGTTGATGTTCGTGAGCATGGATGTTGTACCTTATGCAGAGATTCCAGATCTTGTACCAGACTTGAGATAGTGTTGATGTTATGTAATGTAATCATTTCAGTTGTATCTTATCATGTATCTGATGTATCCTTCCCGTTGTATGTTGGGAAGTATTGATGTAATTATGTAATCATGAAATGATGCACCTTTATGTAATAAAAGTGATGTATGTATTCCTTGGGTTTAACATTTGATCATTGATGGTTATTTATTTAATATGATGTATGGACGTATGATGTTCATTTACTTAATGCAATAGATTTATAATTAACTTTTGTGGGTTCGTTAATCTTAGATGTTGGATTAGAACATGTTAGGAATGTATGCACATAATGCAGTCATGATATCCTAAAGGACATAATTAGAGCATATGTACATGTAGTTTATATTCTATGTTAGTTGATAGTATGATCTATATGTTGATTCACTTTAAAAAATAAAAATTGTGTCATAATTATTAGTTTGATGTGTTGTCCTTTGGATTTTCATGGTGAGGCATTACATCATGGTATCAAAGCCCAAGTTCTAACAATGGGTATTGTGGTTTAATTGAGTCCATTATGTTGTCCTAGTGCTTAGACTCTTGAGCTTATGTTTCTTCCTTTCTATTATCCTCGCCTATTATCTGTGTCTTGTCTTTTGGTGTTGATGTGTAGGAATATGCCTAGAGGTCGAGGTAGGGGTCATGGTCGAGGCTATGGTGGTGGCCATAGGGCTAACCACTAGAACACTTTGTCTTAGAGCTCCCATGAGAGTGACCGTGAGGAACAACAGGGTTCCCAAAATAATACGGGAGGCGGAGTCAGAATCCGGGTCAGCCAGGGTTAGAGGGAGCCTAGTTGCATCATTTACTTAAGGAGGTTCTTTCCTCTCTAGGCCCTGGGAAGAGGGTCATTAGTAGGTGGTTAGGTAAAGAAAACGGTCTCCTAGAAGGAGAGAGATCACGTTAGAGTAGGAGGCTATTACTGCAAGGAACATGAGGGATCTTTTCAGGGCACATCCTCCTATGTTTGATGGGTCTGGTGGCGGATTGGAGGAAAATACTTGGTTGATTGATTTGGATAGGTGTTTTTCCATGCATCTGTATGGAAGCAATACTAGGGCAAGGTGTGCCATCATGCACATCAGAGGTTTTCCCTCTACACGGTGGCGTTTAGAGGAGAAAAAATTGCACCTTGACATTGCTTCAGTGTCATGGAATATGTTCTTGGAGAGGTTTAGAGCTCATTTCCTGTCATATCACTAGAGATAGTGTTGTGCTGATGAGTTCCACGAGTTGAGATAGATGGCCATGTCAGTAGAGCAGTATGAGCGCATGTTTTATGAGCTTAAACAATATGTTGGTATCGGCGATGACGAGGGTATGTTGGTGCAACACTTTATCAGGGGATTGAATGCTCGTATCAATGGAGTCTAGGTCTTCGAGTTGAAGACCATGGAGGTGGCGGTGGAGAAAGTCCAACTAGTAGAGGAAATTTTTTCCATGGAATTAGGAGGTCATACAGGTGTTCAGATTGGTAGTGCATCTCCAATAGGATTTGGTTCACGAGGTGGTCAGTCATAGGTAGTGGGTTCCTCTAGGAGCCATCATGCTCCTGCTAAGGGTGGACAACAACAGCAACAACGTTCTTAGAAAAAACATAAGAATTCACAGTCCCATCAGGATGGTGGATTTCAATCCAGGAAGAATCAAAATTGGCGATGAAATAAGCACAACCATTTTGAACAACAAGCATAGAGCACAAAAAATGCAGCTAGCAGAGGTAGTTTTCAGTAGTCTAGTGCACCCCTAGGTGGCAAAGGATACAACAGAGGTCCAGGGTGTTTCTCTTGCAGCCAGTAGGGCCACATAGCTAGACAGTGTCCTCAGAAGAACACGGCAGGATTCAGTCAGAGGCTGACAGCCTTAGAGCTAACAGTATGGGATGCAAGCAGGTCCCATAGAGTATTTGCAATGATTGACAACTACTAGGCAGAACATCAGGGTATAATGGTGGAGGCTATAGATGTGTTATAGGGTATTGATATCTCTATTCTTTTTTACTTTGGTGCTTCCAACTCGTTTATTTTCCCCTCATTAGTAGAGTGTTGTGGACTGGTGGCAACAAAGCAAGGTGTTAGTTGGCAGGTCAAATTGGCCTCTGGGGTGAAGGTAGCAGTAGAATCCTTAGTGCATGGTTGTGGTTTGAGGATTGGTTCACTCATCACCACAGTGGATCTCTGTATCATACCTCTTGGATCATATGGCATTGTTTTGGGTATGGACTAGTTGTATGCTCACCGAGTAGTGATTTATTGTTAATGTAATTCAGTGCAGTGTGTGGATGAATCAGGTAGAGAGGTAGAAGTAGTTTGCATTCAAAGGCCCATCTCCTTACAAATGATTTATGCTATGCAGTTGAGGAGATGCATGCATTAGGGCTGCCAGTTGTTTGTGGTTATGGTCAATGATTTGGAGCTAGGGGAGAGTCGAGAGATGTCTCTTGATGATTATCTATTTCTTAAAGAGTATGCAGATGTTTTTCCTAGTGAGATTCTAGGGATTCCACCTAAGCATGACATCAATTTCAGGATAGACCTGGTTCCCAAAGCAAAACCCATCTCTCGAGCTCTGTATCGGATGACCACACAAGAGCTTTAGGAGCTTCGATTGCAGTTGGAGGAATTGTTGGCGAAAGGGTTCATTCGTCCTAGTGTTTCCCCTTGGGGAGCACCAGTTATATTTGTGAAGAAGGATGGATCCCTTTGGTTGTGTATCGATTATCGACAGTTAAATAAGGTGACAGTGAGGAACATGAATCCCTTATCGAGAATTGATGATCTCTTCGATCAAATTAAGGGAGCTAAGGTGTTTTCAAAGATTGATCTTAAGTCAGGGTACCATCAGTTGTGAATATTTGAGGCAGACATTCATAAGACCACATTTCACACTCATTACAGACATTATGTGTTCATTGTTGTGTCGTTCGGGTTGACAAATGCACCGTCTGTGTTCATGAGTTTGATGAATGGAGTGTTATGTACCTACCTTGATAGATTTTTCCTTGTGTTCCTTGATGATATTTTGATTTACTCAAGGACGATAGAGGAGCATGAGGAGCATTTGAGATAGGTTTTGCAGTGTCTAAGAGATAATCAACTTTATGCAAATTTGGCCAAGTGTGAATTCTTCCAGACAGAGGTGAGGTATTTGGGACACACCATCTCTGGAGAAGGTATCGTCATGGATCTTTCGAAGATCCAAGCTATTATATATTGGTCTGTGACCACTAATGTTTCATAGGTTCACAGTTTCATGGGCTTAGCAGGTTACTATCGAAGGTTTATTCAAGGGTTTTCGAGGATAGCACATCCCATCACTTCTCCTCAGAGGAAAGGGAAGAAGTTCATTTGGTGAGAATAGTGTTAGTCAGCCTTTCAGACTCTTAAGGAGAGGTTGACAAGTGCACCTATTTTGGCAGTTCTTGATCCTACTGGAGACTTTGTTGTGTGTACCGATGCATCGTTGGAGGGTTTAGGAGCAGTTTTGATGTAGGATGGTCGTGTGATTGCCTATGAGTCTCAAAAACTCAAGGATCACAAGTTGAACTATCCCATGCATGACTTGGAGTTAGTCATCATTGTTCACCCCCTAGTGAGATGGAGCCACTTTTTGTTGGGGCATTGGTTTGAGTTGCACAATGATCACCGTAGTTTACAATATATATTTACGCAACCAAACCTGAACGCTAGGAAGAGGCGGTGGATGGAGTTCATTTGTGAGTATGATTTTGAAGTCAAATATATTTGGGGTAAGGAAAATGTTGTGGCAGATGCACTTAGTTGACGGAGACATGAGCTGTCAACAATGACTCTTGGTGTAGATTTGAGGAGTTAGATTCTTGCAACACTTCCTACAAACAGTTGGTATCAGGAGGTGAAATTGGAGGTTGAGTCAGGTAGAGCTTTGGAGGTAAATTTGTGGGTTATTGGCTTGAGACTGATGGTATTTTGTAGCATTTGGGTTGCATTTATGTTCCTCCCTCTAAGGGTATTTTCACCCTAATCATGTCAGAGGCACATCGGGCACATTATTCTGCTCACCTGGGTGTCAAGAAGATATACGCAGACCTTCGCCCGCTGTATTTCTGGGCTAGAATGAAGAGAGACATTGTAGAATTTGTTGTGAGGTGTTTGGAGTGTCAGAGAGTTAACGCGGAACACCAACATCATACAGGTCTTTTACAGCCACATCTCATTCCTGAATGGAAATGGGATATCATCTTAGTGGACTTCATAGTTGGCTTTCCTATGTCTTCTCGTTGGCATTAATGCCACCATGGTCACCGTTGATAGGTTGACTAAGGTGGCACACTTCTCTCCCGTTCGGTCATCTTATAATGCTTCTTCTATGGCAAGAATATTCATGAAGTATATTGTCAGATTGCATGGAATTCCACGTAGAATTATTTTCGATCGAGATCCAATGTTCACTTTTGCACTTTGGACATCTTTGCAGCATGCTTTAGGGAGCCAGCTGAACTTCAGTTCTGCATACCATCCGAAGACAGATGGACAAACCGAGAGGGTCAACTAGGTTCTTGAAGATATACTCAGAATGTACGTTATGGATTAGCAGTCTCATTAGGAGGATTACTTGCATTTAGTGGAGTTCACATACAACAATGGGTATCATAGTTCGATTGGTATGCCTCCTTTCTAGGCATTGTATGGTCATGCTTTTCGGGTTTCGTTGAGTTGGGACTGTCTTGAGGAAAGAACCCTTCTTGGACCTGAGATGCTTTAGGATATGGAGCAATAGGTTGCTTGCATTAGAGAGCACTTGGTGGCAGTGCAGGACATGCAAAAGAAATATGTAGATGCACATAGGGTCAATCGTCAGTTCTTAGTCAGTGATCGGGTATTCTTATGAGTGAGTCCACAAAAGAGTCCAATCCGATATGGGAAAGGCTCTAAGCTCGCACCTTGTTTTGTGGGGCCGTTTGATATTTTGGAGAGGATTGGTCTCGTTGCTTATCATCTTGATTTTCCACCCAGTCTATCGCACATACATGATGCATTCCATGTTTCTGTACTTAGACCATATTATCCTGACATTTCTCATGTTCTCAATTGGAATTCCTTATAGGTAGAGGATGGGCAGTTGGCACTGGAGCTCGTGGTCATTCTACAACACAGGAGGCTCGCCCTCAGGGGCAGAGACATTGAGCAGGTGAGGGTCCAGTGGGATCCTAACGATGAGGCTTCAACTACTTGGGAGGATGCATCCTAGATGCGAGTCATTTCCATATTTGTTTGCAAGCTTCTAGGAGTAAGCCTGGTTCTAGGGGGAGGATGTAGTGCCTCTCATGTTTCCTTCATTAGACTAATACCCATTATGTTAGGATATACACTATGATACCTTGTTGAGGCTAGTTTTACTATTTTGGATTGGTTTTGGATGATAGTTGATCATACTTTGATGTTCATGATACTATTGACTTATGCATATGTTATGATGGTTATATGGATTTATTTGTGTGTTTGGATTAATTTAGTTATGAGTATCATGTGGTTATATGATTATGTTTACTGTGCATTTAATTCATGATTGATCTATGTTGTTTACGATGTAATTGTTGTTATTCGTTGATGTGGATTATTGTTTGAAGAGTCTTGGTGGGAGGGATAGTGTAGCATTACTCATTCGTGAGTACCTTGCTATGTTGTGATTTCCTCTCACAGTGTGTTTGATTGTTTGATATATATATCTATATATATGTTGTTCAACAATTTGGTTGATGTAGATTGTAGGTATCAAGCATTGACTCCACCTGAATTGTCAGGTATGAGTGTGCCTTAAAAACCAATGGAAATTTTGTTGAAAACAAAGATGACAAAAGGTCCCCTACCCTTTCCATCATCCTCGACAAGGATGAGTACCCGTTTAGTCAACCCGTCAGTCTGGTTTGCACTTTTGGTTAGTTGTCTCATTTTGACTTTATGGTTGTTGGGTGATTTGTGATGATAGTTAATTGTTGATTATGTTGTTTAATTAGTTATTAAATTTAAATAAATTGTAAGGGTAATTTGTGGAGAAATTAATGTTATGAGTTGCCTTGTTTAATCAATTAAATTAAATTAAATTGATTTATAAGGTTGTTTAATTAATTTGGAATTAAATAAACAATTAAATAAATCAAGGTTGAAAATGGATATTTATATGAAATTTTTGATAATTAATTTATTAAATTAAATTGGTATGTGATAAAGTATTTTATAATTAAATATAAATATAATTATTATTATTATCATTGAGATTTAATTAAGCAAATGAGGAAAATAATATAATTTAAAATAAAAAAGTTAATTGGATGTGATTTCAAACAAGTTGTTAAAACAATTAAAAGATAGAAAAAGTAATTTTGAAGCACATGTGTGCCTTCGAACTGGTTATCATTGGAAACTTGTTTTTACGAGATTTTTATCCACTTTTTGTTTTCAAAAAACAAAAGCTTTCCTTGGTTAATAATTATCATTTTGGGGATTTCGAAAGGAGAACCTTGTCGGTAAAAAAAAGAATTATCTAAAGAATCATTACATTCGTTTGTTTGTTTCAAAAAGAGATTGGGGAAATTGTTGAAGGTTTGATTAAGGCTTGGGAAAAGTGAATTATTGCGGACGTAGAGGTTTGATTCTGGCATTGAACTCCATTTCAGCCGCGTAGGAATCTAGGTTGGCTTCTTCATTGCTCTTTTTTTTGTTTATCTGATCAATGCAAATTTGAATTTGTTCTCCCTCTCTGGTTGTTGAAAATGATTGAATGTGTTCCTGAATTCTTTTATAAACTTTATGCTATCAAGTTCCTCATTGCTTCAACCCAGTTAGTTCAACGTGTTTCTTTATTTGCAATACAAACTAATATCTGTTAGCATTTTCTTTTAACCTCTGCCAACATCAAATTTCTTCTCCCCTTTATATCGTTGGCCTCAAGCTTGCAATCGATATTTGCTTGGCTGCACATACTTTGCATTCTTATTTGTTATAAATGGAAGCCGATTGAATGCTATTGATAAGTATTATCTTTATGCTCTTAAATTTAATGGAAAACCTTACCTCGCTCTTAAACCCCATTCTAGGCTCTAGCAGTGAATGTAATTGCAGAAGTGGTAGGAAATAAATTAGGAATTCGACAGTGTATTTATCTTGTTGTTTACATTTTAAATTATGAACTCACTGCATGAGGATAGAGTTTGAGGTATTTATATGCCTTTTGATTTTCATTTGATTCACTTTCTTCTTATGGTTACGAGTAATTGTCATATAGGTTGTAGTTCGATTTTCTTTAGATGGTTTGATTTTTCTTTACTGATATTGTGGTTCGCTGAAAATTCTACCCTTATGTCATTTGATGCCCCTATGTCATGTGCATGGAAGCCATCACTATTTTTTCGTGCAAGCCTTGTTTCAAATTGTTTCATTTAGCATCACCAATATTCCCCAGTCATCGCTTGATCATAGTGCAGGCTTATTTTTTTAGATTGTATTATTTAGCATTGTTAATATTTATAGTAGATGCTTCCATTCAATTTGGGTTGTGTCCTCAATGGGATGAAAATCAAAACTCATTGTATAAGCCGTGTTTGTCAGATTTTAAACTCCTCAGTCATCCGATTTTGTTTGGTTATGAGAAATGAAATGGGGGCGAATTCTTTGATCATTGACGTTCCTATAGAACGTTCAACAACCGGTATATATGTATATGTAGATTAAGTAATGGTTGGTAACCGATTTAAAAATAGAGTATATATATGGGGCTTTAGTTGTTCAAAACATTAACTCTAGTATGTTTCCCATTCGGCTAGCTATGGTTTGATCCATTCATATATCTGAGTATTTGAATATATATATATTGTCTTTTTTTTAATATGTGGTAATACTTATAAAATCTGATTCACTATTTTGATAACAATAGATTTAAAGCATATAATTTACTCATATATATACATATATAAATCTTTATATATATATATATATATATAAAGATTTATATATATATACATAAAGATTTATATATATATAATTTACTCATATATATACATATATAAATCTTTATATATATATATATATAAATCTTTATATATATATATATATAAATCTTTATAATATATATATATAAGATTCTTTCATATATATATCATAAATATATATATATAAATCTATATATATTTTTATATACATTATATTAAGATATATATATATATATAAATTCTTTCTTCCTATATATATAATCTTTATATATATAAATCTTGCTATATATATATATATAAATCTTTATATATATATATATATATAAATCTTTTTATATATATATATATATATATATATATAAATCTTTTTATATATATATAAAAAGATTTATATATATATATATATAAAGATTTATATATATATATAAAGATTTATATATATTTATATAAATCTTTATATATATATATATATATAAAGATTTATATATATATATATATATATAAAGTTTTATATATATATATATATATAAAGATTTATATATATGTGTGTGTATACATATGCATATATGTATATATATGCTTATACATTTAATGAGGCTATAACGAAAGAATGTTTTCATTTTGAGAATTGACTTGTTAGATAGATAAATGGAGAAACTCAATAAGAGAATTGTTTTATAGTCATTTAAATTGAAGGATTTGTGGACTAATTTTGTTGATAGGAAATTTAGATTATCTTATGTTAAAAGATAAATGTTGGTTACTTTTACATTTATTTAATGATTGAGTTGTAAATTTACTTATAAATGGTTATATAGCATAATTGTTAGATGAATTAAGTGGTTGAGTAATGGGTAGTACGTAAGGTGATAATAATGCCTTCGTGGATGTACTATCATTGAGTTCTTGCATTGAATAATGTGTTGGATTTGATATTGGGTCTGAGATTTGGGGTAGTGTTTTAAGGTAGGATTCTTTTTGTGTAAAGTGGATAATGGATGTCTTCCAGAGGCTTGGGGAAGGTTAGCTTGAGTATTGGTGTCATGATTTTTTCATTTTGAAAGTGGTTGATTGTATACTTGATTTGTGTACATGAGGGTCTTTGGCCTTGCATTGTTTTCACTTCCTTGTGATTGGAAATTGGTGTGCGAGATGGGTTATGCCTCGCTCTATGTGAATGTTCATGTGGCTTTGTAATTTGTGCAAGATGGCTTACCATGTTTGATGTTTTGGGTCTTCTAGTTGCATATAGGGGGAGTGGTGTCCAAGGTAACCCATGTGGTAGTTTCTTAACTCAATGCTAACCTAAAATGAATTAGGCAGTTGGGTAGTGTTTCACACTAATTAAGATAATGGTATGCCTCTCATAGCTCAAGTGCTCGTTTAGACTTGAGATGAGATGGGAAGGTTTGGAATGGTAAGATCAACTGCCTTGTCCTCATGAAAGGTATGTTGATTCTGCATAAGTTGTATGGGGGTCGGGGATTAGTAGAGGTTTCCAGGGTAACCCAGGATGGGGGTCAAGGCCTAGGGAGATCTTCCAGGGTAACCCATAGCAAGTTATGTGATGACAGTCCTCCCTAATCCAACCTAGCATTCCCTTTTCTTGTGTTCCCCTTTGTTGTTTGTGTGCCTCTGGAAGTGGTGTCACTATTATGTGATGTTTTTTTGTACTTTGTATGTTGAAGTCATGTTAGCCCTTTGTGTTGTGCTTCTGTCTCTTGACTGCTTTGGTGGTGAGACCTTATCGTTATCTCCTAGCATGGGGGGTGGACCTTAGGGTTCCACATGGTTGGGTGGAATGTGCTATGCACTCCATTGGGTTCCCAGTTGATGTTTGTGAGCATGGATGTTTTACCTTATGCAGAGATTCCAGATCTTGTACCAAACTTGAGATAGTGTTGATGTTATGTAATGTAATCATTTCAGTTGTATCTTAGCGTGTATCTAATGTATCCTTCCCATTGTATGTTGGGAAGTATTGATGTAATTATGTAATCATGAAAGGATGCACCTTTATGTAATAAAAGCGATGTATGTACTCCTTGGGTTTTACATTTGATCATTGATGGTTATTTATTTAATATGATGTATGAACATATGATGTTCATTTACTTAATGTAATGGATTTATAATTAACTTTTGTGGGTTGGTTAATCTTAGATGTTGGATTAGAACATGTTAGGAATGTATGCATGTAATGCAGTCATGATACCCTAAAGGACATAATTAGAGCATATGTACGTGTAGTTTACATTCTATGTTAGTTGATAGTATGATCTATATGTTGATTCACTTTTTTAGAAAAAAATTATGTCATAATTGTTAGTTTGATGTGTTTACCTTTTGGGTTTCATGGCGAGGCGTTATAGAAGGGGGTAAGGGAGTGACTAAGAAGCTAAAAGAAACTTCATTGAAGATTGAAAGAGACATTAATAGGTATGCATTGATCCGCCTATCCTACTGCCTGCAAGATAGTTGCATACAAGGTTAGAAGTTTTATTGTATGTGAAATAAAATTGTATTCTAATTTTTTGTATCATCAATAGTAGAATAGCCATGTGGTTCTAGTTGAGACATTATAATTACTCCATTCTCCAAATGCATAAGGTCTGATAAATTCCTAAGTTAAATAGTGATGTTCAGACACCCTATCTTCCATTCTTAAATTCCAATTTATAGTTCCTTAGCTAGGTTATATCATGTGTATATGTCTTGTATATCAGCTGATAGTCTCCCTTTCAATGTTAATCATAGTCATCTAATTCTTTAAGGATAAATCATACTACAGAGGATCTTTCCTATACCTTAAACTTTCATCCCTTTGTAGACATGGAAAACCTGAATCAAAGCTAGAATGATCTTCCTACATCCCCCTTAAATCCTAATCTTGTGTTGCCTTCAATTTTTTTGACCCTCTATTCTTAGATTTATTGGCTATCATAAAGCACATGAGTATAATCGATTTCCTATTATGTTTTCTATATAGTCAACTTTAGTAGATTGACTTCCTTGAATACTAAATCTAATTGAGTAATTCTAGATATGACTATCAATCCCTCAAGCAAGTGTTTTGTGTAGTGTGTATTAATTTATATGATTTAGATCTTTCTCAACACAATTTCATTATATAGTGATAATTTGATAAATTACATCATGTATTAAGTTTATGATACTTTTTGAATCAAATTCCTTGATAGAATAACCAAACAACATAGTAAAGAGATATAAGTATAGAGTCAAAAATATATATATTGTCAAGAATGGTGTTGGACATAATGCATGAATATGAATGTGTTTGGTGGAATCCTATGTAAAATTGAAAGCATGAGATTATGATTCCTAAAATCCTATGTATTAGTTTCTTGTTATTTTGATCGGCTACCAATGGGGAAAAAGGGTTTGTACTCACCTTGTATTGCTTATGTATCATTCCTCATTTGATTTTTGTGCTGCTTCAAAAAAAATGGTGCTTCCTTAATCATGACTACACATGTTCTTAAAATGTATTAATATGCTTCCTAATGTTGGGTAGAAAATTAGTCCTCTGTATAACTTTATGGGTATTTCCTTAGCCTAATGGCAGAGCATCCTTAAAAGGCACATATTGTCAAATATCAATCAAGGACTCGATATATATAGCTATTGAATAAATCTTGTGAGTTTCGATTAATGTCTTTGTTTGACTGATGTTAAGATATAGGTGATGTCAATAATCGAGAAGAGTGTTATTTTATTATTACATCTCTTTTTGCATAGATATGTTAATGAAAAGGAGTAGTCATATTATTGGTATTTGGAGAATTGTAAAATACTTCGTATTGTTTGATATTAAAATTTAGGTGCTATTTATATTAAAAGGAAATCTTGGATAATATTATTATAAATAATGTTGGCATAAAATTTGTCTAGAGGAGAAAATAGAGATATTCTAATGATGTAATTTTTTTGGATATATTAGCATTTGGAATTTAAATACTTTCCACATTGACTAGTTATTCAATATATGTTTTTCCATTGTTTACATTGGAAATTAAATAGTTGTTAGGTTGCTCAAGGGTTTACAAAAGAATTTAGTGTTTAATTAGTATTTGAAAATTTGAAACTATCTTTGTAATTGATTTAGCTTTCTTTTATATTAAATTAGGCCCATAATAATTATTAATGTAACTTTGACAATCATCCAAGGAAGTAATAACTTAGTATAGGGAATGTTTATTTGCCTCTTGAGATCAAATATTTAAATAAGTAAATCCATAAGTAAATCAAATCTTACGAACTTTTTTTTATATCAAGATATCTTACATTATTGTTCATGTTAGACAATAGTTTAAAATTTTTTGACAATAAAAGCAGATTGATGTATGTGTTGAAGTAAGTAGATCAATCATCATTTCTCCCTTAAGAATATTTAATATTGACTTCTTCATTTCATATTCTTATAGAATAAATAGAATTCACTCGCCATTGAATAAGTGGAAGAGCATGTTTTCCTTTTAAAAATGTATGAATGAATGCTCCATTTCCCGACATTGTATGCTCTCACCTCGCCTTGTTGAGGATCTTGGTGATCAAAAAGTGGAAGGGAAATGTTTAAAAATTCTTTCATTTATATCTTTTTAAGTTCATTGCATGTTGATTTTGTACATATATGTTTTATTTCTTGAAAGACTTAAATTGAGGAAAGATAATAATTTAAATCATTGCACAAAGATCAAAGAGTGTTTTCTCACTACTTGAATATTTTGTATGATAATGTATTCCTAAGTGTCCTCTTGTGGTGATATTCATGTTTGGGACTATCTTCTATGATTGATCTTTTACTGTGATTATTATTTAGTTGTATACGACTATATGCTTGGCTAAGGAAATGTTGACCATTGGAATAGATGGATTTATTTTATATTATTTCTCTCTGCCATATCCTAGTACTGATCATAACATGTTCTTGTATAATAGAAATGCATGTAGATATACTAGGCATGCACCAGATTCTATCATGTACATTGATTTCTTTTTGCTAAGAATCTCGTGTAGGGTTGGTGGTTCTTCATGATGTCAAGAAGAACTCTCCAGGGAAGTGTAAGCTTCGTGGTTGGGTGGAAAAATTACCTGGACCATGTTCTCATCTATTGATTAGTGGATGACTATGTGAGAGTTGAAGGCAGTTAGAGGCTTTAATATTTGCATCTCCACATTAATATCGACTTGTTATTGGCATATGTACTTTGATATTGTACAAGTTTTGTGGATGATTCCAGTGTATTTGTACATTACTTGTACTTTCATTATATTGTTATGACTTGTTGGAAACAACTACCTAAGTCAATCTGTGTAATGCAATATTCTTTTTATTATGTCCTATGTAAGAATTCAATGTTGTTTGATGACATGAAATGTAATGAGGATAATCCTCTAGACTTATTGTAAAAAAAAGTATATCTTACCAATAATGATTGAATTATTGTTATTTGAGATCCAATTTGGTATCAAAGCTCTAGGTTAAATGCTATGGCCTTGGCCCGCTATGCCAAACCTGATCTGAATCATTTCATAGACATCATGGCAGCACTAGGATATCTAACTTATGTTTTTTCCATGTGGTTTTAGTACTTGGTGTAGGATTATGCAAGTACTTGTTTTGGTGAGTCAGTGTTTGAATCCTTGCATTGGTGTCTTGAGTGGAATTTAGTGAGTTTAGTATGAATTGGCCCATGTCGTATATTTGATGAGGAAGATTACCTCCTAGATTTTATGAATTTGTTGCGGATGAAAAAATATCGCTAGTTGCTAGTCTCTTAAGTAGGGAATGATCCCTCTCTGTCATATTTCTCACTGTGTGAGCTTTAATTGGGTCTTTGAATGAGTGTTTGTGTTAACCAATATTGTTGAAACTTCTATCTAATATGATATGTTTGAGAAATTCTTTTTGGTGAGGGTTAATTAGAACCTTGAGTTTTCTAAGAAGTGCTTTCATGTGTGATTGCTATTTCAATGTCTTGATTTATGATAAGTATGAATGCATGATGGCCCTTGAGTGGTCTTTATTATACTTGAGTTTTCTCTTGGATGTATGTTTATCGATGCATTGAATAGAGTAATCTAAAACGCCTTACATGACCTATGCATTTAAAGCACTATGAGTATGCTTGAATTGTAAAAAGTGTTTTTCAGATAATGTTGCCTATGGTGCATTATGCAGAGTATCTTTAGAAAAGTATCATCATATGTGAGAAGGGATTATGTTAACGCATGGATGGAATGTTGCATTATAGAATGTTTGGGTCAATGACTTATGTCCCCAAATCATGTTGTCCATGGAATTATCATAAGAACCTAAAGGGGTATTAGGAATTATTTTCCTCTTATATGAAATGCATGTTTAATTATTATGCTTATTAGTCTAGCACTGTGCTAAATTATCTTGGAACCTCCATTGTAATGTTCCATGAGAAAGACATAGAATTATTTTTGTTTTACCATGTGGCAGTGATGAATGAGGTAAGTAATGTTTGCATGTAATTGTAATTGTAAACTTCTTGTGAAAGTGGTACGTGGATAAAATCCCTACTGTTATATGGATATAATTTGTGATAAACCTTGCATATACCTTTTTGCATTATAAAGTGATCATGTTGAGATGAAGTATATGAGTTAGTGTGGTTCTCATTAGGCTTGGTTGAGTGAAAGTGATTGAATTATGTGTGTATTATGTTTGAGCATGCTCTCTCTCACGCACTTTGGAAGTAGCACCCCAAGGTGTCGTATAGCTATCACTCCCTCAAATGTGGCTAAGCATTAGTCACACAGTTTATGTATTCATGTTTCCACAGTTGATGATTTATTTTGATTATTGTTGAACTCTCTCATTGTTACTCTTGGATCGGTATTGGATTTTTAATTTTCTTCATGAACGAAGTAGTCACAAAATTTTTCATCTATCTATTTTGTGGCCCTTGGTCCCACTTGAATTATTGTTTCATTGCACTCATTTTACTATTGGAATTGATGATTCTTCCTTTTGGGTTGCATTTTAATTCTTGTGGTGGCTATTCCAAATGTTTGAAATTCTCAATCCTATTCTTATAATGCAATGCTCCCTATCACGTTTGTAACGAACCTACATGATAGAATGCACAAGGGAGTAAATGATGGAGGGTGTGCTAAGTCTGGGTGTTTGTGATGATTAAAATAAATTGATTGCATCAGGAATATTGTATTTCATAGAAGTAGATTTTATGAAATGATTGTATTCCTATGGTGACTTCGATATGTGTGAAATCTTCTAGTGGTCATTGGTCTTCCCTTCAATAATGAATTTTTTATCTCATTGGGTTGTGTTGGTAAGTTTCATGATAATGAAGATTTGAATCTTGTTCCTATTACTTGTGTTTAATTGCTTTAAAAAGCTAAGCCTCGATGTTTGGGGATTGCTTATGCCTTTTAGAGTTAATTTCCTAGAATCTTTCCTCTGTGGAACCTTTCTTTGTTATTAGTTGAGCTTGCAGATGGTGGACCTATTTTCTGGTTCGTAACATCAATGGTAAGGGTAGCTAGTATGGACAATGTTGTGATCACTAAGATGGTTGAGCACCTAACGTTTGGTTCAAGTGAATTTTTGTTTGAAGCATTTGCTACACTTCTTGAGTTGCGGGTATTATGTTGGTTCCTAGACTTGGTGAAAATATTGATTAAATATGTAATGATGTGGATAAATATGATTTATATTAGATGATAGTTCTAATGCTTGAAAATGAAATTGAGATAGAAATTGAAATTGATAGTTAGTTTGGATGCTTAGAATTGGAATCTAAAAATTCATCATGTATATTTCTACGAGCTTGATTTCTATATGTTTCGATTTTGGTTTATGGGCTAACACTATTGGTAAAAAATGTAAGTGCAAGTGTGTGTAGGTACATGTTGAAGATGAGAAAATGGTCAAGGTAGGGGTGCTTAGCCAATTGGTATAGGTGAGTATGATGGAATCTTGAACACACCACGTAGGTTCATATGTTTCACATTTTGCATTTAGTTTAGCCAAGTGTATACTATCAGTGTTCATTTAATAAGACATTAGGATGATGTCTCTTCCTAGAGGGGAAGAATGTCATATTCTATATTCTTGGGAAAAATTAAACATTAAATAATTATATAAATAATTTTAATGTTTAAATTGCATGATTGTTATTATCAAATAAAATCTAATCTTTTTATATATTAATAATTACATAAATACTATTAAAGAAAATAAACGTAAAAGAGCCAATCGTGTAAGATATTATAATATATATGCCTAAATTTAAAGGTTTTTCTATTTAATTTGATTTAATTAAAAGAAACTAAATAAATAAAAATAATAAGAAATTAAATAATTAAGTGGATTGATTCTTGTTTCATTTACTTAAAATAATGCATGGAAAGTTCTTTACAAAAAGCGATTGCATGGAAATAATTGGTCGTGAAGGCCATGATTGGAGGAGGGAGCATTGAGAAGGTGCTCAATGAGGCGTGATGGTAGTTATACACTTAAATGTGTAGTGGATGAGGAGAACAGTGTTACAACATGAATGTGGAGGAGAGGCATGCACGGTTGGAGGGAGAAGGGGGAAGCTTCTTGAAATGCTATGGGAATACAAAGATTTGTGTTGCAAAACTATAGGAATGGGTGAAGAAGGGGGTAAGGGAGTGAAGTAGAAGCTAAAAGAAACTTCATTGAAGACTTAGAGATACATCAATAGGTATGCATCGATCCACCTATCTTTCTACTTGTATTGTATACAAAATAAAACATAGTATTATGATTTTTATATCATCAATAGTAGAATAACCATGTGGTTCTAGTCGAGTCATTAGAATTACTCCATTCTCCAAATGCATAAGGTCTAATATATTTCTAAATTAAATAGTGATGCTTGAACACCCTGTCTTCCAGCCTTAAATTCCAATTTATAGTTCCTTAGCTGGGTTGTTTCGTGTGTAGACGTCTTGTATATCATTTGATAGTATCCCTTTGAATGTTAATCATAGTTGGTTAATTCTTTTAAGGATAAATTGTAATACAGAGGATTTTTCCTATACCTTAAACTTTCCTCCCTTCATGGACATGTGGGAAACCCAAGTCAGAGCTAGAATGATCTTCCTATGTCCCTCTTAAATCCTGATCTTGTGTTGCCTTTAGTTTGATTGACCCTTTGTTATCAATTTTTTTGGCTATCATAAAGCACATAAGTATAACTGATTTCTTGTTATGTTTTATATATAGTCAACTTCAGTAGATTGTCACTTCCTTGAATAATAAATCTAATTGACTAATTCTAGACATGAATATCAATCCCACAAGCAAGTGTTTTGTATAGTGTGTATTAATTTATATGATTTAGATCTTGCTCATCACAGTTTCATTAAACAATGATAATTTGATAAATTATATCATGTATTAAGTTTATGATACTTATAAAAGAAAATTTCTTAATAGAATAACCAAACAACATAGTAAAGAGATATAGAGTCAAAACAAAAGGATTGTTGGGAATGGCATTGGGCATAATGCATGAATTTGAATGTGTTTGGTGGAATCTTGTGCAAAACTGAAAGTTTGAGATTACAATTCTTGAAAGCCTATGTATTAGTTTCTTGTTATTTTGATCAGCCTCCAATAGGGAGAAAGGGTTTGTACTCACCTTGTACTGCTTATGTATGATTCCTCATTTGATTTTTGTGTTGCTTCAAAAAAATGGTGCTTCCTTAATCATGATTGCACATGTTCTTAAAACATATTCAATATGCTTCCTAATGGTGGGTATAAAATTAGTCCTTTGTATAGCTTTATGGGTACTGCCTTAGCCTAATGGTAGAGAATCCTTAAAAAGGCACATATTGTCAAATATCAATCACAAAATTGATATATATAGCTATCGAAGAAATCTTGTGAGTTTCGATTAATTTCTTTGTTCAACTAATGTTAAGATATAGGTGATGTCAATAATCAGGAAGAGTGTTATTTTATTATTACATTTCTTTTTACATAGATTTTTTTTGATTAGGGAAAAATAGGTTATAGTAGGACCCAAAACCCATTACAAGTAGGTTTTAAAGGGAACTGAAACCCTATCAAAATAAGGAATGTTGCAAAATAAATAATCCATAGACCATCAACAACTAATCAGCAACAGCCACCAAAAGAAAAGTGTTACAAACTCAAGCTACAAAAGACATGTTTTGAAGGGACGTTTAACCCTAAACAACCAAGTTTTAGCAGGGACCTTGAACCCTTAACAAAACATAAACATAGCTTGTGTCAGCCAGGCCACAACTAACCATCTATTCAGAACAACTAGAGTTGATCCAAAGAAAAAGACCAACATAAAGGGGTAGAACACCAACATAAACCTAATATTCAATAGTTCCAACACATCCAAACAACCCACCTCAATAGGGGAATTTGAAAACACATCAGAACTTTAGATAACATCAACCTTCTTGTAGCACCAACCTTCTCGAAACACCAACCCAAACTCCACTTCAAAAGGAGAGATCTCCCCTCTATAGGAGAGAATGAGAAGAGAACCCTTAATACCCAAGTCACCACTCTCCAACACACACAAGCTCCACCTCAATAGGAGCAGGTAGAGGCAAAGAGCTCTTCCAACCAAGCCAACAACAACCAACTACACCTCAATAGGAGAGGGCTTCCCCTCAATAGGAGCAACCTCTACCTTAATAGAAGATGTAAAACCCCTTCCCGCAACCTAGAGGACGATGCACACTGCGGAAACACAAATAATTTTTTTTCCTTAAAAGGTAAAACCAAATGAGTAAAGTATCATAACCACATACATCCTCTAGGCCACGCAACACATCTACATGTAACCCCATTACTTATAAAATTAAACCAACCATAGCATAAGAATATTAAACTCAAGATACAACATACAACAAAGCATTAAACCATTGTAAGATAAATCTAACACATAAATGTATTGAAACATATTTCGATAGATACAACAGCACATAATCATCCAATACACCATTAAGTCCAATAATGAATAGATCATAAATATTATTACAATTACATCACAAGGTTCACCTCGATACAATTGAGGTATTACAATTGTACATATAGATCCACAATTACAATGAAGAAGGAGAAGAACAACTCCCGAGAACCACATGAGCTCCTCGAACAAGAAGATCATGCCATCACGAACAGGAAGAGAAACTCAACAGTGAAGAAGCACACCACCCAGCCATATGGTACCCGTAGGCCCAACCCCCGTGCTAGGAGATAGTAACAGGTAACCAAGACAACCTACTACCTCTAGACATATGCAATATACAAGACCACACTGTACCAGTAAATACAAAACAACACTATACCAGTAAACACAAAACATAAGGTTACATTGCTTCTAAAACCACAGAATCAATACATCCATTGTACAATACAAACTGACTGCTGTCATAGGAGGAGTGTCATCACAAAGGTTGCATTGGTTATCCAAAGGAGTTCTTCCTAGGTCCTGGCCCCCATCTTGGGTTATCTTTTTAACCTCTCACGAACTCGGCCCCACATGCACACCAATGCGGAATCGATTATCTTTCGAGAAGACAAGATAACGATTTTGTCATTCCAAGCCTTCCCGACTCATCTCAAGTCTCATACTAGCCCTTGAGCCAATGAGTGAGGCTAAATTATCTGATTAAATGTATTAAGCTACTCTATCCCTAATAAAGGTTATTTAATTTCTACTGATTAAACTGACTTTCACACGAATTGTCCTGGGACCCCTTTGTGTCTCAGCCCCCGTTGAAAGCCACTCCCCTATCGACAACACAATAACATATTCCACAACCCAAGGGTAGACAGTGCACAAAATACGATAACAAATATCAATCATTCTGCAAAGAACAACACATCTCGTTCATAGTAACCGGGTGCTCAAATTAAATCACACTACCCGTTCATAGTAATCGGGTGTTCAAACTAATTCACACATCCCTATGGATGTCAAATACTGAATCCCAAATACGTGCACTATCCAAGGAAATCTCAAAAAGGGTGAACAAAAGATACAATAACCCTTTCACAATTTTACAATCTTTGGAAGACTTATATTTTCTCGACAACAAATATCCCCAATTCCCAATACACAATAATAAAAATCCACTCAAGTAATTAAATAAATGACCATTATGATTTCCTAAATCCAATAAATCCACAACGAATTAAACCAACTGCTTAACTTCCAGTTTGACAATTACTCATAATATTCAATTCAAATTGCCCGCAAATGTGAACAGAAAATAACACAATTTAAAATAATTTAGGCACTTAAATAATCTAATATTCGGATTTCTTAAATCCAAATTGAATTAATATCTCATCACATGTAATTATTCAAAGTAAATATAATTTCATTTGCAATAATAAAGAAATAAAATAAAACTATTTATTTAACTTAAATTCCACAGTTTCGTATAATAATAACAAACTCAATTTCTCTATTACAATCATTGCATTATAAAATCCTCTACTTGCACATTAAATGTTTTAATAATACAATATCTATTTAAATATAAATCAAATTTCTCTCCAAGTCATTTTATTTTAAGATTTACTAGCCCATACACTTGCATGTTTGTATTAAAAATATATACTTCCGTTTACAAACCATAAAGAAATTAAAACTAGTTGTTAACTCAAATTTATAAATACATATAAATAAAAATTTCAATCTTTCTAATAAAATCAATTTATTATAAAACACCTACTTGTGCATTGCATGCATTAATTAACAACATAATATTCATTTAAATAAATTTCATTTTTAAATAAATATATATATATTTTCTAATTACATAATCTAATTTTTTTTTCCAATGTTCATTTTAAAATATCTAATTGTGCATGTGCATGCACCTATTTAAAAATACATTTAAATATATTTATATTTAAATATTCTAAAATTATATACAATTTTTCTAATATATATTTTAAAATATATATATATATATATATATATATATATATATATATATATATATATATATTACTTTACAATTTCCAAACAATACTAATCATAAAACCAGTCTATTGAGACTTTAATAACTTTTGTTTTTGGATCTAGGTTTTTTTGAAATTTTTACTGAAGGTGTACCATCAAGTTTTTTAAAATATATAAAAAATTAAGCCCTACCTAGTTTGTAAATTTCTAGTTATGATTAATTTAGTGACTCACTCTCTCTGTTGTTTTGATTTACAAATTACCAGAGGTTTCCAAATATTTCAATTTTTCTCAAATTTATCAAAAGATTTCATTTTCAATCCTACAAAGGTTTTCTAATTCATCAAATATTTTTCTTTGAATTTTCTATTGTGTTAAAAATCATTCCCTACAGGGATCTAAATCTTCAACGGTAATTTACTATTTTCTACGGAAGAATAAATTATATTTTCATAGGAAGAGGTTTCTAAATTTTGATTTAAATTCAACAGAGGTTCAATAATTCCACTATAATTTCTTTCTGTATAAATATATTTCAAATACTCAATTTAACTTTTGTATAAATCTATTTCAAATACTCAATTTAAACAGAGGATTTAAATATGTTCTTCTACAGAGGTTCAATTTTCACGGTAATATTTTAAAAACAAAAACTTCTACAGTAATAAAAACTTCTTCTAATCTTTTCCAATTTGCATTACCGTAATTAAATAACTCTTTTAGATCAAAATTCACAAAAATAATTAAGGAACCTGTTCTAGAAGAATTGTTGCATCAAGGATTGATGTCGAGCTTCTCTGTAACTTCAATTTTCTAAAGTAGTCAAAGCTTCATCTAGTGCAATTGTCTCTTTCTAGAAAACACAACAGTACATAGCCAAGCCAAAATTCTAAAACAAATCGTCAAAGAGATCCACAATTTCCTCTCCAATTTTCAACAACCCCTATCAAAAACTTCTATGAAACAGCTTTCTTCACTTTTTCCAATATTTTCCTCCGAGAATTAATTTTCAACAATCAAATAACAATTTTCTAACTCACAGTTATCCCAACAAAATATCTTTTCCCTCAACAACCAAAGATATTTTCCAACCACATACATTTAAATAAAATAAAACAATTTACTAATTGCAACCAATTTAAATACTCTTATTTATTTAATTACTATTTATTTTTAATAATAAAAATTACTCAACAACATAACTAAATTAATTTATTTATTTATTCTAAAGTCTTCACAACAATAATTCAATTAATTAAATATATAAATCAATACACATTTAATCTACCAAATTAAACTTACACAATAATAAAATACCCAAAACAACAATGATAAGGCTAAGATAAAAACTCAAACTGACGACACACTGTACTAGGGTAAAGGTATGACTAGGTAACCTGTTACTATCTCTCAATATTACTGTTGAGTAGTGGACACGCTCAGACCTATGAAACCAAGTGAAGCTAATGTCTTGTATTGCAATCCTGCAAACAAGCAAATGTCGTACATGTATACAAATAGTAATTTCATACACACCGTGAAGAGAGAATTGTGGAAATCACAAGGCACTCGCAAGCGAGAGATGCAATACCGTCCCCTTCACCAATACAGTCACATCAAGATTGACGAAATTAAAACATCAATAATCAATAAATGAGCATACATCAATATTAACTCAAATAACAACTATACTAATGTGGAAGCATGTTATAAACAAATAGTCAGTCACAACATCAACTCATCAAAATATCACCATGTCCAAGTAACATCCAACAGTGACATAAATTTTATCAAATAGTAACATAAATTCAAGATAAACAACCTCATAAAGTCTAGATGAAATCCAAGAAGTTGTCCAGACAAGGTAAACGGAGGGGCATTACAGAAGACACCAACTGTATGACCCAGTAGAAAGAAACTTGAGTATAAAGGGTACACCCAACATCCTTTGGTAGTACGAGCACCACAAACCTGAAGGAAGAAAACACCCCAACCATCAGTAGAAAAAATAGACACAACTAAACCTTCAAAATAAGCATTAGGAGTAGCTCAACCAACAAAAAGACAACAACCTCATTCTACAAGAAAATCTTCAGAGTCCAAAAGTGATTGAACACAACACAAGAAATGTAAAACTGGGTCTTAAGGGAGGAGCAAGGATACAACCCAGTCATCAATAGCAAACAAGCTAAACAAGGGACAATCATCGTTCCCTTAGGCAAAAAAAGGAGCATTTGGGATAGCAACACAAACTTTAAGAATAACCCAACCAAGATAAAGAAAACAAGGGAATCCCAAGGTCCCTTCAAAGAAATAAGAGAAGTGAGAAAAAATGACCCGACCAAGAAGTCAAAATATTGGAAGAACTCAAGCACCATAATCTCCAAGGGAAGAAAAACCCCCAACTTCAAAAAGAGCATAATATACCAAAGGGGGTCCAAAACAACATAGAGAGACAACTGCATCAACAAAACAATCAAGTAAAGAACAAGAGGAATACCTTCTTTCATTAGAAGAACATTCACAGTAGTAACTTGGAGGGAAAAACACCCCTCCATATCATTCTTAATAGTAAAAAAATCATTAAACACAACTCTCTTAAGACCTTCCCCTGATAGCTAGGGGAACTTCTTGAATGCAGTGCCAAGGAAAAAAGGAACACACCCACCTCTAACATGAAAGCCCAAAAAGATAGTAGCAGTCGAAAAAAGAGGTAGAATAACCCTAGAACCAAAACCACCATGGAAGAACACAGAACACAAAGATAACCCAAGACCATCTCCATCAGAAGAGAACACAACACACAAGGATAGCATAATTTCTAATAAGTATACCACTTCCTTAGAAACACCTTCCTCCACTAAAACTCCTACCACAACAGGCCAAAAAACCACAAAGAACAGAAGAGAGGATGGAATATAACCCCCTCTTCTAGACCAAGGTATCAACAAGGGCTCCAACATAGCAAAAAAGAAAGATGCGAGCCAAGAAATAGGCCAACAAAACCCCAACAGCCAGGAAACCATGACGTCCACAACCATGCCAGGGAAAATCCTCATTTTCCAACACACCATGCACCCCATGCCAAGCCAATAAATAGCAGCAACAGAGACTTCAACCATGACTTATTCCAATAGACCTGAAGCAACAACCAAAAGCCACCATAAACAACTAGAAGGGACCCAAATAGCAGCCACAACCAAGCAAAACCACTACAACGATCCTCAAGCATCCTACACAAGGAGAATAGACACCCAAACCACAAGGAGGCTATGATCAGCATCATCCTCATCCTTATTTGATCCTCCATTACCATCTTTGTTGGAGGAATTCAAACTACCCTCACCGCTTCGCTTCCCGCCCACGCACTCCATTACCAATGGTCAATAATATGATTTTTGTTCTTGCATAGATATATTAATGAAAAGGAGTAGTCATATTATCGATATTTGGAGAATTGTAAAATGCTTCGTATTGTTTGATATTAAAATTTAGGTGCTATTTATATTAAAAGGAAAGCTTGGATAATATTATTATAAATAATGTTGGAATAAAAAATTTCTAGGAGAGAAAATAGAGATATTCTAATGATGGAGAATTTGGGATATATTAGCATTTGGAATTTAAATACTTTCCACATTGACAAGTTATTCAATATATGTTTTTCCATTGTTTAAATTGGAAATTAAACAGTAGTTGGATAGCTTAAGGGTTTACAAAAGAATTTAGTGTTTAATTAGTATTTGAATATTTGATACTATCTTTGTAATTGATTTACCTTTCTTTTATATTAAATTAGGCCCATAATAATTATTAATGTAACTTTTACAATCATCCAAGGAAGTAATAACTTAGTATAGGGAATGTTTATTTTCCTTTTGAGATGTTCAAATATTTAAAGAAATTAAAAGTGTTAATATTCTAAAATTTCTTTTGAGGAAACAAGTAAATCCATAAGTAAATCAAATCTTAATTTTTTTTTTTGTATATATCAAGATATCTTACGTTATTGTTTATGTTAGAAAATAGTTCAAAATTTCTTGACAATAAAAGTAGATTGATGTATGTGTTGAAGTAAGTAGATCAATCGTCATTTCTCCCTTAAGAATATTTACTATTGACTTCTTCATTTCATATTCTTATAGAATAAATAAAATTCACTCACCATTGAGTAAGTGTAAGAGTATGTTTTCCTTTTAAAAAATTATGAATGAAGTAATGTTCCATTTCCTAACACTGTATGCTCTCACCTTGCCTCATTGAGGATCTTGGTGATCAGAAAGTGGAAAGGAAATGTTTTAAAAAATCTTTCATTTAGATGCTTTTAAGAATTGCATGTTGATTTTGTACATATATGTTTTATTTCTTGAAAGATTTAAATTGAGGAAAGATAATAATTTAAATCATTGCACAAAGATCAAAGAGAATTTTCTCACTACTTGAATATTTTGTGTGATACTCTATTCCTGAGTTTCCTCTTGTGGTGATAGTTGTGTTTGGGACTATCTTCTATGAGTGATCTCTTACTGTGATTATTATGCGAATTTCTATTTTCATGAGTGCTTATGGAAAGTTACCTTCCTAGATGGGTGTAAAATATGGGTATCAAGGAGTGTATGCTATTTTTTCACATTCTACTATTATTTAGTTGTATACAGTTATATTCTTGGCCAAGAAAATGTTGACCATTGGAATAATGGATTTATTTTATATTATTGCTCTCTGCCATATCCTAGTATTGATCATAGCATGTTCTTGTATAATAGAAATACATGTAGACATACTAGGCATGCACTAGATTCCATTCTATACATTAATTTATTTTTAATAAGCATCTCACTTAGGGTCACTGTTTCTTCATGTAAGGAAGAACTATCTGGGGAAACCTAAACTTTACGATTGTGTTGTCACATAAAATTGCACCCTATTGAACAAGAGTTCAGTGTTCTAATGGCACAATGGAAACATCCTAAAGGTGTGGGACCTGCATGAATGAGGTTGAATCTTTGGAATATGTCGGCTTCCTCTTCTAACCTAAGTGCAAATGTGTTGGTCTAACCCAACACATGAAAACCCTATCACTACTCTACTCTAACATCTCACAAGGAAAAGGGATAAAAAGAGAACATGAAATGAAATAAAGGTGATACACTAAGATATAATTCATTTCTTCTTTTCTTTAAGATTTCTCAATACATTAACAAATCAACTAAAACATAAATTTAGACATGAAGGTAAGAAGTTTCACTCAAACATGCAAGAAATAGTTGTGATAATAGCTAGATTTCATTAATATAAGACATAAAGCCATATTTTATAATGGAAGAATGTAGAATATAGTGTCTACAAAAGAAAACAATGAGAGGAGACCAAAAGAAGAACACTTAAAAAGAATACAAGTGTTTCTTTTATAGATCAAGCATAACTTGGATGAATGCAGCTCAAACCCTAACCTATCTAGGGCTATCAATCAAGGAGATCTGATCATGAAAATTGCACCAGAAAGAGAGCCTAGAAAGCCAATACCTGCACGTCATACCCTTTTCATAAATATTTGCTTGAAAGTGTGTCCAAATCCCCCATAAAATTATGGATATGGGCATGGATCCATTAGAAAGAATGAAATAGTAGTAATAAATGAGTATGGGTGCTACAAAATCCACTTGTAGAAGTTGGAGAATGCTTGCACCACCATAGCCATCAATGCAGTATGGGAGAAGAACAAAAAATCAATTCAAAGTTGATCAGATTCAATCTAGTTGTTGAAAATGCAATTGTTCCATTACTTCAAGGTCATACAATGTGTTTAGCCATTGGAGTTTGAATTTAGGTTGTGATCATGGATGGATGCTTGAGATCACAACCTCAACAGAAGCTTAAAACATGGTCGTTGATTGTGGAGATATATGATCAATGACCATCTCGAGCTCTCTTCAAATTGTGTCTCCCTTCAAAAGCCTCTCCCTTAAAAATGCAATGGCCTACATCCACGCAATGCAATAAAATGAAGCCACGTCACCCTTATATCTCCCCTTCACAACCATCGCACATCACAATTTAGCTTTGTGCTTTATCAATTGAAATGTGATGCCTTGAGACCTCACAACAACCTATCCCACCGACACCTATCAAGGAATGTTCCCTTAACATATACCCTTCTCCCTGGCATTCATCACATATTGCATTTTCTTATACAACTTCCTTATTTAAAATTGTGATGCATTGAAACCTCACGATGAACTAGGATTAGAACATGTGTAACAATCTAGAACCTTCAACCCATATCACATTTTCCTTCATTCTTCTTCAAAACATACTTGTGATGTATTGAGGCAATCTGATGCAATAGGATGGTGACACGTACTGCACTCTAAAAGGAAAAGTCAAGGACCCACCATTGCATATCGCTTTCACAAACATGTTTCATACTCTCGCATTCCTCTAGGCAACTGATAACATCACCCTCTAAGCAGTGCATGCATGTGGGATCCACCCTATTGTTAATCATCGATTTCAACCATTGATCTTTGTGGGAAAATATTTATCATTAGAATTTAGGAAATAATAAAGTATTTGATACTCCATGAAACAGGTAATCACTTAGGTTGAGGGGCTGGTCACCATGATGAATTCAAAGTCTTAAGTCATAACTTAAGCAACCTTCAACTGCCAGTAGCCAATCAATGATAAAATATAAGCCCTATTTAGCGCCATGACCTAGGTAATGAATGGGTTGATCAGAAAAAGAAAATCTTTAATAACCTTGTTGGTGGCCGATAGGGGTTTTTAAACCAATATGAAATACCAAAAACCCTTTATCTTTATCGCTTTATCATCATCAAGCAAAGAAAGAGAAAGTTTAGACAACTTTGTCGAAGATCGATGCATGTTTCCAAACTTGAGGAAAACTCTGAAATGACTCAAATTTACTTAGAAAATTCCTTCAAAGGTTAAGAAAACATATACATTGAAACACTTTAGAACTTTGCAAAGATGAACCCTGTGTGATATGTTAGGAGTAGGAAAGGTTATGAAAACCTAGGCAGTGATCGACAAAGTTTTGAGTATCGACTAAAAGACCGATGACTTCAAGACTTAGCCAAATATTTCAAATGGGATACGAACAACACGACTAGGATGTTGGGGCTGGTCAACACATGGTGTTAATGACATGATTTGTTACTTAAGGGACTACAAACGGGCAGTAGCAAGTCAATAGTTGAACATAAGAAAAAGCTAAGGAAAAAATCATTTCAGGGATCAGGGATTGGGAGGAAGGCTTACTTCCAATGATGAAAATATGGAAAGCAATAAGAGGGAAGATCAAACCCCAAATTTTGGTAGACCAAGACTTGGATAAATCCTAAAATTCCTTTGATTGAGCTTCAAAGGTTGGATGGTAGGCTTGAGGATTACCAAAACTAAAAGGTGGAAAACAATAAGATGGAAGCCGGATCCCCAAAGTTCAACAAGTTAAGACTTATAAAAATCTTGAAAATCATCCTTGGGAATTCAATGATTGAGGGTAAGGCTTAAGTCTTACCAAAGCGAAGTGGTAAGGGTTAAAGGGTACGACTGATAGCTGAAACCTGAAACAATTAGCAAAAAATAGAAGGAAAAGAAGGAGTGGGAGCAATGAAGAAGGCATGCGAGTATGAAGGGAAGTGAAAACCCAAAATCCCAAAACCTCAAGAATTAGCCAATTTTAGACCTTCCAAGGGAAATTCATGCAAGATGGCCCATGTAAGATCTCTCATATCAATTATCAATGATGGGTCATCAAAGGGTGGCATGAAATGTCAACATTTTTGGCAATTTTTGAGGGATGATTGTCTACTAATCATGGAATCTAGGGGCCTTATCAATTCATTAGGCACAAATTCATGAAGTGGATTTATAAAAGTGGGCCTCTCAAGGGAAAAGAAAACATGTGCAGGCTTGCACTTGGAGAAAAGCATGGAAACTATAACATACATTCCCTTAAAGAGAATGTAGGGTGTGAAAATATACTTCTTGGAAAATAAAACAACTAACTAATATGTACATGAAACTCAAAATTCATTAGAAATAAGGTTTGAGATGAATCCCATTGACTGAGATTGGAAGAACCTCACCATCCAACTTGAAAAGATGGAATGCATTGGCCTCCTTGTAGCTAGTGATGACATATGGACCACTCCAAATGGCATCAAATTTGGAATGTCTTCTAGTTTTGGCTCTATCTGTATCCCATTTCAACACTAGATCTCCCACCTAGAACATCTTGTGGACTACTCTTTTGTCAAAGCTTCTTTTCACTTGTGCTTGATGGGTTTCTATGACTTGCATAGTTTTTTTCCTTGCCTCCTCCAGTTCCAAGAGCTCAACCAACTTTATTGTCATAGAATCATTTTATTCTAACTCCATCTGATGTGCCAACTCAAGAGATGGAAACTCCAATGATAATGGTAACCTTTCCTCTCTTCCATAAACTAGCATGAAAGGAGAATTACCAATTGCTCTTTTAGGAGTAATTTTATCAACCCAAAGGGCTATCTTCAATTTTTCATGCTAGACTCTTTGATTGTCCTCAATGTTCCTCTTGATAATCCTAATGATATTTTTATTTGAAGACTCAACCAATCCATTACCCTGAGGGTAATAATTAGATGAGGTCTTCAATTAAATGCCATGGCTGATTTCCCAATCAAGGATCTGAGCACTGGTAAAATCATTGGCATTATTTGAAATGATGGTAGAAGGAGTGCCAAATCTTGTAACAATTCCATCAAGGAATTCCAAAATTGAAGCATCAGTGGCATCCTTCAAGGCAACTTCCTTTATCCACCTATTGAAGTAGTCTGTGGAAGTCAAAATCCATTTGTGACCAACACTTGATGGTGGATTTATCATGCCGATAAAATCCAAACCCCACTGTGTAAATGGTTGATCAACTTGATGGGATGAAGAGGGAGGACAACCAACCTTTTCTTTCCAAAAAAGAAAGCACAGTTCTTGCAATTTCTCACCCATTTGTGAGCATCATTGAATAGGGTTGGACAATAATAACCAACACTCATGACTTTTATAGCAGTAGTCCTTGCATAAAAATGGCCACCTGAAGGACCATCATGGAACTCTTCCAACACTTTGTTGACCTGATCTACCTTTATGCATCTTAATAGGACCCCATTGAAATCCTTTTTGAAGAGTATGCCATCCACTATGACATAGGAAATGGACTATAATATGAAGTGTCTTCTCTTGGTCCTATCCAAACCTAGAGGATACTTAACTTCCTGCAAAAAGGTAGTCATATCATTCACCCAACCTTTATAGGAATTAATGTTGGGTGCTTGTTGTTCCTGCAACATAAGGGAAACCTCTATAGGGACCTCAAGTGTTGAGACAAGTTGCTCACACAACCCTTTTCCTCTCACTAGCTTGGTGATTTTGATGTCAACATCATACTCCATCACCTTGGTGATCCATCTATCCCTTTTTCCATTGATATCTCTACTCAATAGGAACTCTTTAATGCTGACATGGGGCACCATTAACTGTATCCTATTGTTAGACAACATGTTTTAAAAAAAATTCAATGTCCTAACAGCATCAAGATCTTTCTTTTCAACATATTTGTACTTGACCTCATAATCTTTAAGCCCTTCACTAAAGAAAGCAATGGGCTGCTCTAGATTTTCTTTATTTAACTAGGTTAGGGCAGTTGATATGCTTGCTTCACCTTCAAAAGTATAAAGAATGAAATCCTTGCCATAATTAGGATTGACAAGGGTAGGAGCTTGAGAAATATCTTGTTTGATAGCCTTAAAGCTATCCTTACCTTCCTTGGTCCATTTGAAGACCATTTTTTTCTTAAGCATAGATGTAAGAGGCTTTACCAAAGCAACAAGATATGGAATGAACCTCCTCACAAAGTTAATTGTGCCCAAGAAACTTTGTAATCCCTTCTTGTGACTAGGAAGTGGGATGACCAAGATAGATTTTACTCTCGTAGGATCAATGACCAAGCCATCCTTTGACACAATTTGTCCAAGTAATTTTCCTTGATTAGTGGCAAAGACACATTTATTTGGATTTAGGGAGATACCATATTCCTTGGATGTCTGAAATACCTACTCAAGGTGACTAAAATAGTCTCTTGCATGCTTTGAAAACTTTGTGATATCATCCAAGTAGACCAAAACAAACTATCTAAACACACCTTGAAATTCCATATTCATGGCTCTCTGAAAAGTGGCACCTACATTGGTTAGACCAAAAGGAATTTTATAATAAGCATAGGTGCCCCACTTTGCATTAAATGTTGTCTTGTGTTGATCAAATTCTTGGACAAGAATAGGATTATAACTTGAGTAACCATCCAAGAAAGAAAACCTTTATGACCCACTGACTCTTTGCAAAATTTTCTCCTTGGAGGGGAAGGGATAATGATCCTTTAGGGAGGCTCTATTTAGATCCCTAAAATCTACACAAAGCCTTATTTCCCCATTCTTTTTTTCTGACAAGAACAAGATTTACCACCCAAGAAGAATTCTTGATGAGAAAAATAATTCTAGCCTCAATCAATTTAGCCAACTCTTTTCTCATCAAAGGCTCAATCTTAGGATCTATAGGCTTCTATTTTTTCCTTATAGTTTTGGCATCTGGGTCTAATTCAATTGTATGTTGGTCAAGGCCTGGGTCAAAATCCTTTGGGTATTCATAAGTCCAAGCAACTACATCATTGTATCTATTGCAAAGATCTATGAAAACATCATGTTCAGTGGTAGAGCATACCTTTCCCAAGTTTAGAGACTTTCCCTTTGCAATCACAATCATCTTGAAGTTGCCCTTCTTTGCAACTAAGTTCACTCTTTTCTATTTTAACTGATCATCAGGGTTGAAGATACCTTCAAGGGTGATGATGCAATTTGGTAGCTCACTACTGTATTTGACTCCACTTTCTGACAAAAGTTTGTTGAAATATCGACAAAGTATTGTCAGAATACTGACGAATCACTGAAATAATTTTCATCGCTAATTTTTTGTCGCTTTCCCAACCAACTTTAAAATGTTGAAATCATGACTCAGCTTCATCGGTTTTCGCCACAAAAAAGGGATCTGGTGTTCATCAGAATATCGACAAAATTTTCGTCGATCTAGTGACGAACAATAGCCAGAACACAAGTGGCATTCCTTTGCCAAATCGTTGGAACAACATCAGAAGTTCATCAAAAGTACGACAAAATGGGCAAGTCATTATGACAAAAATTTTGTCTGAAGTATTGCAAATTCGTCGGATGCTTTTGGAGATTCATCGATTGCTTTCATCAAAAGTTCGATGAAACAATGCAATTTAAAAAAAAAAAACACTATTCGTTCAAATGTAGGCATTCTAGACTCATCACAATGGTGTACTAGAGCAATCCATAACTAGAGCAATCTATCAACAAACAATTAGACAATGGTAGTCAACTAGAATTTCTTAGATTAAGTGGGAATCTATTGTTGTAAGTATCCACATACTTGGGATGGAAATATACTTTGCATTAAACATGCTTATAATAGAGATCCACACAAGTTTATGAGGTAAAGTCCTTTCTAAGCATGTCTTGGGTTTTAGCTTGTGACACCCTTGGACATACCTACTACACACCACCTCATGTGGATTTGCACAAATAAGAATAAGAAACAAATATTGCATAGAAATTTCAACACATCCAAAGTGTTCACAAAGAAATACAATAGATGCTCTCTCACCAACAACAAAAATACAAAAAACACCATGACACTATGATATGGGCCTCACATCATTTTGCACATAATTAGTGAGAAATTTTTTATTTTAAAACTTTTGTAGTACCTAGGACTTCACATAGTATTTAACGTGAAATTCCTCAAGACATACTTTCCTCTTCTTAAACTAGTGGCAACTTAACATCCTTCAAACTTGGATCCTAAGCACTTTTGTGCATTTGCACAAGGTGAGATCATATAAATAACCACAACATACACATGTAAAGTTTCGCATCATTTATTCAAAGTGTCTAAGGTTGGGTTTTATGCAAATCAAGCAAAGTTGTACAATGTTTAGTAGCTCTATGTTCAATTTTTATAGCTCACTAAAGTCATGATAGGAGAAATCACTTCTCAAGAAATGGAACATATAACAACAGGTCTTCATACCATACTTGGGTTAGCATGAAAACAAGTTTGATGAATGCCTTACATCATCCCCAAATATAAGAGAAAGTGAGCAAGAAGAATCATACACAAGGAAAGAAAAAGGATTACAATCATGTGTTAAAATACAACCAAATATTCATACCTAATTCATGGCAGTAGGGGACAATAAGCATAAGTAACAAAATGAAAACAAACTTGCCTTGTGCTTATTACATCAAAGTGAAATTACAAATCAATTTTCCAAACCACAAAAATTACTTTCAAACTATTCTTCTCCCATGGAGAAGACATGAAGTGGAGATATATGTCTTCTTCCAGGCCATATTGCAGAAACTGCATTACCCTTGACCGAATTACTCACTATTCCCAAAAACATCAGCATCATGCCTGTGTCGCAACAATATATAGGGGAGAGGACCCGGTAGTTGAGCACCCTAACTTCACGCTTCTAATTATCCTACGTGGAAATTTCAAATCACTCCCAATTTTTTACAGTAGCTTACTTGACAAGTCCCCTGCTTATAACTAAGGTGTCAAGGCCACATCATCAAATATGATGCCACATCAACATGCTTTTTGTCAAGGTGTCCAAAAAGACCCAAAAAAAAGTGAGACCAATATTTGTGCATTCACGGCATGTTTTATTGAGCACTAATGTGAAATCACATGATTGGTTGCTTTTTAGATCAAAGGAATACATTTTGTTTAATTATGGGTAGTCATCATCAACACTAACAACTTTAAAATCACAACTATTGGTCCAATATTGTTAAAAATATTGGGCATTATATAAACCACTACTATCACAATTATTGAAACATGCTCAGGTACTAGGTCCTCTCCCCTAGACTAAATTAAGGAAAACATTATTGTAAACACAATATGTATAGAAGAATATGAATGTAAAGTAAAATGGATATTAGCAAAACATAAATGTAAATAAAAGTAGTGTGAGCAAAAAATGAATCTAAATTGGTCTTGAACAAATAAAATCATACCCAATTAACATTAAGTTATACTAACCTTGTACTCATTTCCATTGTCAATCTTGAAGGTTACTTTGATGCCTTCTGCAGAAACTCTCTAGCCACGAGGCAAGAGAAGGCGGGAAAACCAAGTGTATATTGATGACTTCTTGACAATCAAAAAGAAACAAGCAACCAGTCAACCCTATTAGAACAGAATAGTCTTATGAATTGATTTTATTTGTTTTACTGGCTAATGGATAGTGGACCTAGTTCTCTTGAATTAAGATACTACTAAGATGTGTTGGCTAGTGATTTTAGACTACTGATATTCTGCTTCAATCTCTATAAGTTACTTTTGTCTTAAATATATTCAAGATAACTCTGCAAAAAAATTCCCTGATCTGTTAGAAATTATGCAGATTATTTTGTTAATACTTCTCCATTTTGATATTTTCTTTCAAAAATTCATAGAAAGATATGTAATGCCATATTTGAAACTTACATATTTTCATTTTACTAGTTCTGTATTTATAGGATATGATTCCAACAATTGTGAAACGCATTGGCAATATGTTGGATGAATGAAGTAAACTATGCAAATGGCAGGTGTAAAGCCAAATTCCTTAACCCTTTCCAGCATCCTTCTTGCCTATTCTAAAACATGTGCTTTGGAACAGGGCATGAAAATCCATCTAAGTATAATGAAAAGGATATTTTTGTCAGATATTATAGTTGGAAATGCTTTGGTAGATATGTATACAAAATGTTGAAGCATAGACAAGGCAATGAACCATTTGACAAAATGCCCCAAAGAAATGTGGTATGATGGAATGCCATGATTGCAGGATATGCACAAAAGGGATTATTTAGAAGGATTTACAAACTTTCAAGCAAATGCAATTGGTAGGTGTAAAGCCAAATTTTACAATTTTGGCCAACATCCTGCTTGTCTGTCCCAAAATGGGAGCTTTGGAACAGGGTATGGACATCTACCAAAGCATAAAGGAAGGGAGATTGTTGAGTCATTCCACATTCATTTTTAATGGTCTAGATACTAAATGGTGGTTTTAAGACCTTAACTCACCAATAGAGGTGTGGTGAAGTTTTCACAAAAAATTAACCAATCATTTAGGATCTTGAGGGATACAAATTTAGCGGACGCAAGGATTGGTATGGGAAATTGATGTGCCATGATGATCACAATTATGTAAATTAATTCCAATTAATTATACTTAATTATATTTATGCTAGAACAATTCAACAAATTGATGAAAATGGATGAATTGAATTCCATAAACATAATTGTTGTTTTAATCACATACTAAATGGTGGTTTTAAGACCTTAAATGGTGGTTTTAATCCCATCTCCATCCCATTGATATAGGTATAATATGTGGATGGGATGGATTGAAATAGGAGTCTTTTTATGTGTTTAGTGTTTTTTTATGGTGGCAGGACAGTTGAAGACTAGAACACAAGAATATGTTGTTGTTTCAAGACAAAAACTGAGTTTTTCCACCCAAAAATGGAGGTTTCAAGTAGGGTATTGAAGGAATAACTCATGCATGGGCTAGGAGATGATTCTAAAAGCATAAGCAGACAGAATGAAGCATGTTTCAATGATTGGCTGGAGTATTGGAGGTTTGTAAGTATGTGTTTCATGAAACCCTCCCTGTTTTGGTGCTTGTTCACCCTATAAACAAGGGTTTGATGGTTCAAGGAGTTTTAAAGCCTTTCAATCCTTAAATTTGATTGAATCTTGAGTTTTGTGTCATGTATGGTGACTTTTTGAAGTTTATTGGTGTTTTGGTGAAGATTTATGAGCACTTCCTTTGTAAAATAGGCCTACTTTAGTAGCCTTTTAGCAGCACACAGTGTAAGAACCTGATGATTTCTTTGAAGAAGAATATTGAAAGCTTTTACTATGTTGATATGGATAGTAAAAGGTCTTTTAATGTGTATTTGGATTTTGGTATTTGACTTTGGTTTGTGGGATTCACCCGCTTTAGGGTATGGAAGCCTATTTAAGAAGTGGTGCTTGTTTGCATGGATAATGGTAATCTAATAAAACAGTGACAAAAGGAATTGTTAGTGGTTGGAAACTATTGTATTCATGTTGAAAAAGATGTTTCAAAGTTTAGGATAAGGTATAGAAGGCAGTGTATGCTGTTTTTAATGATTTAGGTATGGTGAATCTAATATGCATGAATGATGACTTGACTGCAAAAAGGACAGTAAGTTAGAATGGACAGAGTTGTGAAGTAGATGATTGATTGTTTCTTTCAAAACATGATGAACCTATTGCATTGAAGGTCTGATAATTGGGGTATAGATGGTTGTTAATGTTCCTTGGTGATTTGGTATAGGTGTTTGATTGTTTTTCCTTGAAGGGATACAATTGCAATGTAGATTTATATGATGTAAAGTAGAGGATGTGAATGGTTCTCTAATCAGGTTTTTGATGCAATGACATACAAAAGGAACAGTGTTGAGAGAACAAATGCAAGAAAATAGATCATAGAGCAGGAGTCATAGAGCATGAAGTTTTTTGTGGAAAGACTTGTGCCATGAAATTTTTGTGGACAGACTTGGAGGCATGAAGCATATGAGGACATGAGTCTTAGGTTTTACATGCTAAATTTCAAGACATGTAAAGTGATCATAGATATGAATTTGTAAAAAATCCAAAAGACTATCATGTGCCCTTAGCAAAGGTTATGACTGTGATGTATTTTCAATGGTTTTATGCACTATGAGTCTCTAATGGATTGGTAGACTGTGGTTTATCCTCCATAGGTCTTTATGAAATATGTTTACCCTTAGTAATGTATTAATGACTATTATCCTTTTTGTCAAGACAAAGATTGATGACTGAGATTGAAGCATTATGGAAGTGTGCTAGTTATGGTTGTGGCTTAACAAGGGTAGATTTTGGTAAGGAAGACAGTAAGTTGAATGAATGTAAGTAGAGAAATTTTTGCATACCTGCAAATGGTACAAAATTTCATGGTTAAGTGGAAGCCTCCCATCAACAACAAGATCCAAATATTCTTGTATCTATCTCAATCAAGCCTCTAAACCCTTCAGAGTTGTCAAATTTTCCACTAACCTGTTATGCACAAAAGTCAAATTTTAGAGTTATGTCACCACTAAAAACAAAAGAAACAGAGCTTTGAAACCAAATCCACACACAACACAATGTGGTATTCATACAAATCCATACAAACAAACTAAACTCAGAACATTGGAATGGAAACAACTTCAAATTGTGATGCAAAGCATGGATTCACTTTACTCAACTGGAGGCACATTTCACAATAATGGTTTCTTCATCTAAAACATTTGTACGAGGTTCAAATAGTAAAGAGATTAATGAAAGATAGAGGAATTAAAAAGGTACTTGGATGTAGTTGGATTGAAGGCCGTAAACTGGTACATGTTTTTTGTGTAGGAGTCATATCACATCCACAAACATGGCAGAGCTATGCAAAGCAGGAGAAATTGTCTTGGAAAATGAAGGCATCAGGGTATAAAGAATCATTTTTCTACCACCATAGTGAAAATTTAGCACTTTCTTTCATCTTTGCATATTGGTTTGATGCTTCAAATGATGTATTTCTTATATTGAAAAGTGCATTACCTTATTGAGCTTCTCTTTGTTTCGAGAATATTTTAATATTCTCTACTTAATAGGGCCAACCATGTGATGGTGGAAGTTCATTTGGCCCCTACCCCCCCCCCTCACATCACTCTCAATTCCCCATACCCGATCATATAACATTAATCATCCATTCATTCATTAATAACATATAACATTCATTCATTAACATATAACATTCATTCTTTCAGTTTTTACATATTATCAAAAATATGGTTGTCATAATATGATTACAATCACTTTTTTTTGTTTCTTTTTTGTAGCTAAAAAAAGAAGTGGAGTATCGCTTTCTAAATCATCTGCCCCCCTTCAGTTGTTCTATGCTCTGCTCATGATCTTAATGTATGCCTAGTTGTGTACTCATGACGTGGACGCCGCTACAAGGGGGGTCTACTACAATAACAAAGAAATGTTAAATTGATATGTTTTATTATTATTGTTACAAGTATTTCATTAATTAAAAGAACATTAGAGTGGTTCTCTTTACCTGATGGGGCCACATCATGTTCCTGATCTTTTCTTATAGCCTCATGCTCAACATGTTGAACACCCTCTAAATCCTAATCTGGAGTTGAAACACGAAAGGTTACATTAATTAATACACCAATTGCAATTAAATATGTTTAAAAGAACATTAGAGTGGTCCTCTTTACCTGATGGGGCCACATCATGTTCCTGATCTTCTCTAGCCTAATCATGCTCAACATGTTGATCACGCTCTACATGCTCTAAATTTGAAACACGAAAGGTTACATTAATTAATACACCAATTGCAATTAAAGATGTTTAATTGTATTAATCCATACTGTGTTTTGTATATCACATGAATACATCTAGTACCGGGATGCACACCATGACCTTCATCTGCAGGTTGTGCTCCACCCTCACCAGGTTGCATTCCAATGTCATATGCAGTATTATCATTACTTGTCTGTTTAAAACAAATAGGCACACAATTACTTTATGGTGGAAATTAATATTGAATAGATTGCACAAGCATTCAATTTTAAATAAACTTTATTGAGTTTATTTACTTGTGTGTCGGATGCAGTGGAAGATTGTGTTTGCCCAGTCAAGACTCTTAGGCATTCAACCATGGCTCCATAGCCTTGCTGGAAGGAAATCTTCAGGTCCTCTTCTATGGGCACTCTATTGAATTCAGAGCCCTGCATTTTTGCATAAGATCATGAATTTTTCTTCTATGGTGTGATAAAACCAAAATTGTTTGCAATTTATTATTTGGATGCAATATTTCATTTATTGATACTTACAATTCGTGCGGCTAATTTCATATAACCACTAGAGCCAAGTTTATGTTGCCTTTTTTTTCTAGTCTTTCCTTTGTTGCCTTCGATGTGTCAGGAAGCCTATGAAAAGTTTGAAATACGTTAGATTATGTAAAAATAAAGAGTAATCAGTATATAATTACATTGTTGATAGTATCACATACCTTCCTTGGCTTGGTGGTGTCTTTCCTTTTTTCTTTTCAGCCTTCTCCTTTCCATCTGACACCAAGTCCTTCCACTCCCTCTCTGGAATCATTGGAGGATGCTTGTACTTTTTTTTCTTCTCTAAATGTGACCTATATTGGTCCCTCACATACTTTAGATAGGTACCAGCTTTCTTAAGGACCTTGGTTCAGTTGAATTTTTTATCACTGAACAACACAACTAAACGGTTAATGAGCTCATCTTTTAAATCTTGATTTTGGGCATTCCACCGTGTACGTATGGTGGGCCCGGAGAGCTCCAATGTAATATTACTTAGATGTTTATAAAAAACATCATTTCTTGCAAAATGATCATGGAGTCCTTAGTCTAAAAAGAGTGATCAATAAGTAAATTTCAATTGCATTATATATAATAATAATTAAAACATTTTAAAGTACCTAGGACCTTCTCTATCTTTATGGGAACAAAATCCTCGGTCACCACAAATGTGACCGGAAATTTTCTCGTACTAGTAATATGGGAACATCTAGGAAATTTTGCTAAAACATCACCAGTACTGGTGGCCTCTGCATCCCTAGCTACATGTCCTGACGCATGTTCTAGCATGTGTTTGCTACCAGAGGGTGCACTACCGAATGCCTGCATGCTATGTGTTGTTGACATTTCAGTCGACAATATAGGCACGGATGATGTGGTTGAATGATGTGATGTATGTGCAGGAAGATCAATATGGACACTTGTACCAACCCCTACTCCCTGGGCAGCACCTACAGTACCCTAATCATGGCCAGAAACATTATGAGGACGCAAAAAATCATGTAAAAACAACACATATTTTAGTTCATGACATAAAAGAGTACAAAATATAAAACCATGAATGAACTTATGTTATAATTAAAGACCTCATGACAAATTACTTGCAAGTTTTGTGCTCTCTCAGTCAATATTTTAGCCCTCTGTCTTATCTCATCTGTTTGAGGCACTATGAATAACAACTGAAGGATTTCTTCATTGCATTTTTTTGGGTCTTCCTTATCATATCGAGAGGGTTTGCAGAATATGCGATATCATCATCACATAATAGTGACTGCACCTCCCTATGGATGCTCTCCTCTACTGTTGGTGCCTTTCCCCAATCAACTGATTGCAACAAGAATATTAAAAACATTATCTAAATTAACCCAATAAACTTATTAAAAAAACATAATAATAAAACATTTTGCTTGTATCTAATTTGTACAATTACAATGAGGTGAACTTGTCAGGTAGAAGCGCCTAAAGATACATCGCGATATGTGCTCTGGACCAGAGCCTTCCCCATACATTCAATGTCCCGCTGTGACAAAAATTAAATATAAAAAAAGCATTACTGAAATGAAACCAATAGACTTACGAAAAAAAACATAATAATAAAATGGTATATTGGAGTCATTAATTGGAGGTTGGGTAAAATGGTAGTATGTACCACCCCCATAGTAACTGTGTTTGTATCTAAGTGATTCAAATTGTAATCGATTAGCAACTCTTCCCCTGCAGTTATTGATTTTATCGCACATACGAATACACGGTTTCCCTTGTGCGCCTCGAATATGCAATTGGGTTGCTTGTTTGTTGACCCAGGTCGTGTACTATTTATAAACCTTGCAATATTCCCTGATGCTTTTGGCCTTCCATCAATGTACATAGCCACTAGTTTATTTTGATCCTTATCTTTTAGTTGTATATAATTTGCTGACAGTACATACCTATGCATACTTCGTGTATATCGAACCAGCTACATCTAATCTTTGTAACTATAATAGGGTCTGACATACTCCATCAATTTAGTAACTTTGTCGTAACAGACCTTTATTTCATCCATGCAAAATAGGCCCAAACCATGTAATGACGATGGTTCTATGTGATATATCCTCTCGTTGACACAAAAATCAGTGTTTATTTGAGGAAGTTCCTTGGGTACCCATTGTTTTCGTAGATGTTTGTACCTCAAGGGCACCTCGATGTCACCTATGCTCTCATCATCATAAGAACATGACCCCCCTTTAGCAAGAAAAAATTCCATGTGTTTACAGAATTTTCTTCTAATCTTTTGAACTCTAGTTGATCTCCCTCTTTTAGACCTACTACATGTCTTGCTTTCCTCTTCTCTTCCTGAATTTCCCTCACTTGAGGAAGACAAATTTGACAAATACCTATTTGGTGGTACCTGCACTCATAAGGATGTTGGATGAGTTCTTTCATGGTGATGTGATCCCAAGGTGACATTATGATTAATCTATCATTTCATCGCTAGAATTTGATAGGTCATAAGGTAATCAAGTCTTGATAGATTGCAAGTTATTGTTACTACCGTCTAAATGTGTCAATCACAAATCAAATCAATGTATGAAGGAGGTTGTCCCTTGCAATTAATGACTTTAAAATGTCATTATTTTACAACCTAACACAAACATGTAGTTTGGGAGATGCAGTTCACAGTAGCTGAGGCTATGGAAGCCTAAAAAACCTAGACTCAATGATGAATTTTCCTACATGAACAATTTATGGCAATGTTCCAAGGATTTTTGCATGAAAATTGAGGGGCAAAGGTAATGAATGATAATCATTATCAGTCTCATAGTGTTAATCCAATTTATTTGATTTACTAGACTTCTACTTAACGTTTTAACTCCCAAACTTGTAACAAGTGTTAAATGTGACTATGGTCCACCAGTTACACAATCAAGGCCTCAAATGTATTCTCTAATTGTAATCAGAGGAATTTTTCTCTTCATTCAAGTAAATAAACTTGAAGGGAAACACCACCAAGTGGTTTATTGGACACCTACATGACTAAAAATAGCAGCAAATTTACATTTAATGCAAATTTCCATTGAAATTTTTTGTAGTGTGTAGAAGAATGGTTTCACCAAACATAATATTTTGGTTTAAGTTGTCTTGAAAAAGAAAAATTAGAACACTAATAGACATAATTCAGGTGCACGTGTGAGGTGGTTCAACTTTCCACTGATAAACTCCATATATCTAAGTGGTTAACAGGGAGGGAGTGTGTACTAGGACTGGTTAAGTCATCATAATTTTATGCTTTGGCAATAAAAATTGTTTAAGTTGTCTTAAATATTCCTATGTCTAATTTATAGGAGACTTTTGGTATGTTTTAAGGTAGGATGAGTGGTTGCATCAATGTTCTAGTTCTCTATGACAAGGTTTCAACATCTTCAAATAGTGAAAGTTAGTGCTCATAGTCATTTGAAACAACAACATTTTGATTATGTATGATGGTAGGATTTGATAACTTAAAAGAATTGGCTACCCAACAAACTTAAAGTTAAAAGAAAAATTTTCAGTTTAAGGGGTTAGCACTTTCTTTCATCTTTGCATATTGGTTTGATGCTTCAAACGATGCATTTCTTATCCCACTTCTATCATATTGTATTCCCATCCCATTGCAATTGTTGACATTAAAAGTTGTCAAAATTACAATTTTGCAAAATAATGGGTTGTTAAGTGTTTGTAAGTCAATTATGGACGTTGGTTGAAGGTAGTTGGGGTCTGAGATGATTTAAAAATCCTTCCAAGGCCCGAGAAAAGGTTGTTGGAGGAGTTGATACCAAAATTTCATATCAAATACCACGTTCTTGAAGCAATTTTCTGTGTTTTTACTGTTTTTCTAAAGTTCTTTTGTGTTGTATGGATTCGTACAAGCTTGAAATGCTCTGAGATCATTGGTGTAGATAAATATATGTGTTCCCTTTCATTTTCATTTGTTTTGAAGTGCTAAATCACTATTTTGTGGGTGAAAACAATCAAATACAGGGACTGCCCTATTTTTCCTGTGTAAAGGTTTGAGGGCTAAATAGAAATGACATCCACCAATCCACCCACTGTCTTCAAACTGTAACTCGGTGGATTGGTGTGCAACATGGTATGATAGAGGTTCATTGCATTTAGGGGTCTATTTAAGCAAGAAACTTGGCATTGAAGTGATTCCCTAGGGATGACAGGGGCAATTTTCTTGTGAATTTGTGGTTGTTAAGTCATGGTGACACTATTTGATGGTCCAATCTCTACTTCGAAACAAAAATATCTCTAAAAACTCTAAGAGCTATAATGGGATGGAATTAAAGGAAACTTCATATGAAGTATCTTCTAATGAAGGACCTTTGAATTAAGGTCTTCATTTGAAGGTTCTTCATGCAAAGGTTCCTTTTATAAAGCATTTTGGACATGAAATAATTAAAATAAAAAATACCTTCATTTGAAAGTCTTGACATGGCATCATATTTGAATGAAGGTTCTTCATTCAAAGGTCATGAAAGGACATTTGATGCAATCATATGTCTTGTTAAAGTTTTAACTTAATAGTAAGGGCATCATGAGTAGTTTGTTGGGCCCATTCAACAATATATGATGCAAGGATTGAATTGTCTAGAATGTATCTACTATCAAGAAAGCCAATTTGTTTACCTGTATGACTATATCTCAAGCAATAGGTTTAATTGTGATGGCAATTATATTGACAAAGATTTTGTAATCTAGGTCTTGAGAAGCATAATTGGCCACCATCCTAGGAAAGATTCTTCATTCTCACTTTTAGGTGTTAAAATTTAACAATACCTTGATTGATGAAAGAGCCCAAAGAGCCTTTCTCCATGGTATCCAAGTACACATAGTAGTGGTCTTCTCTTACACGGTTGGACATGATTTAAAGAACTTAGCTAGGAATTATTCATTTAACCTAAAGTTCTCTCATAATGCCATCATTGGAAAAGTATGATCAAATTCTTCTATTATGAAGAATTGGTCTATGTGCATCTAGTAATCACTATAAATTTTTGTAAGGATAAAATGACTAATTGCATCAAGTTGGAGAGAATCAACTTTGAGTTGTTCAAATATTATATTCCTCTATTCATAATTTTTAAGGGTTGTGTGTGGAGGAGGTTATCACTACCAAGAAGGGAGGAGACCTTTCCTTGCATATGTTTGTGGTGGAGGTATTAAAGAAGAATTGTATGCCTCTATTTCCATTCATTAGATCTAGCTTATTCTAGCATATACTTGGGCTCCTTTTCCCCTATAAACTTCCATATGTTTGAGTTTATGTTATGTAAGCGTAATTCCATGCTATGTTGAAATATAAGAGGTGGAGGATGTCAAAAGGAAATAACCCCTTTTTAGTTGTACCTTCGAATTTTTTCTTATTGTTTTATGTTTTTAGCAACTTTGTGGACATAAGATTTGAGGTAGGTTGTACAACAAAGAATAACATGTTCCCACCAACAAATTGAACCTCGAAAGTTAGTGGGAATTAATTATGAGTTCTAGATGAGAATGATGACAATGTCAATCTTTTTGGAGGAGGTGGAGGCATTAACCTTAATGTGGAGGATGTTGGGGGTAACTAGGTGGTCAACTAGCTAGATTGACATGAGCAGATGAAGGATCAATAAGAAAAGGAAACTATAAGTTCAAGTTGTGCAAGATGATTGAAAGGGGAGGGACAAACATAAAGATTGGAGGAAAAATAAAGATAAATTTGTCAAATTCACTAAGCTTGTAGAGAGGGCTAAGTCTACAATTGCTTCAGACTCATGCGATGAAGGCTATGTGTGATGAAATCCTAGACCTCAACCAAGATGTGGGTAGATTATGGGAGTTTTTCCAAGACTTGAGAATGATCGATAAAAATGTGAAAGACTAAGCTATTTTATTTTTTTTGTCTTATCTTATACCATTTTAAGAGAATGGGGGTGCCAATGTATGAGAAGATCTTTGGAAACTAGGCATGAAAATTGCAGGTTAAAGAGAATGGGGGTTCCAAACTTATAGTACTCATTGTCCCTTGGTCATCGATTTTCCTTGAGTGCCCTCTAACCTCGTCCTTGGTGTTGGTATTGACCTTGTTTTCACTCCTCCAAACTCTTCCTCGGTGTTGGTATTGACCTTGTTTTCACTCCTCCAAACTCTTCGTCGGCGCTGGTATTGACCTTGTTTTAACTCCAAACTCTTCCTCGGCGCTAGTATTGACCTTGTTTTCACTCCTCCAAACTCTTCCTCGACGATGGTATTGAATTTTCACTTCTCCAATTTGACGAGCTACAACTTAAAAATAAAGGTTTCGTTAGGTTTTAGAGTATGTTAATTAAATTGAAAATTATGCCATTTAGCTAGGTTTTAATATTCTACAATATAGTTAAGTATATATTAGCTATATTTTACATAATAAATAATATAATTATTGAGTTATTATAATTATATATTATATTCTTTAACAAAATTATTAAATACATATAAAATTATTATAATTAATAATTAATAATAAGTATATTTTTATATAATACAAAATATAATTAATATATTATATATTTAATATAATAGTAATATTAGATTAAATTTTATATAATATAATTATATTTATTATTATATAATAGTATATATAGGCTTTTACCTGATATTTTAGAGGATTTTACCATTACACTACAGTTGGTTTACCATTAAATGGCAGTTGAAACTTGTTTTCCAATGACACAATAGTGGTTTCCAGGCATGAGATTTTTTTCAAGCTCAAATCTCACAATATATGTAGCCTATTAGCTAATACAAAGAGATAGAAACTAAAAAGATAGAGAAAGAGAGAAAGAGATGAACTTAGATAGATAGGGGGAGAGAGAGAGAGAGCATGAGAGAGAGAGGGAAAAGAGAAACTAAATTTTGACTGGTTGTTTCATGTCAACAATCCAAGGATGGCATGTGTCCTTGGGGATTTATGCTAAAGGTAGTGATAGGGAGAGGGTTGGATGAGACAATCACAATCCTATGCTCTTGGTCTCTTCTTAGCAAAACCTTTGGTGTTTCTCTCCACCCTCTTGAACCTATAGGTTCTAAGACTTTTTAGACACCCCTGGTTCTTCTAGCCAACCCTCCTATAAATTTCTTACACCTAACCAAGCCAAACTTGGTGCTTTCTCCTCCATTTTCCGCCTTGGCCCTTAATCTTCCTAAAGACCAACTAACTCTCCAAATCTCCTCAACTTGATGCAGGGGCGTGTGGTATCCTCCAAGGCTTCAAAACCATCTCACTATGATTCTTGTCCAATCACAAGTCTTCATTCTTTCATCGCTCCCACTAAAACCTAGTTTAGGGTTTAAGAAGGGCTAGTAGCCCTTGAGCCCCAATTAGGTCTCTTAGCCCGAGGAATTAGGTTATAACTCCTTCCTGCTTGATGAACACCATAAACTCACAAAAGGAACCCCAGCTCAATCTCCTAGCTCTCCAATATTTTTAGGGTTTTGGGCCTTCCCAGGCCGTACACAGGGGTAACCCTGATTTTGAGAGATTTAGGGCTTTTTAAGCCTTTTCTTGGACACACAGTGAACTGTTTTCTTCTTTCAGCCACCAAATGGATTGGTGATGACTCTTGCCTCTTGCTAGACCTTTTTAATGTCTCCTACAATCACTACACACCCTAATTTTCCAGTGCGTAGAAACCCCTGCAACGTTGAAGACTATTTTGCACTGTCTTTCCTAACTGGGCATAGTTTGCTCGCCTAGGAATAGACTTTTTGCATGCTTCTTGAACTCCTACAGACCCCTACTCCTAATATATGTACAGTCATGGAGTTTATCTTCATTCCCAATGAACCCGTACTCAAATTACAATGGCAATGCAACTAAAACCCCATTGTTCTAAAATTTACCAGTCAAAACTACAATTGGAAAAAGAACACAGTAATTACAAAACCCTAGAAAATGAATACTAGATGGCTACTATTCCAATTCAATGCTTCAAAGATAAGCACACTACATGCTAAACTTTTCAAGATCCTTGTTCAACTCATTATTTTTCAGAAGCAAAAACAAGAACAAGAAAACAGAAAGTTGCACACTAAAAAACTATCTCTATTTTCTTGATCACAAGCTATTACAACTTCCACATTCCTTCCAACCTTCATTCATCATCGATCCATGTCTTAAATAGGCCCCCAAAACAATTAATATCATCTTGTCAAACCCACAGATGACCTAATATTGCAAATTATAAAACCCTCTGTGTTTTCTAACCTTTGACAAGGTTGGCAATCTAGACAAGTTAGGGCTTTAAAACCCATCCATGCTTTCCACCTCCCAATCCATTTTCATAATAGATCAAGTTTTATACCTACTCCACCAAATGCTAACAAAATGGTCAACATGACCAAAACCAACATAACCAAAATATAACTTCAACCAAAACTTCAAGGGAACCTAGTATTTTCCCAGGTGCTCCTGCACCAAGTAGCATGCCATTTGATTAAAGATATGATAATTCTCCTTTAAGACCTCTTCAATGTAACCATTGCACACTTAAGGATACAAAGATAAATAGAGGGAAGAAAATATATAGAGAGAGGGAGATAATGAGAAACATACAAATAGAAAGGGAGACAAAGAGATAGAGAGAGGTAGAGAGATAAAGAGATAAGGATGAATAGATAGAGATATAGGGAGGGTGATTCATACATCTCTCCCCGTCGCTCTCTATCTCTTTATATCTCCCATTATCTATGTCACTCCCTCTTCCCCCCTCTATCTATTGAGCTATCTCTCCCTCTCCCCCCTTTCCCTCTCTGCATTCACTCCATCTCTCCCTCCATCTCTCCTACTCTATATCTCTATCTCTATTTCTCTTTTTATCTCCCTCTCACTCCTCTCTCTATCTCTTTCTATCCATATCTTTCTCTACCTCTATCACGATCTCTCTATCTCTTTCACCATCCCCCTCTATCTCTCTATATCACCCCCTTTCTATGTCTATCCCTCTCCCTCTATATATATTGAGCTATCTTTCCCTCTCTCTCCTATGTTCTCTCTCTCCCTTTCTACATATCACTCTCCCTCTCCACCCCTCTTCTTTCTCTCCCTTTTCTACCTATCTATCTCCCTCTCTTCTCTCTCTTCCTCTTCAACCTATCTCTTCAATGTACCCATTGCACACTTAAGGAGACAAAGATATGGAGAGAGAAAGAGAGAAAGAGAAAGGGAGCGAGAGGGAGATAGAGATAAGATATAGATAGGTGGAGAGAGAAAAAAGAGAAAGAGAGCAAGAGAGGAAGCAAAATGAGACAAAGGAGGAGAAAAGATAGAAATAAAGGGATAAAAAGAGGGATACGGAGAAAAAAAGAGAGAAGAGAGAGAAACAAAGATAGAGATAGAGATAGAGATAGAGATATAAAAGTAACACTTATCTTTCTAATGTCAAGCCTTCTAAAAATAGCATTTTATTAAACTATAAGTAGATTATTGTCACCACTCTTCATTCCACATGACATGCCAAATGTAGCAATTGTTTTGTTGCTTTTGTCAAGTTTCATTAACCAAGCTATTTAGTGGGTTGAATAAAGTTGTGTTATGACCCTTGGTCTCTTTAAAATAATTAGACAAGATTAGAAAGAGGAAGGAGAGAAAACTAAACTCCTTCAAAATAGGTGTAGTTGTGGGTTTGTTGGTTTTCTTTGTATACTATATGCTTAGTTCCTCTAGGATAAATAAGTCACTATAGAAATGAAAGATGTTTGATTATCTACCTAATATTGTTTTGTGTTTTTGAAATGGAAGAGATCTACAACTCTATAGAAATTGCTATATGCTAATGGTCAAATTATTAGACTATTTAGATCATTTTATTAGTTGTGTATCCTAACTAATATAGAGTAAGCTTTTTCATTTTAATTGACTACTACATAATAGTTTATGTGTTGAAAGAATTGTTTCCATTATTTGTAGTTTTTACATTGGAATACAAATCATATTTAATTTCATGCCAATTTACTTCTTTCATAAAGATATTTGTTTGATTTTTCCTTGCTATTTTCATCTTAAAATTTAAAAAAATGTATTCTATAATATAGAATTATTTTCAAATTGGGACAAAAAGGATTCTAAGAGATATATTTAATCATAAATTTTACAATCATAAATATCATTTAATTTGTATGTTGTAACTTCACTTTTAGTTAAAATAAAAATAACTTAAAGTTATCTATACATATAGTTAAATTGGAAAAGTTGTTTGAGTTAATTACTAAATTTGATCTAAAAATGTTCAACACTTTAGATAAATTCAATTAGATATAGTTAAATTGGAGGTGTCATTTGAGTTAATAATTAAATAACGTAATAATCAATTAAATCAAGGGACATAATTTTGGATGTGTTTGAATTTAATAAATTAGAAATTAAAATAGACATAAATTACTTGAAATAAGTGCTTAATAACCCATCTAATCAAATCAGAACCTATCAAAAAGGCAATAGGAATTTTCTAAAGAAAAGAACACTTGACCCAATCATAAGTGTATGGCCTTCGCATAAAGGAATGATCCACCTTAGCAATAGCAACTACCCCATCCAAAATTTTCTCACATTACACAAAGCCACAATGTTCCTCCAAGATAAGCCAATAAAATCCTACCTTATGTGTTATAGTAATCAAATTGGAGATGATCCTAAAAATGACATTGCGAAGGGTGATTGGTCTAAAAAATCTAAACGACTTTGCAATTATTTCACTACTACGATCAATGTGTCATCTTTCATGAAATTTCCCAAAACACTATTCATTATGATCATATGGAAATTTCTAAGAGAGCTAGAATAGTTGTAACATCATGAATTAAAAACATTAAAAAGTACATCATGAATTAATTATGTAACCACATAAGTCTAATATAATTCTATCAAGAAATCAATATCAAATAGATAATATAATCACATAACTCATACATTTCAATGTCATTGATCTTCTTCTTCATCCAACTCTTTGTCTGTATTATCTGATCCAGATTCGACATTGTAAGGATTGGTCATATCATCATCATAGTCATTGATATCAGTTTCGATAATGTCATCATCCACACGGATATCATCTTCATGAACAGTGACTCCTACATCATCATGATCTAGTTCCTCTTCTTCGACATCTTCGTCAGGCACATCATCAACTAACTGTTGATCTTGATCATCATCTACATCATCTTCTAGTTCTTCGGTATCTTCTTCTTCCACCACATTATACTTTATCGACCTTCCTCTTGGATCATGTCTAACAACAAATGACCAACTCGGTTTACCTGGAACCTCTGAGTAAAATACTGCTCACATTGGCTTGGAAGAACATAGGGCTCATTTCCAGCTCGCTCGATCGACCTTGTATTAACCATGGTAAATCCATTATCATGTTCAATAACAGTTCTCTCAGGATCATTTTCATTCAATCGTAGTCGGTACCATAGGACGACGAACAAAACTAATTTGAAGGACTTAAAGTCACACTCAAGTATATAATCCAAAATCCATTAGTATCAATTTTCTGAGACTTCTAGATGTATGTCACTTCTAGATGAAACATTAGTCACCTGAAAGACTGCAGCTATCCTAGAATCACAAGTTTTCTTCGTGTCATCCAACTTTTTGATTCGAAATTTATGACCATTGCACCACATAGCCTTGTGGTGTTTCACTTGCAATATGTCAAACATGTAAAAATTATTGCAATATCGTCAGTTGATAAACATATTTATTCTTGGCCAAATGTATGCAAAGAAAAAAAAATCAACATATATATACATCAATATAATTGAAAATAATTAAATAATATCATGGGTGATTAATATATTTATACGTACCTGTTTATCTCTTAAACCATATGATAAATCAATTTCCCTTGGTGTAACATTGGAATCTCCATTACGATGAGCTTCTTTAACCAATGAAGCCACACCTTCCCATGTTAATGTGCGACCAGATTGTTGACATCGTTCAATCCATACCGTCATCCAATCAAGATTGTTTTACAAATGTAGTGCATCCCACTCTCAACCAATTGTATAAAAAAATTGAAATTCACAAACGACGTATAATTAGTTAATTACCATATATGACCTTAATTTATAATTGATGTATATTGAAGATTAATAATTAAATAAGTACAATATACATAAAAACCAAATGTAAAATGTATTCTAATTAATCTCCATGACCATCTTATAATTACCTCTCACTTTCCTCAATCTACCTTTCCCCATCGGTACTCCCCTTCAAATTTGTTAATGGAGTTGGGATCCCAAATGCGATCTACATGGATCTTTGTTGCAAACTTAGGAAGATATTTAGTAATGTACACCATGGTTTGGTATACCATATATCCCTCCACCATAGAACCCTCAGGATGTTCTCTTTGTCTAACCAAAGCCTTTAAAAATTTCAAGTGCCTCTCAACCATCCAAATTGACCTTGTGTGTACAGGTCCACACAATTCAATCTCCTCAACTTAGTGTATGAGGTAGTGTTCTTGTGCATTGAAAAATGTCAAAGGTAGACACTTTTGCATTTCACGCATTAGACGAGGAATTTTTCTCTTCCAATAATTTATATCTTCTTCATGGATTTCTTTAGATGACAACCATCTACAAGTGATTCAAGGCGCAAATATATTAACGAGATTTAACAAAAATATACAATATATTACATAACAAGTAAAACAAATGGCAATTATAAGATCTATACAATGAATTGAACAAATATCGCTACTTACCTCATGCATTTTCCAAGATCATATATAACTTGCTTGACATTTTTGTTGAAGTTGTCTGGGAGAGATAGAGGTAGAACGTACTGCAACAATTATAAAATGATCTTTTCATTATTTTTCTAAAAGTAGTATACATAATACACTGAAAAGTATATACAGTATACAAATATATATATAATATACCAGAATAATTACCTTAATGAAGGTATTGTAATCATGCGTTTTCATCCCTGACCCAAATTCACCTTTCTTTGTTATGATATTGTTTATGTTCGCAACAAATCCTGTGGGAAATCAAATTTTTCGTATGACTTATTTTATAGCATTACTTTGCTGCTCCATTAATAACCAAGGGCACTTATATTAATTTGGTCTCCATCGCTATTTAATTGAATGACATTTTGCATTGCATGATTGGCTTCTTGAAGGTCACTACAAATTTTGACAATTTATTTTTTGTCATGCCTTCCATCCAATATTTTCCATAACGTTTTTGTTATATTCTTTCTGATATGCATTGTATCAAACAAATGCACAATTTCTAGTTGCTCATAGTAGGGCAACCCACTAAATTGTCTAGGAAAAATTTTCAGTCCCTGTGGAAGCTAGCCATTCATGCCTTGATGACCTTCATGAAGCATATAATTTAAACAAATTAACAATGACAATCATTGTCAATTACAACATGAGTAAACAAAACACAATATAAAAATATAAATTCCAAACATATCATTTATGATAGATAAACAATTTGATCCGATGTATAACCTTGATGATTAATTCTATTATATTCCAACTTCTATAGGCAAAGTGTCATTCTTTGTGGTTTTGATGTAGTCTCTTCTTTCCCATTGAAAAGATGTTTTTCAATAGTTTGATACTTATGATTTCTGTGGAGGAAGTGCCTATACTCATCAAACACCTGCTTTTCTAAACTTGTTGAATAACGAGATTTCTTCTTTGAACCACAAATTGGACATGCAAATTTTCCCTTTGTTTGAAGACCTGCAAGATCATATATAATTGGATTAAATATGTCAATTTTTATAATTATATATAATGAATAGATTATTTAAAAAACATGCATGATATCTACTTCATAAAATTAAATATCGTTAAAGTGCAGTTGAACGTTATAACATACCACAAAAATGTGTTAGCCCTAGGGCATCATGAATTGTCCATACAAGCATTGCATGGAATTGAAATTGTCTTTGTCCTATTGGTCTAGAGACATCATACATAGTGACACCATTCAATAACTTCAGTAACTCGTCGATAAGAGGCTCGATATATACATTCATATCTTTAACTTGGTACTTACCTAGTTGAATGAACATAAACATTACATAATTATTATAACCATTTTATTGCAATATATATACATTAATGTACATGACTATTAAATGAAAAAAATATAAGTCATTATGCAACAAATAAGACAAATGAGATGCTACTATGTTAAAGAAAATTGATGTAAACAAATACTTGGAACAATCATTTCCAACATTATGTGCTCCCTCTTTATTGACATCCATGGAGGAATGTTATTGTTGATAACAAAAACATGCCACACCGAGTAAATAGATATCAGCTCTCCAAATTGATTGACACCGTTTGCTGCCAATGAAAGCCTGAGATTACGAGGTTCTTTTTTAAAAGTGTGGCCATTTTTCCTTCATGTCCCTAAATGAAGAACCATTCGTAAGCATTCAAAGAATGTCATCTCCACTTCTATTCTGTGCATGGTAATCCATAAATTGCGCTAAGCTTTCACACCTAAATAATCATTGCATACTCATATTGAGATTTATCTGACATTATGAAAGATATTGGAATGGATTATCAAGCAATAGATGCATGTCCCAATGATCATATTATATATCATAAACAACATGAATTTGCAACAGAATGGCCAAAATGTCATATCAGTAGATATCAAATAGATCAACTATAAAAAAAGGTGTCTCGCAAGGTTCTTCGTTATATTTGATGGTGGTAACAAAAATTCACCAATTAATCTACAACAAAAAAATAATTTGTTAATATAAATAATATTAATGGTACATATTTCATCCTTTATTTACTAGTGATGAACTAACAATAATTAAAATAGATGAAAAAAGATGACATATATGGCATACCTTAACATCCGTGAGATTGCTATGTTGAATAAACCATTCATAACCTTCAAGTTCACCAGCAACAATACAACAAAGAGAAGAGTTGTTTGGGAGCCTTCATAAAGGGGCTCGTATGCCTTCTCAAGTACAGGTAAATCATGAACATCATCAAAGTCATCTCGATCATCATGATCAGTTGTGCCACTAAATGTGTCATGGATCAATGTATTTGTACCATCATCTTCAACTGTGTTTTCTGGCTCATGATCATCTTCTTCCATAGGATCATTAACTTCATCTTCGATATTCACAGCTCCATGTTCCTCTGCTTGCAAAACCACATTCTCTAGGTGTGATAATCCATATCATGTGCCCTAGGGCACCCCACCTTTATAATAATGATAGACACAAATAAACCATGATCATGATCAAGTGATTTTATATATATATATATATATATAATGTTAAAAGGATATAAACATTTACAAATTCAATCAATATAAACACATATAATGAACAACTTACCAATGGACGATAATCATCCCCCCCTTCAATGTGACCACGCTGCCTACAATGTTTCTCAGTTGTTGTGATTAAAAGTCTTCTCATCTTTAAGCCCTTGCAATTATTGCAAGGACAATAACATTTCCCATCACCCTTTCTTTTCAATCTAGCCCACAATCTAGCAAGTGTCTCTTCATTTTGTTCTAGACTAATATTATCTAACATGATTTTTCTTTACCAAGCTTGAATATTTAGATCTTCAAAAAATATCAAACTCACACTCCAATAATTTTTAATCATAGACAGGTAACAAAATCTAATAATTATGATATTTTACACATAAAAAAATTGACATGCAACCACCCCTGCAAAAGAGAAGATAGCCCAAAGTTAATGACCCCAAAAAACACTTTAAAATGCTAATTCCAGAACTTATTAAATTCTGATTTTACTATGATTTCCAACTGTTAGACTCCTAAAATCAGAATATTGAATTTGCAAAACAAAATTTAGAAATCAAATTTTGAAAATGCACGAGTCTAAAAATGAAATTTGATGAGATGTTGCTTTAAAATATGATTTTCAAACCTGGAAGTACAAATCTGACTTCACAAATGAATTCTGGAAAAAGACAATGACTACCCTCAACCTGGTGATATCTTCTTGAATTTTTTCTGATTTTTCCCAAGAAAATCATCCTTAGTTCTCCACAAACTGTCACAAATATAGAAAATTCACAAGCAGAGAAAATTCAGAAGTATAGCAAAACGTTGTCGCAATAAATAGTTGAGCTCACTTTTATTTATGTCGGCCACAATTTTGACTTCACATGTTCATCAAAAATTTTATGAAAGTTTGTTGAAATATTGCTACCCTGAAGTATAGGTTTCATTTTGAACCACTAGAGTTTGTACAAACTCTCCATTTTGGAAATAATTTAATTATAAGCTTGCTCACAAGGGTAGCACCACTCCTCATGTGCTAGATTATTTTTCACCGGGATTAGAGCCTTAGTAATGTTGGTATCAGGTGGATGTATGTTATTCGTAGGCTTGGTATGATTCCACCGATTTTGTCCTTGATAAGGTGGCCTATTTTACTGATAACCTTGACTTTGAGGTGATAGGGCCTATTATTTTGAGTTTTTTTCCTCTTCATTGATACTAACTCATTAGTCATACTTCAGAGCACGGTGCCCCAATCTTCTTGAAGTGCAATAGAAGTAGAAGGTTGGCTTGTGGAAACCACTAGAATAGGAGCCACCGGGACATGAGCCACTGTTGGTTATGAAGGAAACTCTAGGAATAAAGGCATTGGTGGTCTAGGAGTTATCATCCCATCCTGTATTAAATAATTTTCTACCCTTATGGAAATTTCATAGCCTCTAGGTAAGATAAAACCACCCATTGATTGAATCATAACAACTACATCACTGTTAAGAGCCCTTAAGAAATATAGGAAAGCATACTTGAGAGAAGGCTTCACAAAGTTAGGGATTTTATCCCAAGTCTTCTGAAATATGTAATTGAATTCACTCATGAATTCATGAGGTTCCCTCTTAATCATTATTAATTGTTCTATCAGGGATAAGTGGTCACTTTTTTCTTCAAAATGCTTACATAATTTCTCACCTAACTCGTCCCAATTGTGAATGGATTTGGGTGGAAATACTTTATACCACTACAATGGTTTACCCTTGTGAGAAGTGGCAAGCAACCTAACAACCACATTATCCTCTCTTACATCATGCACTGAGCATATATTTTCCACATCTATGATGTGATCTTCTAGAGTTATGGATGTTTCACCAATGAAATGGGGAATGCTTTTGAGGGAATTGAATGGTATATCATTCTTTTGGGATAAATTAAAGGGATTCCACCATTAAAGATATAAAAGGTTTATTTCTAAGAAAATCCATATGGAATAATGCCCTATTTGTATGGACAACAGGTGTTCTAGCTTGAAATAATCTACCCACAGGTGGCATAGATTGAGCTCTAGGAGATATACTTGGGCCTCTATTTCTCCTAATAGGTGACAAAGACTATCTATTTCTTCTTCTAGATGTAAAAAATGAGAGTTGAGTATACTAGAAGTTACCTCTCGAAGATGCCCTTGTTTGAATTCTAGGCATGAATGCACAAGTCTTCCTTGTAACTAGGAGTTCTAGGTAGCAAATTGAGTTGCTAACCTTGATGGAGAGTCCTCCTTTGATTGAAAAGTCACCACGTACTTGTTTGAGAGCCTCTTCAAGGATAAAATGTTGAGAGCAGCACCACTCGCTCAACAAGATGAAATGAAATTTCTTCTTGTCTCATCGGGAATTCCATAAACTATTATCACATAAAATTGTACCCTACTCAGCAAGAGTCTAGTTTTCTAATGACACAATGGAAACAACTTAAAGGTGTGGGACCTTGCACAAATGAGGTTGCGTCTCCAAAGAAGGCCGACTTCCTCTTCTAACCTAAGTGCAAATATGTTGTTCTAACCCAACACATGAAAACCTTATCACTACTCTACTCTAATAGCTCACAAGGAAAAGTGATAGAAAGAGAACATGAAATGAAATAGAGGTGATATACAAAGATAGAATTTGTTCCTTATTTTATTTAAGATTGTTCAATACATTAACAAATCAACTAAAACAAAAAAATTAGACATGAAGGTAAGAATTTTTACTCAAACATGCAAGAAATAGTTGTGACAATAGCTAGATTTCATTAATATAAGGCATAAATACAAATTTTAGAATGGTAGAATATAGAATATAGAAACTTTTGTAAAACAAAACTGTGAGAGGAGAAAAATAAGAATACAAGTGTTGCTTTTATACATCAAGCATAACTTGGATTAATGCAACTCAAAGCCTAACCCAACTAGGGTTAGTAATCAAGGATATATGATCAAGGAAAGATTTTTTCATGAGATCTATGCCAAAAAGAGAGCCTAGAGAAGCCAAGACCTGCACACCATACCCATTCCATAAATATTTTCTTGAAATTGCATCCAAATCCCCCCATAAAATTAGGGATATGGGCATGTATCCATCAGAAAGGATGAAATGGAAGTAATAAATGAGTATATGCTCCACAAAATCTACTTTTAGAAGTCAGATAATGCTTGCACCACCCCAGCCATCAATGTAGTATGGGAGAAGCGCAAAAAATAAATTTGGATCCAATCAAATTCAATCTAATTGTTGAAAATGTAGTTGTTCCATTACTCCAAGTCCTCCCATGAATACGATGTGCTTAGTCGTTAGAGTTTTAATTTAGGCCATTAGATCATGGATGTATGCCTGAGATCAAAACCCCAATAGAAGCTTAAAACATGGTCATTAATCATGGAGATATATGATCAATGGCCATCACAAACTCCCTTCACATCACGTCTCCCTTCAGAAGCCATTCCCTTGAAAATGTGATGGATTGCATCCCCGCGATGCAATAAAATGAAGCCACATCACCCTTATATCTCCCCCTCACAACCATCACACATCGTAATTTATCTTTATGTTTTATGAATTAAAAATATGATGCCTTGAGACCTTGCGACAACCTATCCCATTGAAACCTATCAGGGAGTATTCTCTCAACATATACCATTCTCCCTAGCATTCATCGCACATCACATTTCTTTATACAACTTCATTATTTAAAACTAAGATGCATTAGAACCTTGTGATGAACTAGGATTAGAACAATTGTAACAATCTGGAACCTTCAGTGCATATCACACTTTCCTTCATTCTTCTTCAATCCATACTTGTGATGTATTAAGGCACTGCAATGCAATAGGATGGTGACATGTATTGTACTTTGAAAGGAAAATATGAGGACCCAACATTGCATATCGCTTTCATGAACATGTTTCATCCTCCTACATTCCTCCAGATAACTAATGGCATCACCCTTTGAGTAGTGTGGGTGTGCGGGAGCTGCTCGATCGTTAATCATTGATCTTTGTGGGAAAATATTTATCACTGGACTTTAGGAAATAATAAAGTCTTTGATACTCCACGGAATAGGTAATCACCTAGGTTGAGGGGTTGGTCACCATGATGAATTCAAAGACTTAAGTCATAACTTAAGCAACCTTCAACTACGTAGCCAGTCAACGATAAAATATAAACTTTGTTTAGTGCCATGACCTAGGTAATCAATGGGTTGATTGGAAAAAGAAAAATTTTAATAACCTTTTCGGTGGTCAACAAGGGTTTTGAAACCAATATGAAACACCGAAAACCATTTATCTTTATCACTTTTATCATCATCGAGGGTAGAAAGAGAAAGCTTAGACAACTTTTTCGGATACCGACACAAGTTTCCAAACTTGACCAAAACTTTGAAATGACTCAACTTTACTTAGATAAGGCCTTCAATGGTTAAGAAAACATTTATAGACATCGACACACTTTAGAACTTCACAAATATGAACCCTATGTGATATGTTGGGAATAGGAAAGGTTATGAAAACCTAGTCAATGACTGAAAAAGTTTTGAGTATTGACCAAAAGACTATTGACTTCAAGACTTAGCCAAATATTTCAAACCGGATAAAACCGGTTAGACTAGGATGTTGTAATGGAATGATTTGTTACTTAAGGGACTAGAAATGGGCAGTATCGAGTCAATAGTCAAACATAAGAAAAATATAAGCTAAGAAGGCATTTCAGGGATCGAGAATCAGGAGGAAGGCTTACTTCCTATGATGAAAAGATGGAAAGCAGTAAGAGGGAAGACCAAACCCCGAAGTTTGACAGACCAAGACTTGCAAAAATTTTGAAATTCCTTTGACTGGGATTCAGAAGTCATATGGTAGGCTTGAGGCTTACCAAAACTGAAAGGTGGAAAGAAATAAGATGGAAGCTCGATCCTTGAAGTCTAACAAGTCAATACTTAGAAAAATATTGAAAATCATCCTTGGAACTTCGATGATCGAGGGTAAGGCTTAAGGCCTACCAAAGGGAAGCGGTAAGGGTTAAAGGGTAAAGTTGATGGTTGAAACTTGAAACACTTAGCATAAAATGGAAGGCAAAGAAGAAGGAGTGGGAGCGATGAAGAAGGCATGTGAGTATGAAGGTAAGTGAAAACTCGAAAGCCCAAAACCTCAAGACTTAGCTAATTTTGGACCTTTCAAGGGAAATTCATGCAGGGTGGCCCATGTAGGATCTCTCAGATCAATTATCAATGATGGGTCATAAAAGGGTGGAATGAAATGTCAATAGGTTGGGTGCAAAAAGTGCTTGGACCATGTTCTCATCTACTGATTAGCAGATGACTATGTGAGATTCAAAGGTGGTCATAGGCTTTAATATTTGTATCTCCACATTAATATTGGCTTGTTATTGGCAATATGTGCTTATAGATTGTACACCTTTTGTGGATGATTATAGTGTATGTGTACATTACTTGTACTTTTATTATATTGTTATGACTTGTTGGTGAAGAACTACCTAAGTCAATCTTTATAACTCAATATTCTTTTTATTATGTCCTATGTAAGAATTTAATGTCGTTTGATGACATGGCATGTAATGAGGATAACCCTCTAGAATTATTGTAAAAATAAGTATATCTTTCCAATAATGGTTTAATTATTGTTATTTGAGATCCGTACCTTACATATTAAGTCAAAGAAAAAGTCTACCAATCATTTCCAAGTTGCATAAAGCATAAAAGTACATAATAAATGTGATGATTAACTTTACAAAACCTTTTGAAGGTGATTTCTAGCAACATGACATGCATGACACCAAAGTGTGGTAAGCATTTAGCATTCTAATAAGTTCAACACTATGACATAAATCAATGAGAATAATGAAAATTGATAAATACATTAAGCAACACAAAAAGTAATAAGTTTCCAAAAGGGTGAGATATTTAAAATATTAATAGGGATCACAACAAGATAACTCAAGTGATGATTTGTGACACTAGATACTCCACTCTTCAAATGAGCTATAAGATGGAATTTTTTTTTTTGAGATTCAAACATGACCAAGAGTCTTTTAAGGACTAGACAACTCAATTCAAACAAAATAATGCAAATTATTGTGAAATAACTATGAATGTGATAAATACATTAGAAAAATACAACCAAGTGGAACTAAAGTTTAAAATATCATTTTAAAATGACAAATTCATGAATATCAAGGTGATTAGACTATACACTCCCAAATTGAATAAGAACTTTAAGGACTAAACATAAAACTTGAATGCATGTAAATTAGATTAAACCAAAGCATAAAAAATAATATTTAAATCACTACTCTAATACATACAATCATTTTTTTGAGAATTGTATTATGTTCTCATGAATAATTTTGATATGTGGGTCCTCTCACTTCCCCGTCATAAATGTTAACATTCTTTCAATTATTGATTTGACAATATAAGTTTGTATTGAATATTTTATATCAAAAGGATGAACTTTGAGGATGCATTTATATATTTTTGGAGGATTGGTTGGATGGATTAGATTTGATCTTGAATCTTGAGTTATCTATGATTGATGCATGGGACAAGGAGAGGTGGAAAATATAGAGGAGTTGCTAATTATTTTAATTTTTAATTAAATAGAGTATTAGTCAATTGACCATGATGAGTGAGTTAGGATTTAACTAATTGCATAGATGTTAGATGAGTGAGTTGATTGTTTGCATGAAGGAGTTAAGTTATTTAATTTATTATTTGACTGGATAAATGAATGAATTAACTAATTTTGATTTATTAGTTACCTAAATGAGGTAGAATATAGAGTTTAAATTATTTATTTATGCATAAAAATGTAAGAAATGAATAATTTTATTTACTAAAATAAATGAGAGAAGTTATCCTTACTAAATAATAGGAATTATTTAATTAAATGATAATGAAGGATTAATGGATGACAATGAATATAAAAATGATAAAATAATAATAGATACTAGAGGTCATGATGTTAATAATATGATGATAGTGGAGGAAAAATTATTTAGTGTCTACACAACTAAAGGATGACATGAGTCTAAACAAAACAATATGACCATAATACAAACAAATTTGTTCTTATTGAGATAGAGATATGAAAATGAATAAAATGAAATGCAAGTGTCCCTAATCTCAAAAACATAGGGGTGTGTTATGGATTCCATAACATTGTAACTAGCATAAGCTCTATCCTTGGGCTCCTACCTTACAACCCATTGGATATTCACATATCTCTCCCTAGATAGCTAGATCAAATTTTCCTATATTTATGATAAGGCATGTATCATCTAGTCAAATATTAGATAGATTTTTGGTTGATTTTTATTTCATTCCCTAGATATGCTTTTATTTTCCTTATGTTGTTAATTAGCCACGGATGCTCTGCTAAAACTAGGTATAATCATGAGAACAAAGAACAAAGACATATCTAAAGAATAATATCTCTCATTTGGTAAATTGTATCTTTGATATTTCATGATTAGCTATATTATTTACTATACTCTTACTTTAGTGATCTTCTTTCCCCTAGAGCATAATAAGTGTTCTAAAGGGGGTGCAAAGTGTTCAAAAAAACTGCATAACATACAATTTATTTTTACATATTTTGTGCTTACTTTATTGTTTTACCTATTTTTTCATTTTGAACCCTTTCTAACCTATTTTCCCTCTTCCTTTATCTCATCCCCCTTTTCATGTGTCCTCATCCCTTCCTAGGACCAATTTCTTACCCCTATGTTTCCCCTTTCCCCTTTCATGTGTCATCATCATTTCTTATAAGACTCCTTCACAATTAGGCTATCCATATTTTCATTTCCAAGGTCACTGCTCAATAAATTAAATTATTTCTTATTATCTCCTAATCCTAGCTTATTTTCACCTTACTTATTCTATAAATTTTGTATTTAAATTTTAGTTTTACTATAAGTGTCTTTATTATTCTTGTTTTGTGTAGACACCTAATAATGACTAACACATTTCATCTCATCACCTCATCATTTCTTGTTGATTGCTTTGTCAATACTAATTAAATAATTTTAGCTAGCATACTACTCATCATTTTCTCTCATTCACATTAATTAAATAATTTTTAATTATTTAATTAACTCATCAATTTTTCCTCTCCATTAATTAAATAATAATTAATTCATCTATCAATTCTTCTAGTCCATGGGAGAAACCCTTTGAGGGATACCTATCACATGAGTGTCTCAAACTGATGTTCAACATGGACTGTGTTAGAGTAGCCAACTACATCCGCACGGTGTTGGGTGTCGATGTTACTAGTCCTAGAGCAAGGCGTCTTCTTTTCCCATCCCAAGTGCTATGGATTTGCTCCAATCTCTGGGCGAAATTGCGGAGTTGGCTATGAAATTTGTCAATTTTCCAATTTCTGTTGGATAACGCTATACTTAAAGCAGTGCAAGCATATAATATATTTAGCGGCGAAGGGTATATCGGTGGGCTCTTTCCTAGGGAGTTCGTGCAGCGCCGTCAGGGTTTTGAAGACGCTTTTGATGCCCTAAGGCTGGCTCTTCAAAACAAAAATGACAACATCTTGTTGAGGGCTCTGAGGAAGAATTGAAGATGTGTTTGCACTATAATGTAGGTGGTGGACATAAAGGAGAAGTATTATGCCCTTGTTGTCTTGAGAGCACATGTAAATTGCATCCTTCAAGTAGCGGCGGCTTGCAATTGGATTTACAACTCAAGGTTAATTCACCAATTAGAGGAGAATGGCACGCATAGTTTGTTCACACCTTTCCACCAACAACTAGCTCCCCAGGGAATGCCCGTGCATAGTTGGCTCATCGAATGCAATTTCTTAGAGTTCCTGTTTGAGGGCAAAGTGTGTTTGAAAGGGGCTCTCAGTTGACAGAGGGGTTGGAGTTTCAGGGTGAAAATTCAGTGCAAGGTGACTTCATGGAAGAATAACTTATGTATTTTGTGGGGTTTTTAACTTAGAATTTAGAGTTTATTGGTTTTGTTAGGGATTATGTCTAATAGTTTCTGGGTAGTAATTTGTTTATCTATGTAATTTCAGTAGTAGTTGTAAGGGTGGTCTTCATAGTAGAAATTTTGGGGCTTGCATGCTGAATTTTGAACTTTCAACATGATTTTCATAAATATTCTGAATTTGGACATTTGAATATGTAATCATTTTATTCTATATAATATATATATACAAGCTCTCACATCTTTCGCCTGAAAAAAAAAATTAGCCAATATTTCCTCTACAATTAAATAAATTAAATAAATTAATGTAATTTATTTAATTTATTTTTCTATTTTTAATTCCTCTAAATAAATAAAAATGACAATGTTTTATTTATTTTCTAATAATATATTTTTCTCATGCACATGAATTAAATAAATTTATTTATTTAATTATATTAATATTATTTTATCCATAAATTGAGTTAACTAAAAAAGAACATTAGTTCACTCAAAATCACTCTCATTCTCACTCATCCATGTAGTTAGTCCACTCATCCATGTAGCTAATATACTCATCCATGCAACGAATTCACTCATCCATGCAATCAATTAACTCATCAATCAAGGTCATCACAAGGACACATGTTAATTTTACATTCCTCATGTCCTCTCAACCAATATCATCCATTGATTCTTCCAATCATCTTCCACCATTGATTGATATTAGGTTAAAGCTATAAATTAATCATCTTCCAAGCCATCAATCTATCCACAATTTTTTAGAACATTCATGCTATCATCATATCCATTTTCTATCACAAGGTTGTGATAGAAATTTGAGAAATCCACATATCAAGTTCTATGAGCATATCCAAGGTCAATGGAGAAAAATGAGTAATTGTGGAAGTAATATTATTTATTATTTGATTTAATTCCATGTGCTTACTCTCTATTATAGTGATAACTGAAAATGAAATAGGTAATTTTCTTTTGTATCGGTTCTTGTTTTACAATTTTACATTTCTTCATCCATAAAATTTTGGCATGCTTACTGGGACCCATTCCCTAAATTTAACCATTATGTTTGAGAATGTGTAATTTGAAGGGTATAGATGCATATCAGTGCATGTATTTTTTCAAGTGGTGTAGGTTTTTTGGTGAACAATGCTTCTAATCTATCAAACAATGCACCTACTCTGTCAAATGATGCATTGAATTTATCAAACAACATTTCTTCTCTATCAAAAAATGCTTCTAATTTGTAAAATGATACATCTTCTCAGTCAAGTGATGCATTCTCTTAGTCAATTTTTTTTTTTGATTTTCTAAATGACACATCTAATCCTCCATTTGACACATATGATCTCTATCTGTAGACTAGGAATTATTGATCTATTTTAACTTGCTGCTTGTAGGATACTGGTTTCTAACATATATAAGGATTGTTGATTTTCAACTAACGCTTTGTAGTATTTTTTGGATTGGATTAATTATTATTTTTTGCATGGTTTAATCTTCCATTTGGAGGATTTTCAAATTCATGAATAGTTTATCACATTTGATCTATTTTTCAATGCATTTGACCTATTTTGTGGTGCTTTTGAGTCATTCTTTAGTACATCTATATTTTACTCGCTATTTGTAGGTCCTATTAAAATCAAAGACAACTTGGAACTTTGATAGAAAGGTCTACACATATAATAGGTATATTTTTGCATTTGATTCTTACTATATCACATTAGATTATTATATTATGCTTTTGATCGATATAACAATGCTTTTGACCAATGAAGTTGCACTTTTATTTCTAAGAATTGATATTTTTTTTTACTAATATTTTGTGATCTTAGAAACTAACAAAATTGATGTATCTTGGCTATCATTGGTTGAAGGAAAAAAAATTGTAGACTACTTGCATTATCTGGTGTAGGACACTTGTCAAAGTTTATATTATTATTATTAGAGTAGTTGCACACTTCAATATATTAAGGGATAAATGAACTTGTTTTCCATGCTTGTGTAGGCTATTTGGTGTGTATTCTCTCTACTTACACTTTGTGTGATCTTGGAGATCAAAAATACCTTCTAGTTTACTTATTTGTTATTGTTAACCCAAGGTTGAGCTAGCTTGTGTATGTTCTCCCCTTACACTTTGTGCGAGATTGGGGATTAAATGAACTAGCATCAACATTTCCCTTTAGGAGGCCTTCTTGGGGATTTCATCACCCAAAGGGATGAACTCAACCATGTTTTATCCAGTGGGGTATATAAAGGCGGGAGAGTGAAATATGTACCTCAAGAGTGAGCTATTGTCATTTCTGGTTGAGGTACAAGACCCTCAATCTGTCGAGACTTGTTTGTTGAAGTGACTAGGAGAGACCCTCCTAGGTTCAAGCATTTGTAGATGGGCCCTTCGTTAACAAAATCCCTAGATATCCTTGTATTTAGAAATCCTAAGACCTTCAACCATATTTATAGTGTGGTGTAAGGCTCAATATCAAGCTTGAAGTTACTCACCATATACCTCCTTGAGTAGAGATAGAAACCCTTTAGGAAAGGTGTAAGGCCTCCAAATAAAGGGAAAAGGTGAGCTAATCATGTGCCATTGGATCCCTACCTATCAATTCCTTGAGGTATTTTATTGCATGGGCCTAGGTTATAAATACAGGTGTACTTGAATAATTCTAGGGATGTTAATGTGTTTGGCATGCATTCTTGTGTAAGACTAGTAAAACACATTCAACCTTCATACCTTGAAGAATCAATAGTTGTCTTGCTTTTTGTTCGATCTATTACCAAAAATCCAAATTTTCCAAAAATCATCCACTACAAAACTTCACTTTTGACACATAGAGTTGCACTTTTGACCTATAATTGTGCACATCTGATTGACATAATTGTGCTTTTGATCTATCATCTTGTGTATTTATCTGACATAATTATGCTTCTGAGTCATTTATTATGCACTTTTGAGCTATATACATGTTCTTTTTATTTTTTCTATGGTCTTTTTGATCTATCATCCTATGCATTTGTCTAACACAAGTGTGCTTTTGAGTTGTATACATGAGCTTTTGATCAAATCTTAAGTAATTTTAACCTATTGTTATATGCATTTGTCTAGCATAATTACACTTCTAATTCATTGTATTTTGCTTCTATGTTATCATTATGTGCAACTGATCAATACTTTGACACTTTTGATTAATCCTTAAAAATTCAGACATTACAAAATCATAATTTTAGATTTTTTTCCAAGAAAACCTATAATAGACCTGAAATATCTTACTTGATTCTTTCATATCCATCACCTATTTCATCATCAAAATTTTGATTCAAACCCCATCTCCTATCCATCAACTTCTTATCTAACCATTTTTGGACTTTAGGACTATTATCCTTGACTTAGACATCAATATTTTTTAGCATATACCTAATCATCCATTCATCTTACATCCAAGAGCCAAAATATTCAGGGTTTGATCTAGATCTTTTATCTTTTGTCTCTAGCTTTCCTTTCTTCTTGAAAAATTACCTATTTCAAGTAAGGATTTTAGTTAGCCCATATCACTAGTGGATAAACTAACTTAGCATCTTTGAATACTCTTGAGTTAGTAAACTTCACTCTTTGTCCTTTTACTTGCTCACAAGGATAATTCAAGTAAAAGAACCCATATTTTAGAAATTATCATCATCAGAAGATCTAGGTTGACTTTGGTCTAATTGTGGTTCTATCCAGCATCATCCTTTATCAATCAAACCAAAAAAAAATTAAATCATCATATCCTTGTCTAAGTCCAATCATATTTTAAGAAGTCCAAAAAAATCACACATCCATACAAATCATCCCATTTTACCTCACATGTCATTCACCAAGGACTTGAAACTTGTATGCCTATCACAATGTCTCAACATAAGAATCTCATGGAATCTAATCAATGTGATTCAAACATAACAATAACCATGGGTGATAACTAATATGAGTTTAGTATGCCTCCTCATTTATTCATCCCAAGTGTATAACAAACACCCCAACAATATTATTTAGGGGTTATTCCCATTTTAGGAGAAAAAGCATAAGATGCATCTAAATTATCACCAACCAAACTACAAGAAATGCAACAAGACTCCAATATAGTGAAATACATAGAAAATATTTTTCCTTCAGATCTCAACCATTATTTTTTTATGCTATCTCAACAAGGTGCCAAGTTACCTTATAATTTTGACACTGCCCTTCTCAAGGTACAACATCCTACAAATATTGTTTTATCAAGTACCTTAGGAGGAATAAATTAATCCAATACACTAGTCACAAACATTCCAATACCACATTTAGTTAATGTCTCTATACCCCAAGTATCCATCTCGATTGCTTCAACACAACCCTTCATACATTTACTTAGCATTGTCTCATCAACATATGCTCGTAAATACATATATCCGATTTTCCAAGGATCCATCCCATCTAGTCATATCACTACATCCATCCCCATACCTAGCTCTCAATTATGCTTTTTTCCATCTCATATAACTTTCAATTCTCGACATTCACCATACATACAAACACATACATCTCATATAACTCTCAAGCCTCCACATTCACCATACCTACATACACATACATCCCATATAACTCTCAATCCTCCATATTTACCATACCTATAAACACATGCATCCCAAAAAATATAATGCTTTATTCAATGCATCTAACATTCCACAACACCAATCATCTATCCCTTCAAATTTAACCATTCAACCCCTCATCAACATGTCCACCTTCACACCTACAAATGACTTGGCACAACAAATTTAGATCTTTTAGAAGAAAATAGTTAACATTGAACTGGTGCACACCAATAAAAAATGCATACTTGAAGACATGTGTCCCTATCATTTTGATATATCTATCCCTATGAGACCTTTTCCTCACAACTTTGAAATGTCGAAATTTGACAAATAGAAAAGAAAAGGTGATCCACGTGAATACATTAGGGAATTTTGAGTAGCTTTCCTTGAGATTACCTAAAATGACACATAATTAATGTGCCTCTTTTCCTAGAGTTTAAGAGGTCAAGCTATTAAATGGTTCTCTCATCTCCCACATGGGATTAAATCCTTTCACGAGTTAGTAAAAATTTGAGATATTTTGATGGCATCACATATGCATACAAAAGTATCATAATAAAAGTATACAATGATGTTGAGTGCAAGTCTGAAGGAATAATCAAGTTTTCTATCCAAGTTGTTCCCACTATAATATGAAAGATTTTAAATATCTCATTGATTACCTAATAATGATGTCATCTCATCTTCCCCATTAGATATAGACCCATCCACCCTATATTCATTATCCACTACACATATTCCCATTCTTGAGATCAAGGTCCAAGTAAATGACAAAGGATGTGGAGAATATGACATGAAAGGTTCCTTCTATGTGGGAAAAATTCCATCTTCACCAAAATTGAATGGAAAACCCCAACCAATCCAAGCAACATCTACAATTGTTATTAAATAGGAACCCACAACATTCTCATGTTGGGGAGAACTAAATAAAGATGTCATAGAGGAAGATATCTCTATATGGTTATACAAAGAAGATGAAGAACCAACTACCTTACCAATTAAAAACTATTGTAATGGGTTTCATATAATAAAAAACATGGGATACAAAGGTCAAGGAAATATTGGGCTTCATAAATAAGGAATAAAGGAACCTATAATTTTGAAAAATAGAAAAATATCAAGGGATTGGGTATGGGACATTAGAAACTATGTCTTTAGACCTTAAGTGCACCCCTAGTGAGGTAGTTGAAGCTTTTCCCACTATTAAAACCACTAACAATGGTACCTTTGATGAATCATTTATGTATATCCCCAAACTGTTCCAAGATATATCCATTCACATGTTATCCTTTATATAATTCACTTCCACATCACAATACAAAGACCTTACACCCATTTATCCCCAACTCATCAATTGATACCAACAAGGATATACAGTTCTAGACACATTTCAAAATGACAAAGCTATTGTAGAACTTATGGGGCTTCAAGAAAACATACCATTCAAAGATTGGGGAGCTGATTTTGTCATAGAGCTTGATGTCAATGCATATTTTGGTAAGAGAGTCAAATCCTTAATTTGCAAAAGTGAAAAAATAAAATTAATAAGATGATCCCCTAGTGAAAACCATAATATAGCATTATTAGATAAGAAAAAATAAAAATAAAAGATGTATTCGAAGGTGAAAGCCTCTCAAAGGTGCCTAAGGATGGAGGATTTGACCTTCCCACCTTTTTTTAATATCAAGAGAGATCTATAGTATTGGTTGAATAATTATAGGAAATAAATATTGTTGCAACACAAAATCCCAAAATCTCATTTTTTACAACCTCACTATCACCTCAAGAGAAAGAAGACTTCACAACATTCTTCCAGAAATGGAATATAAAATTTTATTGGTCTTATCCAAAAATGCTTGGAATCGATCCCTCTTAGGTAGTTCATCACTTAACAGTATTTCTAGATAGAAAACTGGTGAAATAGAAACACCGTAAAATAAATCCATAGATAACATTATTGGTTAAAGTTGAGCTACAAAAGTTGTTAGATGTTGGACTCATTCAGCCTATCAATTATTCAAAATGGGTATCTAATCTTGTCCTTGTTGCCAAAATTATTGGGACATTCGAATATGCACAAACTTCATATATTTGAACAAAGCTTATCTAAAAGATAACTTCCCATTAATGAATATGGACATCATTGTGGACTTAATTTGTTGATGAAATTATTTCCTTAATGGATACTTTTTTAGGATACAAACAAATAATCATTGCACCTAAGGATCAACACAAAAGAACCTTCATATGTCCATGGAGAACATACTACTGGAAAGTGATTCCTTTTGGTCTAAATAATGTTAGATCTACATAACTTTTATCCTCAAATCCAACTACGCTTGATTCATGGTCTCACAAATTCTAAGCACACAAAATGAGGCAATTTTCAATCTTCCTTTGTGCGTAGTCTTTAGTCTCGAATTTTCCATTCGAGCATTTTCCTATTTTGGTTTTTTGTAATTCATCTTTTTCATCTTTTGGTCAAATTGTAGTTTTCAAGAGTTAGAAATTTTTGTCCCTTGCAATTTCGGAAGATTTTTCCCGCTTCTACAAGGAATTTGAGTATCATTTGTAAATGCGTTAGAAAACACCGAAATTGCAAGTTTTGGAAACTTAAATCACTTGTAAATTCAGCAATTTTTACCGACTCTACAAATGAACATGGTTAACTTGCATTTTCGCCAAAATTCTCCGCTCTTACAACTTAAAGTTTGTAAGTGCACCTTTAACTTCCACCCCTACAATTTTGTTTTATGTGTCATTTCATTTATTGCCTTTTAGTCCTTTTATAAACCAGTTTTAATGCTTCATTATTCGTATTTCTTCCTCTTTTTGTTCATTGTATCTTTTCTTTCCCCTGTCTGAGCTCGTTGTAAGACTATTCAACAAATCCTTCTTTGAGTTTGTGCGGATTTGCGTTGGTTTCAACTATTTTTTTGGCCTGGGGTTTTCTTCTTTCCACCTGCAGGTATGTTTCCTCTACCTTTATCTTGTTATGTTTTGATTTTATTTTATTATTAGATTTCTATTTTCAAATGCACATATTGTTTGATTTAATGTTCCCTTTTTAGTTTTGCATACAATGTTGTTTATCCTCTTTTCTTTTCTACATTATTTGTTTGTATAAACTTCCCCTCTAGGGTTTCTCTTAAACTCTTTCTTAGCCATTTTTGGTTGAGGGCATTTATAAACCCTATTTTCCTTGTCTTTTGAGTTCCTTCTTTTGTACCTCTGCATACTCTGAATCTGTTTAAAAAAGTTTTCGCATGATTGGGCTTCAAACCCGAACAAACAAATGCTTTTCATTTCTTTGCAGGATCGAGATTTGTTTCTTTCCTTGCAAGAGTTCAAGCATTTGGAAATGTAGAAGCGGCATATTTTGTTGAAGGTGCATAAAACCTAAACTTGGTTTCCTACTTGCAGTCTCAGCTTATTTTTCTGAATATGTAAGGAATGGACCTAACACTTCCTTGTAGTATCGGCAAGTTTTGTCGATCCTACAAGTAAATATCTACCCCTGTTACTTGTATGGGTGGAGAATTTCCCTACACCTACAAGTAATTTCCTTTATATTTGTAAGGTCGTCTTAAAACGCCGAGTGTACAAGTTAAAACCAACCCAATACTTGTAGGGTCGAGGTTTTTCCCCGACCTGACAAGTAATGTTTTAAATGCTCTAAAGTTTCATCATTTTTTGGCGAAATTACAAATTCCCTCCAAGACCTTCCTTTGTAGGATCAGAAATTTTTTTTGACCCAACAAGCAAACACTAAAGTGACTTGTATGATCAGCGTTGTTTTTTACCGATTTTGCAAATTTTTAAATATCTTCCAAAGCTTGTAAAAGCGGCAATTTTTTTTGAATTTGCAAGAATGTGTGTACTTCCCCAAGCATAGTGTTGGTTCTTTTTTATGACATTATAGGTTGATCAAGCAATCATTTCCATAGTTTTTCATCTCATGCACCTATTTTCATGCAAACACTGGAAATCTTTCCATCTTTCCAAATTAACCATTAATGCTTTGTTTCTCATGCCATCAACCTCTAAAACCCAGTTTCCATGTAGTCATTCCATTCTCTATACTTAGTTGCTTTCTGTAACACAACTTTATCCTAACACTTGAATTATGCTAATCTTGTTCTACAGTTCTTTTGTGCACACATATCGAGATATAATCATCTTTGCATTCCTTCAAAGTTAGCTTTCTGCCAATGACTAATTTCTCACCTTCAAAGGGGAAGGACAAAATGAAATACAAGTATCAAGGTGTACTACCCCCTACTGTGGTCACATCAAATGTGGATGAGATCAGGGATACTAAAATTGGTCACATGGATATGCAAGAGTTTTGGAAAGAACTGAGAAGGAGTTGGGTTCTAAAGGGATGAAGTTGATACTTTACAGTGGCTTACATCTTGTAGCTTCTTTCCCAATGGCTTCCCAAAATCCAAAATTTGTCTTGCAAGTTGCTACCCATTATAATAGAAATGACAAAAAGGTCAAGGACTCCAGTGGAAAAGTGATAATGGATCCAGGAGTATATTTCTTTCATAGCATGTTCAAGTGCCCAAATGTTGAATCATATGTTAATATTTCTAGGGAATCTGCACAAGCAAAATTTAAGAAAGATCTTGACTCCGCAAGAAGACATATCAATAGTGAATGGTTGAAGGAACCTAGAACAGGTATTACTAGATGGCCAAAGAACTCTCCTTAAAGTGACTACATTGAAGAGGTAAATGACATCATCACTCTTCTCAGCAGAGTGCATGGTTTGTCAAATTCATTCTATTTTGAAGATTGAATGTTTTAATATATCAAGATCATTATGAGGGGAAAATAACATATCTTCTGGGGGGGAGATCAGCAATGCTCTTTTATGAGAAATTGACTAAAGTACACAAAAATCATAAGTTCTATATGACCTCGTACTTGGTCTATGCCACGGCTTCACTGAGAAACTTTCTAGGATTTTCAACTGAAGGTGATAGAAAGGTTGTACCAATTCACAAATACTTTTCATAGATCACTCTTAAGGGAAGCATTAATCACTTTAAAAGGGTGAACGATGCATTTTTTGGGACACTCCTATGTGCTTTCAATCCTGAATTGGAAAACAAGAGAGTGTTAGAAGAAGCCTAGAAAACAATGAATAAATATAGACATTTGTTTTTACAATTTCCTAGTTTCACTTACTTAAGAGTGGGATGCTATGCAAGCTATCCATACATGCTACCCAGATATCCTAGTGACAAGATCATCTTGATGGAGCTATCCATACAAATAATAGTTGTTCACAATCAAAGGATGGATGCTCATAAGTTTAAATTTCCTTTGTCAATTGGAAGGTATTTCTTTTTTACCTCTCATAAGTCCAAAGCAGTTGAATATCAAATGAAACAAGTAACAATGAAGTTGTTTTTTACTACAAGGGAATGAAGGCTAGGATCAAAATGGATTTTTCCCATGTTCATCAGATTAAGGATATTTGGGTTGATATAAGAACAGAAAGGGAAATCAGAAGATTTGATTATTGCAGGCCAACTCTAGACCAGATAAGGGAGTTGGATCTTGCAGATGTTCTAGAGATATGGATGATGAGGATAATGTTTTAAATGAAGAATATGAAAGAAAAAATATTGCAGCTTCCCCTCTTCCTCAAATTTAGTGGTCATGAAAGGAGGTGATATCAATTAGGCAAAGGTTACAACCGATCTTAGCTAACACTAATGTTTGGTTGGATGAAAGGGATCTATAATTAAAACCTTTCTTTACAGGATCAGAAGATGAATCCAAGGTTCAAGCAGGTAAAATATTAGAGTTAAGAACTAAAAACATGAATGATGCTCCGAGTTCAAGTAAAACCTCAAAGCCTCGAATCAAATTTGTAGTCAAGGGTAGTAAGAAAGTTGGGAAGTCTACATAAAGGCCATCTACAAAGGCTCAAAAGGAGCATGCTCAAGAGAATATGCAAGAGGAAGAACATGCACAAGAAGAAGAAGATATTAAAGAGGAAGTTCATGAAGAAGTAGAAATGTCTCCCCATGAAAATATTCATGAAGAATTCCATATTACCTCATCTCCTCTTAGAAATGTTGTATCTTCTTTTATTATTCCTCCAATGACAACATCAATCCTTGAGAACCCTCCTCCTACGGTCACAAGTGTTGTGATACCTTCTATTTTGGTTCATTTTGTGCATTCTTCACCCATCTCAGGATTTCCTTTTGAAAGTCCAAGACAAGATTTAGGCAATGTAACTGGTTCTCCAATGTCACTAGCTATTTTTTTGTCACTGTCTTTTGATATCACAACAACTTCTAATTTTGATCAATCCCTTAATGATTTTGTGCAAGCTTCTAGAGTTGAAATTCCTCATGTTTTTTTGACTAACATTTCCCCTATTATGACTACAACCTTTGTAGATACAGCTACTACTTCTCATCCAATGGCCACTCAACTCGAAGAAAGTTCGTCATTGCCACCATGTTTGTCTACACAAGCACCAAAGAGATGAAAGGAGGCCATTTCTCCTGATGAATTTTATTTTTCACAGCTTTCTATAGCAAAGACAAGGACTAAAAAGAAAGCAAAGACCCTTTCTAGGGCACTTTTTGAGAAGGATGGTCACAAATATGCAGAGATAGCTCAGCCTCCTCTAGATAAAATTCATGAAGAGGTAGATCTTTTAGATTATTCTATCACAAGGGTTGATTTGGGAAAAATAACTCATGAGAGTGAAAAATTAGATGTTATATCATCTTTAGATTATCTTATTGAAAAATGTGTCAGGGAAAGGAAAATGAAGGATCATTATAAGGCCAAGGTAGAACAGCTTACAAAGGTATTACAGAAGATTACTAAGTCTTCTAAAATCATTGAACCTGGGGCAATTTCTATTGATACCGAGTGTGACTGATAGATTAGTATGGGCTTACTACACTTGATCCATGAGGATACGAAGTATAGTTATGCCACTAAACGTCAATCCCAATAAGATCATTCAATTTATGCAAAGATAAAGAAGCCATTAAAACTACCATATTAAATAATGAAAGCTTGATAAAACCTCTAATCTAAGACATTGAAACTTATCCTATAGGGGGAGTGGTGTCATGTTGATGTGGAACAGAGACCCTTTCCCAATCCCTTGGATAATGAGCTTGTTTTAATTGGATTTATTGAAAAAAATTGATGAAACCATTGTGAGATGTGTGATGAAACATGATTTAAAACTAGATTAACATGATGCAAGATGTTTTAACATGATTTATTCTAAAATGATCAAGATGTATGAATGCAAAGATAATCTAAATGGATCTAAGCTAAAAATATTGAAACCCAAATTAACAAACAAGTTAAATGTATGCTTCTAAGTTACCATGGAAGCCATTAATGGAAGCTAAGCTAATTAATGCAAGTAATTAAACTAAAATGGTACTAAGTAAATGCTAAATATGAGTGTGTGTGAGTGATTTCAACAACATGAGTTTGCTTTGAAAAAGATGGATCCATTTGTCTCCAAATAGTGACCTATTTATAGGAGAGCAAATGAGAAATGAAGGGTTGAGATCAAAAAGGTTAATCAATGGTCAAGGATGGAAGAAGTTCGAGGCATGGATCATGGATTCTCATCAATGGATGAGAATCAATGATGAGATTTAATCAAGGGTTCACCTTTGTCCAAACAAACACACTTTTAACTTGAACAAGAAGTCATAAGTTAACTTGCACAAGAAGTCAAGTAAGTTTGTTACAGAAAAGGAATATTCCCCTTTTTCAAATGAGTGAGGAAAGAGAATATTCTTTGGAATATTCTAATGGGTGAGAGGAAATTAGATATATTAGTAATTGCTATCAAAACAAAGGTTTAATTTATGCAATTAAGGGGAATTAAATGATATTAATTAAATAAAGGGATTTAATGAAAAGGGGAGATATGATATGACATTTAATTAAATAACTTAGGGTTATTTAATTAAATAAGAGGACTTGGGGATTTAAATTAAATAGTTTGATGTATTTAATTTAATAAGATGAAATGTTAGAATGAAAGGGGGTGAATTCATCTAATTAGATTAATAGATGAAAATGATGTAATTAATTAATTAGCTAGGCTAATTTAATTAATTAAGCAAAAAGATGATGGTTTTGAGGATGAAGTGGTGTTAGTATACCTAATTCGAGTGCATGATATCATTCAAGACATTTTTAAGTGTCTACATTTTTACCCTTTTTGAAGCAAGGTACCTGCTACTTTGGTTCAAAGACTTACGCTTTTCGGATTAAAAACTGCTTGCTTAAATCAAAAAATCAAAAAATTCTAATTTTTTAGATGCCCCACTATTGCCCCAGTGGAAGGATTAAGCTAGTTCCCTACCCCTCAAGAAATCAGGCAGAAATTTTGAATTCTGTGTTGATTTCTTGACAAAGATGAAATGTTGCCTGAGGGGTCCAAAAAAGGCTTCAGGATGCAAAAAAAATGCCAAAAACGCAAAAAATGATGCAAAATAAGCTTCAGCTTGGCAAGATTGGTGAAAATGGTGAAAAACCCTAGCTTTATGGTTAAATTAGGGCAAAAAACCCTAATTTGGAGGCATGAATAAGTGAGGAAGGGTTACTTTCAATTCATTTGTGCATTCACACTTTAGAGGATTCTTACATTCTAAGCTCTGACCTCCTGACAAAATGGCACAACGAGTGCTCCCATGACATATTTCCGACTGAGTTTGAGAGTACCAAAGGCCTCTAGGCGCAAGACCACTAGTATGTGATTCAAAACTTGACTTGCATTTTGACTTTTGAGTGCATTTATTGCAATTTGAAATTCAAGTTTAGGCAACGTCGCTATATAGTGAAACTATTTTTAGAATCTGTGAGGTTATTTTTAATTTTAGTGATAATACTGTAATGAGTGACACATCTCATGATTTGGAATTAAGGTTTCCTGATTGTAAATTGTGGCGTGGATGTAAATAGTGATGCACTCACCCAATTTGAAATTTAGAATTAGGGTGTGAAAATTTTAAAGAACAAAGTAGTTATGATTAGTGATGCTAGTCATGATTTGCAATTTGAATGCACATAGTGTCGCCATTTGGAATTTGAGATATAATGACACTTTCATAAACAATGACACTTTTTTTCATTTTGGGGGATAAAAAAATCCAAACTTAGAATTTTTTTGCAAATTTTGATGTTGTGCGCTTCGTGGGTGCAGGAGGTTATCCAACCTTTGATGTCCTGTAAGCACCGACCGACTGTGTTGTCTAGACTTTATGATTTGTCTGAGCTTCAATAGGAGCACCTAGGAGAGAACACCTTGTGGTACATCGCCTACATGCCCATCATGTGGACCCATTTAGCAATGATGACAACGCTATGTGAGCAATGGCATAGTGAGACCTCATCATTCCACTAACCCATCGGTGAGGCGATAGTGACATTGGAGGATGTACGGAAGATTTTACAATTGTTGATACATGGTGAGCACATGATTTATGATGCTAATGTAGGATATGATGCTTGTCATGAGGTTCTTGACTAGGAGGCCATTGTCCTGGTCAACTCCTAGATTGACCTTGAGATATATAGAGGTTGGGCATCAACCTTCAAATTGATCATTATGGTAGTGATTTTGGGTTTGGTTTCCCCAGATTAGAGGAGCAAGGGATTCAGTCTTGAATGGGGGCTAGCATGGCATAGGATGCTCTTTCAGGAGGACTCAGTATACATGGGAGCCAGTGATACTGGCCTCCCTATACCATGATATGCATGACTTTATGTATTGTGATGGGAGAGCGATTGGTACAGGGGCCACCCTTCTTCATATATGGGCATGGGAGCACATTTCCGTGCTCCAACCTATTGTCCATATGGAAGATGTGGAGCTAGATGATACGGTCGTCTGGAGGTATAGAGATGCCATCACTCTTCAGCACACAAGGCAGCTTGGTATCCCGTACTGGTAGAGAGTGATTGATGAGATGACAGTGTTTAGATGGAAGCCTTGGCTTTAGATGTCAGCATGGTATGATGATGTAAAATAGTTATTCTTTGCTCGATAGACCTGATATATGTAGGGTCGAGATCATACAATGATTGAGAGGTACCTACCCGATAGGGTTGCCAAACAATTTGGCGAGAGGCAGGATAGGCCTGATGATGCATATACCACTATTTTTTCTAGATAAACCCGAGAGACAACATGGGGATACTCGATCCTAGCCCATGAGGTTGTTGAGGGCTTCAGATAGTTGGTTGTGAGGCCATGGGCCTATGATCAAGGATAGGAAAATGCATAGACTTTTCCTATATATGACACATGGTTTGTACCCCCTCCCAGACTGACAAATCCAGTAGATATACCTCCACGAGGGAGGCCGAGAGGGAGGGGAGTAGGTAGAGGTCAAGGCTAACTAGAGGATGGGTAGGTCAGAGGATGGGGTAGAGTTCTAGATGGTCGGGGTAGAGGATAGGATGGCTAGGATGTCCAACATCAGGATGGGCAGGTCCTAGGTGCACCACCATTCCATCAACAACCACCTCAATAGCCACTGATACGACAGTAGCCACCGTCAGGGCTAGATCTTCATGATGTACAGATTCAACAGTTGCAGTAGTAGTTGTAGGTGATTGTGGCTGAGCAAGACCAGGCTCAGTAGTAAGTATTGGCAGTCACAGCTGAGAGAAATTAGGAGTGTCAGCTCAGACAGACCTCAGATATGCAATTGGCACAAGAAGTCAGGCGACCAGTAGTTAGAGGCTATGATAGTTGCAGCATAGGGATAGATAGTTTCTACCCAATTATACAAAGAGGCCATGAACGAGGTTGTATATTATCGTATGCATTATCATCGAGATGTCCCTGTGGCGATGAGGAAGCAAGATTTTTCACAGAGGATTGGAGCACATCCTTGGGTTGAGGATCAACCATTAGAGAGACAACCTGGGGAGGGGAGCAGCCATCAGGGCTAGCTTACTTGTATAGACACTTTTTTGAGTATTCACCCATTTGTTTATATAGATATACATTCATGGGCTCATTTTTTATGGCCCCGTGGATATTGTACTTTTGATAGATATACATACACTGATTTAGATATTGTACCATTACAGTCACTATTTTTTGATATATATATGAGATGATACAGATTCATGATGTTATGTGTTCTTTTATTTCATGCTTTATGAATGTATGGATGCATTTGGTGTGATGTGGCATGCTTATCTATTATTATGATCATATATGGATGCAACGTAATGAATGGATGTGTTTCCTTTTATTCCTATTTATGCAATATGTGATGATATATGTGACATGTGATGTAATGAATGGATGCACTTATTTTTGTGTACTTTTCTATGCAATTTATGAGATGATGATGTATGCATATGGATGTATGTATGGATAATGCAGATGTTCATGCTTATGATATGATAATGCAATATATGTTTATGATGTGTGAGTAATGATTTAAGATGCTTAGAATAACAAATCTATATTATTCAACACAACTTAAATGATAATGATGTTGTAGTGAAATATGTTATTCGTATTATGAGATGTTGTGATTATGCAAGATGTATGCATGCTAATGATTTGTGGATGCAGGATGGATGCATTAATGATGTTTTTGTTGACTGTCATGATTCTAGGTTATCACGGAGGGAACATAGCAGAAATAAGATGAATGATCTGACCATTGATTTTGATGATTGATTCAAAAGGTCTAGCAAGTCTATGATCCACCGAGACTTTATTAGAGATGATGATAAATGTATGATGATGATTTTCTCATATCTTTGGATTGGTATTTTTCATCATTCCTTATTTTTGATATAACACATAGACACGATGCATCAAGGTATTAATAACCAGGATGACGGTGTATCTAGTGTAATAGACTTTGACTCTGCAAACAGATAGGATAGTTCTTGTTCACACCTTGACATACGGAAACCTCATCGGAATGTAGTTTAGAGGCTTAGAATATATCAAACCAAAGCATATGAAATAGTCAACAATGTAATCCAAACAACTTTCCTACACACAACTAAGCAAGTATGTACCAAGATTATTTTACAAGAATACCCACAAACACAACAAATAAAAGATAATGATCGATGCCCCATTCCTTTCTCTCTAAATTGTTTTGATATACATTATCGAGAGGTCCTCGAAATTGGTCATTAAGATAAATCATAAGAAAAGATCAAAGAAAAATAGTTAGTGTTATCTATATCTCTTGCCAGTTTAAATTTAGCTAAGGTGATTTTTGATATTGATTTCCATCACAGGAAGGATGCATCCTAGGACATGTTGATCAGGTGTTTTGATTACGATTAGGTGTGTGATAAGCTGTTGATACAAACTCCACTTACTCGTTTACCTATGATTTAGACTTTAGATTTTGACATTTAGGTTTTCACTTTATGACTTGTGATACTTGCTTTCTATTTGTTTTGCCACAGGTTGAAGGTGATGATCGATTTATTATGGGTGAAGGTTTATTGCGGCTGAAGGTGAAATGGGATGGATTTTTTTGGATTTTCTATAATATTTCAATTTTTTTTGTTTTGAAAATGTTTTGAGGTTGTTTTTTATCTTTTCAAAAGTTTATGTGAATGTTTTGGTTTTCGATTATTTGAGGTTGTTTAGGGTTTTCTCTAAGATATTTGATGTTGTTTAGGTCTTTTGAATGTTTTCTAATGTTTAGGAGTTTTTTAATTTTCAAATGTTTTTGGATTTTGTGAGTTTTCAAATGTTTAAGGCTTTTCTGATATTTGAATGTTTAGGGATTTTCTAAGTTTCGACCAAGAACCTAACCTAAAAGACCTATCCTAGGGGCCTCGGGGGTTGATCAAAGATTAGCCTTGCCTACATTATACACGCAGAGACCACGTAGTTCAACTAACTTGACTTATTTAACAATGAGATATTAACAATTGATGGAAAGTCAGTTTATTATGGTAGACTCCTAAAGGACTGACCTAGGGTGTCTCAGAGGCACATCAATGATGGCCTTGCCTACATTCAAGCTCAGAGACATAGCTTCGACAAGGTACAATTTTTGGATTTTCAATGTTTTGACCTTTTTAGGGATTTTGATGTGTTTTGGATGTTTTGGATTTTGACTTTACAATTTTATGAATGTTTTTGGATTTTAGCTGTATAGGATTTTGATGTTTTTGGATTTTTGGCTATACAAGATTTTGCAAATGTTTTTGGATTTTCTGATGAAGTTTTATGAATTTTTTTGGGATTTTTGACTATGATTTCCAATAACCTCAAGACATACAAGAACCCAATATGATCCAAAATGAATTTCCCCTAGCGTGATTCAATAGGATACTTTGATATAGGCAGGATAAAGTGACCTTAGGAATATGCCAAGTAGTACCAAAGGGGATATGATACTTCACCACATCAAGCTATGATATGGATGCGAATGGGTGATGGGATAAAATAAGATGAATGATGCGATGGATGGATGCAATGTGAAGAATGATAGGATAAAGATCCAAAGAATAGATGGAGGTGCTTTATTTACGCGAGGCGCCTGTTTGCCAAGTTTTCACCAAGGTACTTTCCCAAAGCGCCACCGGAGTGGTTTTCACTAGAGGACAATTTTTTTCTTTACTTTTTCAATCTTTTTTCTTATCTTTCTGAATTTTTCATTTATTTTTTGTATTTTTAGATTTATACCCTTCAAGCCTAGGAATAAATTTTTTTAAGATGCAGGCTATTGGTTGGTTCCTACAAGGGTTCAATTTCAGGAATTGACAATTGATATGCTCCAGATCCATAGCTTGTTGTAATGACAAAGGGACCTAACTAGTTAGGCTCAAACTTTCCTTTACTATCCTGATCTGGAAGATTCTTTTGATTTTTCTTTAGGAAAAGATCTCCTACCTGGAAAGACTAATATTTGATCTTCTTTTTTATAGATCTATTTCAATCGGTTTTGGTATACTTCCAAGTAGTTAAGGGCATCAAGATGACGCTCATCCAAGAATTCTAGCTCATTCATCCAATATACTTTGTATTCTTCATCATTGATTAGGTGCTATAGTGACACTCGCAATGATGGGAGCTCGACCTCAATAGGAAAAATGGCTTCTGATCCGTAGACCAAGGAGAAAGGGGTTGCACTTGTAGGTGTGTGGATACTAGTTTCATAGGCCTAGAGAATGAGATTTACCTACAAATGCCAGTCATGACCAGCTTCATTGATCATTTTCTTTAGGATCTTCAGAATGGTCTTGTTTGTAGCCTCAATTTGACCATTTCCCTGGGGGTAATACAGGGTAGAGAATCGGTGTTGGATGATGAATCTTTGACATAGCTCTTTCACATCCTGATTCTTGAAAGGTGTTCCATTGTTTGAGATAAAGGTTTGTGGAACACCATAACGATAGATTAGGTAATTTAGGATAAACTTGGCAATTTGCTTCCTTGTTATATAGGTCATTGGAATGGCTTCAACCCACTTGGTAAAGTACTCATTATTTGTTATGATAAACTTGTGGTTGTTGGATGAGGTTGGAGTGATTTTTCCTATGAGTTCAAGCCCCCATTACGAGAAAGGCTAAGGTGTGATCATTGGTTGTAACTCCTGAGCTAGATCATGAATCAGTTATCCATGTTGTTGACACTGGACACACTTCTACACATATTGATGGGCTTCTCTTTCCATGGTTGGCCAATACTACACTATCCTCAACAGTTTCTTAGCTAAAGTCATACCACTAGAATGGGAACCACATATGCCATCATGTACTTTTGTTAAATTGATCAAGGCTTCCTCTTGGTTAAGACATCGTAGTAATGTCCCTTCAATGCTTCGATGGTATAAGGCATCACATAGGATCATGAATCAGGACACCTTCTTAACAAAGGTCTTTTTAAGATTGGAGGTGATATTGGATGGGAGGGTTCCTCTACTCAGGTAGGTGAATATGTCATGATACCATGGGGACACAAGACCAATGATGACACACGCGAATTCAAATTCATGGATTTTGAAAGTTGGTACGAGAAGTTGTTCTACCAATAATTTGCATTGGAGGACGTTGTGCGCCATGTCTAACAATGATCCAATTGTTGCCAGAGCATTTGTTGCTCAGTTGTCCATGCGAGGAATCTGCTCAAAAGTTATATCGATGAAAAGGTCCTTGAGACTCTCTACCATCTTCTTATAAGGAGTAAGCTTGTCATCCTTAGTTTGGTAGTCATCATTGACTTGGTTGATAACCAGTTGTGAGTCTCCATCTACTTTCAACTCTTGTATCTACCATTGAACTGCTATCCTTAGACCTATGATCAAGGCTTCGTACTCAGCTATATTGTTAGTACACAAAAATGATAGTCTGTATGACTTTGGGATGCAATCACCCTGAGGGGTGATAAAAAGAATACCCACCCCCAATCCATGTTGGGTAAATGATCCATCAAAGTACATTTTCCATTGATCAGTTAGATTGACAAGGAACACTGATTCATCAGGGAAGTTAGAAATCAATGGATTCTCTGCATAGATAGGTACATCCACTAGTTGGTCTTCAATCACTTGTCCTTTGATTACCTTGCACTCCACATACTCTATGTAAAACTTAGTCAAGATAATTACCCATTTAGCCATTCGCCCAGTGAGAGTTACTTTGGATAACAGGTATTTCAATGGGTCGATCTTTGCAATAAGCTTGATTTTATGTGACAACATGTAATTATGTCTAGAATTTTGTGAAGCAAAAACTACTGCTAGGCATGCTTTCTCAATGGATGAATAGTAGTTCATTTCATAGCCCACCAAGGTCCTACTGATGTAATAGATATCCCTTTCCTTTTTTTTTCATCATGTTGTGCTAGAAGAGCACCTAGTGTTGTTGATGTTGCTAAGATATATAGGATCAATGGTTCATTTGTTATTGACAGCATGAGAACTGGAGGTGTCAATAGGTAGTCTTTGATCTACTAGAAAGCTTTATCACACTTCTCATCCCACTTATAATTTATTCCTTTATGGAGAAGATGTGAAAAAGGGTGAATTTTATCTAATAATTGTGTTATGAACCTTTGAATGGATTGCAATCTTCCTTGTAACCCTCTTAGTTGTTTTAATGTTTGCGGTGGTTCCATGTATAGGATGGATTTTACTTTTTTTGGATCAATTTCTATCCCTCTTTGTTAGACGATATATCCAAGAAGTTTTCTTGATGTAACCCCAAAGACACACTTATTCAGGTTTAGCCATACTTTGTATTCTTCAAGTCTGTCAAAGATAGGTCCCAAGACTTCTATGTGCTCTTTTCTTCTATTTTACTTAGCCAAAATATCATCCACATAATCTTCAACTATTTTTTGGATCATGTCATGAAAGATGAGGGTCATTGCTCTCTAATAGGTCACTCCTGCATTCTTTAGCCCGAATGGCATCATGTTCCAACAATAGGTTCCCCATCGACAAGTGTATGTAGTTTTGTGTTGATCCTCCTTGGTGATCATGATTTGATTGTAGCTTGAAAAACCATCGATGAGTGATAGCATTTCATGCTCTGCTGTTAAATCCATAATGAGGTCAATATTAGGAAGAGGGAAATCATCCTTCAGGCATGCCTTGTTTAATTCTCTGAAATCCTTGCATATTTTGATGCCCCTTTTGGGTTTGGAGACTGGTACTAGGTTTGAAACCCACTCAGGATAATCAATTGGTTGGATAAATCCAACGTCAAGAAGCTTTTGTAACTAAACTTTTACCAAGAGTGTTATTTGAGGGTGCATCTTTCTTAATTTTTGCTTCACTAGTTTGGCTTGAGGATAGATTGCTAAGTGATGTACAACCACTTCTAGATCAAGCCCTAACATATCTATGTATGACCATGCAAATTTAGCTCTTTTGTCTTTTAGGAATATTGCTAGGTTCTTTTGTTCTTCATCCAACATGGATTCAACATAGAAAGTGATCTTGGGTGTTTCTTTTGTTCTCACATTGACTGGAGTGGCCTTTTTCGCTAGCACTGCTAACTTCTCTGGATGCATTGCACTAAGGGGGAGATTGAATCCCTCATCCTTGGATGCCTCAGAGAGGTTTTCACCTTTGGATGCATCCTTTATTTTTACTATTTTAGGATTAGAAAGTGCCATAGTGTGGTTTTTACTCAAAGATTTGCATGTCAATTGCATTTCATCAATTTTGCAATTGAAGGATTCAATAATTTCCCCATAGTACACCCTTGTGTCTAGCTCTATCTCAAAACCTGCTTTGTGATCTTCCCATGGTAGGTTTTCATGGATTCCCATGAATTTTGAGATTGCTTCATCATTTTTGAATAAATCTAGAATCGATGGTCCTTGTTGGTCCAAGTCAATGAGTTGTGGGTATAATAGGCGTATTTCAATTGGTTGATTGCTCGGAGCAAAGGATGTTATGGATATCATAAAGAGGGATTTATTCTCAAATATGTCAACAACATCAAGGGGGAAATTTTCTAAGGTTGTATCACATGTAGGTAACCAAGAGGAAGCCTCAACCCGTTTAGTGGAAGTACCTTTGCCAATAAGGGTGACCATGCTAGTAGTACACCTAGGCCAAGATTCTTTAGGTGTTTCTCAAGAACGATGGGTTCTAGCAAACCATTATCATTTTATCCTAGCTTATCATTCTTGTTATAGCCCCATCCCTTCATTAGCTGCAAGCCTTTATTTCCATCTTCCATGGGGAGAACAAGGATGGGTTGTTTCTTGATATAGTAGTTTAGAGACATCCTCTACATTGACATCTTCTTGGTTCAAATCCCCCCACTTGGTGAAGGTAGTAGCTGCCATCTTGATTGTTTTGAGCTCTTTGTTGCTAGATGTGGGTTTCCCATGGGATTAAGGAGAAAGAGGTAGCTCTCCTAAGACAAAAGTATCCTTCATTAGTTTATAGTTTCCATTACCATCATCCTAGATCACTGCTGTGATGTCAGGAATGTTCTGCACAATAGGTATTTTTGTTTCTTAGGTCGATGCAAGGGATGATGGGTCAACAAATGAGGTAGATGGTGTAGGCCCTTCATCATTTTTAGGGATTTGGGGTATCTTGTAAAACTTGGACTCAAGATTTTTGCAATAGTAAAAAGGTTCAGGATCTCCGTGGATGGTAATTTCTCTTCCCTTGAAAGGAAACTTTACACATTGCTGATAGGTCAAGGATACAACTTTTAGGGCATGGATCCATGGTCAGCCAAGTAGGATGTTGTAGGGAAGATCAAGGTCTAACACTTGGCATGTAGTTTTAGAAATGATAGGTCCCACTTGGATGGGTAATGCAATGATACCTTGTGATACCCACTCTTGATCATCATATGTTTTGATGGTTGTACTATTTTCTTTCTCAATGGTATCTTATGAATAGCCCAAGTTCTTGATCAACTAAAGGGTGCAAATGTTCAGACCAACACCTCCATCTACAAAGACTCTTTTAACCTTGTTCTTATGAATGATGAACTCAAGGTGTAAAGCACAATTATGAGATGGCTTCAATGGAAAGTCTTGTTCTAAGAAGGTGAGAAGATGATTAGTGATATGCCCTACCATAGCTTGAAACTGATATGTATCAATATCTTCAGGGACGGATGACTCTGAAAAAGCTTTCTCTAAGATTTCCCTATGTGCAGGGGATATCCTTAATAGTTCCAAGATTGAGATCTGCATGGGGGTCTTCTTAAGCTGATCTAAGAGATTGTACTTGTTGGGATTTAATGTTGGAAAATTAGGTTATGCCCTATATTGAGATGGGACTCCTTGGATGGTGACTTTGCCACATCGTGTGGTGACTCCACATTCCACACTAGGCCCTTTGATGGTGATGAAATTGACAACACTATCACAAGAAGTGGCTACATTGGAATAGATATGTTGCATGTTTGTGTAATCCTTAGCTTTTTTGTTGTTGTTCCCTTTGCTATGATTTGGCATAGGGTTCTTGTATATCTTAAGATCCTAATTTCCAGCTGGTACTTCAACAAATATGGTGTCAATCTATATAAGGTCTTGGATAATATTTTTGAGCCTGATGTAGTTTTTCATTTTGTTTCCCTTGATTTTGTGAAAGTCGCAAAGATCATTCTTGTTGTACCAAGAAGGTTTATCTTGTGGTTCTTGGTAGTTTTCAAAGTTGGGAAGCGTTATCAGGTTTGACTTGACCAAAATTTTCATGATGGTTTTGAAACGTTCGGATAACCGTGTGTACTTGCATTTCAGATAGTTGTTCTTGTTAGGGTTTCATCTTTGTTTTGTTTCAGTGTTGCTGAAGTGATTGTTCTAAGGAGGTGTTGTTTGCTGCACAACAATTTGAGCGTTAGGTACTTGATTTTTTTTTGGCCTAGGAGCACTTAGGACCACCTTAGCATCTACCACACCATCATTTGTTATGTTCTTGTTCTTAGCCCAAACATGAGGCTTATCATTCAAACTAGTTGATGGGTGATTGTACTTGTAAGCTTGAGTATTTCCCTATGAGATTAGAGCTCTCTCAATGTTAAGGGCTCTAGGGAAAAGCTTGTCATAAGAGGTAATGCACTGCATTTTCAAGTGGAAGGATAGATCTAGATCTATATTTTCTATGATGATCCCCACTTGTTTTTCATTAGGAAGGGGCCACTTGCTCTTACTAGCTCTTTGTCTCCACCGTTGCAAGAAATTGGAAAAATATTCTCCTTTGTTTTGTTTGAGAGTATATAACTCTTCTAGGCTTACGTCCATGTCAAGATTAAAGGAGAAGTGATCTATGAATTTAACGGTGATTTCTTGAAAAAAATTGATACTGGAGGCATTTGAGAAAACCAATCCATGGCAAGACCTGTTAAACTTTGAGGGAAGAGGCACATTAAATAAGAATCACTGTATGCAACCTCCATACACATGACATTAAATTCTTTAACATGGTCCACAAGACTTCCTCTCCCTTTGTATTTTATCGAATTTGGGGATTTCAAAGCCAAGAGGGAATGGTACCATTGCGATGTTTCGATCGAATGGATATGGACATAAGTTTTGGGTATGGGGCTTTTTTGTCTTTCCCATTCAAAGGTCCTGTATTTCTTGTGATAATGCCTTAAGTTGTGATGCTAGATCATCTTGCGGGTTTTGGTGGTGGAACATACATTGTGCATTATGGTATGGCAGATGGATTGTATGTGGGATTCTGATATGATAAAGTGTTGTATGGTGTGTATGGTGGTGTGGGATTTTGTAAAGGTGATTGCGGTGTTGATGTATATGTTCCTAATGTATTCGGGTTGGCGATGTTCTATTAAGGATTATAGTAGGAACTTTGTTGTTGTTGTTGTTGGGAATATTGTTGAGCTAGTAAGTCTTGTTGTTGTTGTTGAGCCACAAGGGCTGCTTGTTGGGCTTGTTTTTGTTTTTGTTGTGACACTAGGGCCTGTTATTGGGCTTCTTGTTGTTGTTGTGTTGCCTACTTGTTGTTACTGTTGTTGTTATGTGGCTAAGGCTACTTCTTGTTGTTGTTGTTGTGCTACTAGGGCTACTTGTTGTTGCTATTGTTGTATTGTTAAGGTTGCTTGTTGTGTTGCTAAGGTTGCTTGTTGTTGTTGCTACTATTGTTGTGTTTCTAGGGCTACTTGTTGTTATTGCTGCTATTGGATGGCTTGATGATAAGCCTATTGTGCTTGCAGTAAAGCTAAGGCATGCGCTTGCAATATAGGATCAATTGGTTGTTGGGATATCTATGATGGATTTTAGGTGTTGATGTTTTGAGTGGGTTGTGGGTTGTTGATGAGACATTGGGGATTCCCTTAGTTTTTAACATTCCTTGTAAGATGGTGGATTGAGATGGAAAAATGTAAGTTTGAGGTCCCATTTTATTTTTCATGACTTGGGGGACAAACGATAAAGATGGTGATAGTTTCGTTAGGTATTGCGATGTAACTGGAACATTAGGACCTTGAGCCCATTGATTGAAAAGGTTCCCTTGTCCAATGTCTTGGGTATTTCCTTGCATTAGGGATGGGAACAAGGTATTACCTGGGTTGATGGGGTTGGTGACCAAGGGATTGTTTTGATTGGGATTGATGATGGATGGGATGGATGTGTTTTGGGAAACCAAGGGTGCAGATGAACCATTCGAAGGATTGGATAGAGATGTCCCTATTTGCGTTAAGGGTTGACTTTGTGTCAGGGTGTTGTCATGCCCTTGTGGATCAATTTGAGACACTTGGTCCACACTTCCTTACATGATGTTTGACACACTTGTGGTATTTGTGGGGATGGATGAAGATGGGTACCCTCGATATGTTGAGGTTGTCATGGATTCATGGAGTGTAAGTTGTTTATGTTGATGCAAGGGGTGTTCAAGAATGGTAGAAGCGCCAAATGTTGGTGTCCAAGTGGTTGTTTGGGATGGAGTGGTGTTGAGAATACCCATAAGTGTGTTGCCTTCAAATGGTGAAATGTGGCCAAAGTCCTTAGCAAGACTAGTTGCAAGATTGGGAATAGATGTCTAATTTAGTCCTACTTATGGCGTTGATGGGAACGTGGATGAATTCAGGTCTTGTATCAATGGTTGCACCACAAAATATGAGAAAATTAGAGATACATTTTCTAAGGCTTGATGTTCTTGTTTATACTCCATGGTTTCTTCTTTGTAAGCCCAAATAGGTTGTTCGTGACGTCCTCTATCCCATATGGTCCTAATGGAGATGAGGGTTGCTGTGATGGAGTAACTTGACTTCTTGGATCGAATTCTTGAGGATTTGGATCACTTCAGGTGAATGTGACTTTGGTTTTCTCCATGATTCGCTTGTGTTGTGATCTTGTCTTTACCACAAGTTTTGGGTCACCTATGGGAGAGTTGTGTTGAGACTTGTAATGTTTGAACTCTTTAGTTAACTCAAATCTAGGTAAGAGGGACACTCTAAGTCTATTTGGAGCAATGATGATAATGGGAGATGAAAAGGTGGATGATGTGGGAAGTGATCTTTGCAAACTTTTTGGGACAACACTTTTGACTTAAGAGTTTTATTTTTGATGTTCGGATAAAGGATGTTTATGAACTTGGAAATATTTAGGGTAGACTCATGACCTTCAAGATAAACTTGTTCAAAGATGATAACTAACTTAACTAAGTGCATGGAAAAGTATTCATTTCACATACAAAAGTAGCTGAGGTTGGTCTGATAGATTTCAAAGTCCAAAGTGTGGTGTGTTCAAAATTTTGTAAAGTTTGGTGAAGTGAAGGATGAAAAATGTTGAAGGATGGATGAAATGTTTGACCCAATGTTGACCTAAATTAAACCTTTGTTTGATAAAACCAAGGTAGTGAGAGATATGCTAGACCTCTAAAGTTTTCAAATCCTAAAGACTCAATGATTTAAAGAAGTTCAAGATCATGAAAAAGACCAGGGTTTTGACTCCAAAAGAATGCATACAAGTCTGGATTGTTCCTTGAATCCCATTTGTAGAAGTTGTATACCAACCTATTTCTATTTTGGTGAAGTGCTAAAAGGTGTCTTTTGATAGCTTTTGGACTAAGATGCCTAAGTTTAAAGTGACGACCTGTAGACCTTCTCTTGGGGATTCTGACATTTTGTGAGATCATTTAAAGAAGTTAAAACCATGAAAAAGGAGGATATTTATCGCCACGTGGGTGGTGTTAATATGGGCCTTCCAGCCACAATATTAGCTTGTTCCTCTTCTTCATCTATGACATATTTTATGTTTCTCCACTAGGTTGGTGTTTCTTTTGTTTCAAAAGTGAGGCTTCTCAAACTACTAATTATATCAATTTGTTCTCCTTCAATGAGTTTAAAGTTTTGTTGAATGATAGCATGCATAAGATTGGGTTGTTCAACGGGAGAGATCAATCTCCAAATAGTCATGTGGGGTTCAATCTGTCAATTTATCTTGCTTAAGTGAGTTTATTTTTACCACAAACACTTGTCTTGATTAAGTTTCAAACTAAAATGTCTATGTGAGAAAACACCATAAATTTCACAAGGTCCATTTTGTGAAAATCATGAGGTTGAAGCCATAGTTTCCTATGCTAACTTTGGGAAGTATGGATTGAGATATAAACCAAAATATTTAGAAGTCTCTAAGAATAAATTCTTAGGACAAGCATTAATATCAATGTTTTGTCAAAGGGTATCCACACTTACACCAAAGGGTTTGAAATTTTGAAAGGAACTTTTTAATGTTTGTTTGTAATGTTTTGGAACCAAGAAAAGTATTAAACTAACTCACAAGCATTTACTACCCTAGGTTCATAAGATACTTCTGGCTGGATCCCCACTTGGATTTCTCTAAACACTAAGACAATGCAAACAGTTAGATATTTGGCAACACTGGCTCCCCTCCACGATACACACTTCTCGAGACCACCAAATCTCAATTCCTTAAGATTCATAGATTCGAAGAATTTTTCTGTTTCTACAATGAATAGTAAAATGTGGGGCGGCTTCAGAATGATCGTTCCTACACCAACAAGCATAAAATTTTTTGGCTTCTAAACAATTGGTTCTTAGTAAGGACTTTCGTTTTAGGTGGCCATACACGTGGAAAGAGCTCAAGATTGTTTCAATCAAGAGGCCTCCCAGTCCCTTCCTAAGAAAGTATTTTGATGTTTCACGTGGACACTAGGGGTGTCACTTGTTGGTATGACACATCCACACCTGTTTCTTATGAATTTCATCACAAACACATTTTTTATATAGCAGTTTGAAAGAGCTTGGCTTTAGCTCGTTACTACTTAGTTTGTTCCCACCTTTCAAAGTCAGGTGGCAGGCCCTCTAAAGATATACAAAAGCAAGGAAGTATGTTTGTTGTTCGATCTCCTAGATCATATGAAGCAAGGATAGAGTAGACACAATTCCTTTTCCTTACACTAGCATGGGGTTCATTTTAAATCCAAATTGAAATATGTGGGTGATTATACAAAATTTCAAAGAAATGTTTTTGATTCTCAAGATCACCGAGTGGTGCGAGAGAAGAGCATACACATTCAATGATGAAATTGTAAATCACAAGACATGGAAAACACTCATTAATTTTAAACCTCAAAGCAAAGGTAAGTTTATTTTAAGCACTAAATGAAGTGTTGAGTTGTATTGTTCAATTTTAAACCCAAAGTAGCATAATGGAGTGAGGGTTCATTTTAATCCTATTTGAGCATTCATTTTAAAACCCAATTGAAAGCTAGTGTGGTCCTAAAGCATAAAATGAAAAGCATGATAAATCGGTTATAATTGCCCCAAAAGTGTCGAAACACTTGTTATAATTATAAGATTTAAAGAAAAGAATGCTTCTTCACTTCAAATTTTATCATTCAACCTACAAAACCTAGTTAGCCTAAAAACCAGAACAAAAAGTCAGAGACATGTTAGTGATCAGATGAAGTAAAAAATTTAGAGCACGTGCTAAAAATCACACTATTTTTGCTTACCAAACAAAAGCATCGTTATTCATGATAGCATCACCATAAATCAAATGAGCATCACTCTAGTGAAAAATAGTGTTGCTCTGCAGAAAGGCAGTGATGACAATAGCATCGCTATTTGGTAGCGTCATCATTTTCAAATTCTTGACACCTCTAAAAAGCATTAGCATTGATGTTTATTTTAATTAGTGCCAGTGTATTAATTAGGTGTCATTGTATTAGATTCAAATAGCGTCACCATATGGTGACACCTTACAAAGGCATCGCTGAAATCCCCTAGAGTGTCGTATCCACAAAAATCAAAAAAACGGACTTCAAGAGAAAAATTCGTTAAATGTGATCGATTATGCCCTCCTTCTAGTGCCAAAATGTGACTGATGGATTAGTATAGGTTGACTAAACTTGATCCATGAGGATACGAAGTATAGTTATGCCACTAAACATCAATCCCAATAAGATCATTCAATTTATGCAGAGATAAAGAAGCCATTAAAACTACCATATTAAATCATGAAAGCTTGGTAAAGCCTCTACTCTAAGACATTGAAACTTATCCTATTAGGGTAGTGGTGTTGCATTGATGTGGAACGACGACCCTTTCCCAATCCCTTGGATAATGAACTTGTTTCAATCAGTTTTATTGAAGAAAACTGATGAAACCATTGTGAGATGTGTGATGAAACATGATTTAAAACTAGATTAACATGATGCAAGCTATTTTAACATGATTCATGCTAAAATTATCAAGATGTATGAATGCAAAGCTAATCTAAATGGATTCTAAGCTAAAAATATTGAAACCCTAATTAACAAACAAGCTAAATGTATGCATCTAAGTTAACATGGAGTCCATTAATGGAAGCTAAGCTAATTAATGCAAGTAATTAAGCTAAAATGATACTAATTAAATGCTAAATATAAGTGTGAGTGTGAATGATTTCAATGGCATGAGTTTGCTCTGAAAATGATGGATCTATTTGTCTCCAAATAGTGACTATTTATAGGAGAGCAAATGAGAAATGAAGGGTTGATATCAAAAAGGTTAATCAATGGTCAAGGATGGAAGAAGTTGGAGGCATGGATCATTGATTCTCATCAACTGATGAGAATCAATAATGAGATTTAATCAAGGTTTCACCTTTGCCCAAACAAACACACTTTTAACTTGCACAAGAAGTCAAGTAAGTTTGTTACGAAAAAGGAATATTCCCCTTTTTCAAATGAGTGAGGGAAAAGAATATTATTTGGAATATTCTCATGGTTGAGGGGAAATTAGATATATTAGTAATTTCTATTTAAATAAAGGTTTAATTTATGCAATTAAGGGGAATTAGATGATATTCATTAAATAAAGTGATTTAATGAAAAGGGGAGATATGATATGACGTTTAATTAAATAACTTAGGGTTAATTAAATAAGAGGACATGGGGATTTAAATTAAATAGCTTGATGTATTTAATTTAATAAGATGAAATGTTAGCATGAAAGTGGGTGAATTCATCTAATTAGATTAATTAGATTAATAGATGAAAATGATGTAATTAGTTAAATAGCTAGGCTAATTTAATTAATTAAGTGAAAAGATGATGGTTTTGAGGATGAAGTGGTGTTAGTATACCTGATTCGAGTGCATGATATCATTCAAGACATTTTTAAGTGTCTACATCGAGAATCCTATCATTTAGAATACTGAAAAGGCACAAGAAAAAGGCATGATTATTTCTGATTATCTTGACCTTTTGAATACACTAGGAGTAGAAATGCTCAGAGCAGCCATGGAAAAGTTGATGAAGATGGAGAACATAAGAGAAAAATTGAATGATACTATGAATGACTTCTCCCAAGAGAAGGACATAGAAGATAAGGTACAATCTTGGACTAGAATGAGGAAACTCAAGATAGACAGATTGGTAGAGTTTGGGATTACTCCCAATCAAGATGTGTACGTGGAGATTGAAGAATCCTTGATCCACAAAGAGACCATGCTCACTAACTTGCTTGAAAATATGCAATTTGCATGAGAGATCAATGAAGAACACAACTTGTCATTGATAAACAAAATTGAAGAACTTCCATGCAAGTTATGAGATGATGAACAAAGACTGCTTTCCCCAGGCAATGTGCTCTAGTAGTTTACTAAAATGATCCAAAAGGAATTTGAAGATCAAGTATTCTCAATACCATTGATGGATCAAATTTTTGACCTTCAATTATCATTAAGCAATCTGCAATAGTATATTGGAAGGCATGAAAAAGCTTACAATACTATCATAGATTCAGTGTCAAGAGCCCGAGGGATTATCAAGCATACTTTAGTACCAAATGATGAAGTATAGATCATATTGAAGAAATATGATGATTTCTTGATGTAAAATGTTGAAGGAAATTGATCATGCCTTAGTTTAATTTCCATGTTTTAGTAATTTCTAAGTTTCTATAATTAGTTGAAGATAATTTACATGTTATTTGTAAAATTGTAAATACATGTAACAATTTTGAAGTCCTCCAATAATTTTAGACTCCAAAGTTGAATAAGTCAAATTAGTTAGACTTTCCTAGAATAGCTCTATAGCCCTCATCTATAAATATGAGGAGCTCATTTTGTATTATTTACCTTTTTTCTTATACAAAGAAGTTTTGCTCATTTATAAAGAAATTTTTGAAACTTTGAGTTCATGTTGTGAAACTATTTTCAATCAATAAAGAAGGCTAAATTCCATATTAAAATTTGTGTTGGATCAATTTTAACGAATGTGGATGTTCCTATGTATTTCACGCTAGTTTATCTTATTATTGGATTGGATTGGCGGTGTTTTATTAATTGAGATTGGAGGGATTTCAAGTTGATTTGTGTAGAATTTGTTCTATGCCTTTTGCTTGAAATTGTGTAATTGCTGGTAATATTGGTGAGTGATCTTCAAGACTTTGTGCTTGAAGTTAGTCATGCTATTCATGGATTTTTTCATGAGGTGTATTGAATACTTTGTGCTTCATTTACATTGTTGATTACTTTATTGTGGAATTCATCATTGAAGACTATGGAACAACTTTGTACCTCCGCAAGACTTCCAGTTATGTATTTTTATTATACTAGTACTCCTAGACTATGCTTTGACAAGTTAGAAGTATTGGAAATTACTGCTTATATTTTATTTAAAGTTGTATCGCATCAAGAAATGAAAACCATGGAACATTGTAAACATATTCTCTGAAAGAAGAGAGAATCATGAATGTGACACACCCCCATATGATTAGTGTAGTGTACATATTGTAAATACTTGAATAGTTTACATAAGTTCCAGTAAGCAGTAAGAAGGGTGCCTCCCCTTTCTGAGAGGAGAGATTTTATCTCACAACAACTGTGGCTGAAATTCAAGTTTTGTAATCTATAAAGGGATTATAGAATTTTCACCCAACAATACTAAAGATCAATTATAGTGATATTTCATGACCTATTCACACCATCATGGAAGATTATGTAGATGATCTATTTGGAATTTCCATCACAAGAGAATGTCACTTGAATGTACTTGAACAAATATTTGACCGACTAGAAAAATATCAAGTCAAGCTAAATCCAAAGAAATGTGTTTTTTTGTGTCACTTCAGGGAAATTTTTGGGGTACATTATTTCTTGCTTAGGCATAAAATTGACCTAGAAATAGTAAAAGTAATAGATTAGATGCCTCACCAACTAATATAAATCAATTGAGTAGTCTTCAAGGTAAAATTCAAGCAATTTGGTGTTTCCTCACCCAATTGGTAAACAAGAGTCACCCTTTCTCACATCTCCTACACACGAACATCACATTCAAGTTTTATGGAAAATTTCAGCAAGTGTTCCAACAATTGGAAGACTATTTTTCCTTACCTCTAGTGTTGACGCCACCAATCCAAGGAAATATTTGCTATTATATATTTCTACCACCATAGCTACATTTGGTGCTTTCTTACATATCACAATGATGTAGGAAAAGAAAGATAAATCTATTACATGAGTTAAAAATTAGTAAGATATAATTTCAACTATACTCCAATATTGTGAGCATTATTAGATTTCATATTTTCCTAATAGAAACTACGACACTATATGCTTAATCACCAAACAAAGCTCATCTCAAAAGTTGATCCATTAAATTATCACCTATCTAAGGTAGCACTCACAAACTAAATAGAAAAATGGGTCATGATATTGAGTGAATTTTACAGTAAATATATGGATCACAAGACTATCAAAGGACAAGACATTACAAACTAATTGAAAGATGAATCAACAAACATAGACCATCCTATTTTTTTAGAATTTCTAGATGAAGTAGTATTCACCATCATTTCAGTTCCACTTTATGGAAATTTTCCTTTGATGGTTCTTGTTATGTGAATTTTTCCCCAAAAGAAAAGAAAGTTATGAAATAACCCTTTAGAATTAAAAGGGAGATAGCAAAAAAAAGGATATTATGATCCTTTTGGTTAAAAGAAAGATTAATAAAGAATGTGTATAAAACTCTTTAAAAAGGGGGAAGAATAATTATTTATTTAAATAATTATTAAAAGGTAATCTTTGTAAAAGGGTGTGATGGTTTGGAAACCACCCCTTAAGGCTTATATAAGCATTTATGTGAGACTTGGAAAAGGATGGAAAAATATTCAAGAGGGAGAACATTCAAGGAGGAAAGAGAAAATAAAAAGAGAAATTCAAAGGGCACAAAGGAGTGAAGGTTTGGGTCTTGGATGACATGGAAACACTTGGAGAAGGGGCATACATCGTGTGTCCAACTTGAGGTACATCGTACACCTGGGAGTGTCCTGGCCAGGGTTATGTTTATGTTGTGAAGTCATGTTGGGTTCTGTGTAAGAACTAGTTTCCTTCAAGGGTATTTTGCCATGAAAATCCTAGACCTATAACCATTCGTTCGAGTGTTGGATAGTAGCCTCTCTGTGATTTTCAGATAAGTATTGAAGACCACTAATTCGACAATATTGGGAATATCGTTTATATGATTTGGTGTTAACATGATTAATCTATGTGTAGGTGTTATTCCATTTATTATGTTAATTATTTAATTGTCACATATTTATAGTTTACATTGATTATTCACATTTACGTTGATAACATTACATAACTCAAATTATCTTAATTCTAATATTTATTATATTAAATCCATTGCCATTACTTAAATAATCAATGGAGAAAAGTAGCATCATCATATTTGGTACCAGAGCCAAACATAGATTACAACAAGTACAACAAAAATGTTTGATTAATATTGGATAATTAAAAAAATCATTCATGATGAAAATGATAAACAAGGATTGATTATTAAATTCCTTCTATCACAACTACCTTTCATAATAGTAGAGGCCATCCCACCTTGCCTAGCCATAATCCTTATACTATTGTAGAATATGTGAATGGGAAAAACAATAGATATAAAAATATAATAAAAATACTTATATCTCATTATAGATTCACATATGATCTATACTTCTAATACATAAATTTATTCTTATACTTTTCTCTTACTTATTTCATTCTATATCTTATCAATTTATATCATTGTACATTTCTCTATAATTTAGAATATAAATTTTATTGTGCATTAATACATAACTCAAATGACATATCTCTAAGATGTGTTGGTCCTAAGGAGATGCCTTTGAAGGCATGAATTGTGTGATATTCTCTATAACATATTTTGAAATTATCAGACTTCAAGTGAAGTTCCTTCATGGATTCATTTGATCCTTTCACCAAGTTATTTGTATCTATCACCCTATTGAAACATATTCTATTGCCATCTTCTTGATTCGAGTCTAGTTTTCCCTGCTACCCTATCTTATTATAAAGCATTCAAATCGATACATAGGTTGTTAAGATCTAAGTAAATGACATGGAATCTGAATCAACAACAACAATTACCTATGATATTTCTATGCCCTTAAAATAAAATCCATTTTGTGCATATCTATCAATCGTTGCATTGCAAAATGTCACATCTTTTTGAAACATTGCTTAAAAATTTTATGGGCTATTTTTATACGTTTTAAATTCATAAGGTGTTTTGTCTAATAGTTCCTTACCATTGCTTCCATATTTTAGATACATTTGTTTAACAAATCAATTTCATGCTATCATTGTATTCCATGGAGTCAATTTTATTTGAGGCATATAGTTGGTTGCTTTATGTACCCCATTTATTCTTCCACATCATGAAATGTGTATCTTCCACCTTATCATTTCTAACTATGATATATAACATACATATGATCTTCATTATGCACCAATAGATGCCCAAATCTACTTGATGAATCTATTATGTGAATTCCTACAAATCCTTTTATGATGTTTGTAGAGGCACAATTTTTGGTGTATCATATTGTAAGAAGTACAAAGATTATCCCTTAGGTCTACAATTATGGTTATATAATGGATGTCGTGGCAAGTGAGATACCATAAAGTTCAAGGATTCATGTACCCTTCAAAATAACTATTTCAGCATTCTAAATAATTCAAATCTTCCTTTGGTATGTATTGACAAAGATAGATTCAAGATTCACAATCATTTAGTACCTTAGATTTATGGATTTTGGGAGAGTCAACTACTTGAATCAGATACAGTTTTAGAGTAGAAAAAAATCATAGATATAGGTAGGGTTGATATAGTGTGCATTGAATCGTGTCTAAATCTATATTGACTGAATGTTTATGACTTGATATGTCGCTAGTATTTCATTCCATTTATATAAAGATATAAGTTTTCTATAACTACGACCACTATGAAATAATTTTACTAGCATGATTCTAATACCATTTTTGTGAATCAGAAAATGCACACAAGAGGAAGAAGGTGGAGGAGATGGAGCAACAATGATTCTCTCAACAACTAAAATTACTATATTAATTGTCAGAGTAATTCACTAACTTCAATATGAAATGCTTAAACTAATAGTTATCCAAAAACCTGATTCGAGATGGCATGATGCCTAATTCATTATTAGTAAATAGTTCAACTTTGAATTTCTTATTAAGGTCACTTTGCTAGCCAATTAATAAGACAATGAAATGTCACACTTTCATCAATAATTCAAAGAATCCATCTTGGCTATGATCTTCAATAATGAACACAATAAGTTTCTAATATGGATGATATGAAAGGTTGAAGAATTTCTATTGTAGACATAGGAATTATAAATATATATATATATATATATATATATATATAAATTGTAATTGACAAGTTAGGTGTGCAACATACATCTATAAGGTTTTCAGGTTTTCAATTTTCACATCATTGATTATAAAAATATAGTGAGGAGATACAACATAGTACAATGAGCATATGTCCTAGATGAGAAGCATGACTAGAATTATTAAACATAGGCCATAGGTATAGTGTTTGCATATTCTTTCAAGCATCTAATTTTAAGAAATGTTTTAAGAAAATATTCTTAATAACCATGAACAAAATCCATAAGAAAATAAATAAATGATCAATGCAATTACTTAGATTTTTAATGGTAGGAAAAAGTTCTTAGATTGGAATTTTCCATTTCAACCACCAAACTTTACTTTCATAGATAATATTTCATAAGATGTATGCCACATAGATATTCTAATATATGGTTACAAAAGCAATCAAAGATTCTAAAGTTAAGACAAATGGAAAAAAAGGTGGTTAGTCTTTGGGAGGGGGAAATGGGTTTAATGCTTGATGAAATTACTCAAGTTACGAATAACAAATATACTACTTGCATATTTTAACTAAGTGATATTTAGTCAAAGAATTTTTTTGGGTAGTTCTATTCTTAAGCACCATCCAATTCAATAGTCAAAATCTAAATAAAAATAGAACAAATATTTACCACATTAATCTTTCTTAGAAAATGACCATGTTATCTGATTAACACACTATTAGATCAAGCACTTGAATAATCTTATGCACATAATCTAAAATCAAGACAGAGTACATGTTAATTAGTATTAATTATAGTAGATGGGGAAAAAGAGTTTTCTAATTTATACATATTATAAAAAAAAAATAGTGTTATACTAAGTGAATACCTTATCTTATTAGGTATATAAAATAGTGCATTGTTGTATGTGATATTTCAAGTTGTATCTAGGAATTTAGTCCCATGTATGGTAAGAATGATCTTAAATAAAGATAAAGATGATATCATCTATTCCTAAAGAATCATATAAATATTGTCTTTAGATTTCAAAGAAATCACTTGAAATAACCTTTATGGAACTTAGGTCATTGTGTGAATGAACATATAAACTAATATTCTTGTAAGTATTTACAATAATAGTTAGTGATTTAGTATTTGTAATAGTGAAATTTGTATATTTAGAAAATAGTTTTACTATGCTTGTATGACTAGTTAAAACCAACACATTAACATGTTTAGCGTAAGTAAATTGTGAGCCCATGACCCACAGGTCCTTGGATTCATATTTTTAACTTGTTTAAAATGATATTATCTTTGGAATGAGTTGATGAGAATAGTATAATATAGCATATGAAACCAAATAGGTTCTTTTAAGGTCAAAACATGGGGACATGTCAACTTTTTTACAAGGGGAGAAACCACCTCTAAATACACATGTTCATAGTGGAAAAATGGTTATGTATAGCTATGCCACATATATGGGCTACATCAACCAAATATATTAAAAAAATTATTTTATGATGTCCATCTGAAGAGTCTATAGTTGCAACAATATTAAAAGATTTAGGGAAGGCCTTGCATTATAGTCACAAGTTAAAATTTCCAAGCCTAATCATATTTTAGTATATAATGGTGTCATAGTCAAATTGAAAAAGATTGGACTGTATTTGTAAAAGAAAACGAGAAACCTAAAAAAATAATTCTTGGGATCACTATTTTAGAACTTTCCTATGATGAACCTCCTTACACGAAGAAAGATATAAAAAAAGAATTTTTGAATGAGTCTCATCTTAGGAAACATGAGCTTTTATGTATCAAAAAGGTTAAGAAATAATAAGGGTTGGGTTAGCTATAGATATTGGGTGCATTCTAGCTAATAAGGTTATATTCTAGGTGGGTGCACTCTAGTTAAAATAAATGAAGGATTAGTTCTAGTATTTCTCTATGAAATATAATTTATTGTTGTTATATTCATGTTAAGATGCCTATTAAAGATTACCATGTTTTATTGTATTATACTTTGTTATTGGACTTGATCAACCCACTAGCTTTGTACATGTGTCTTATAAAGTATTGTATAGGAAAAAAGGATACTCGTGTAGTCTGGAATACATGATTTTTATCTTAGAATATATTTTGAGTATATAGATTATATAGTCCAATGATGAATGACTGCATAGTACAGGATATGCATGTCATTCACTAGGTAAATGTTATGTCCACACATGATAATAGTTTTGTAAACTTACTATTGAAAGTGATATAAGCATTTATATTAAAGATAATGGAGTACATGAGAGAAAATCTGATAAAGTTTAAAATATGTGATTAACATATAGAATAACATTAGTTGTTTTATTGTAAATTCTTGATATCTATGTATTTATTGTCATAATTTTGAATAGAAAAATGGTTCTCTTGAAATTACTTGTTAATTTAAAGTAAAAATAAAAGAGAGAGATATCTATAGAAGAAAAGGATGTATAGAAAAATTACGAAGAATGAATATATTCAATATTAGTTTGTTCAATTATTGATTGTGTTTTTTGAGTTGTGACGTAGATGCATCTCCTGCTACTGAGGAAAACAACTAAATTACAAGGGGAGAAATGTTATGTGACTTTTTCCCCAATTCCCCAAAAGAAAAGAAAGTTATGAAATAACCCTTTAGAATTAAAAGGGAGATAGAAAATAAAAGGATATTATAATCCTTTTGGTTAAAAGAAAGATTAATAAAGAATGTGTAAAAAAATCTTTAAAATAAGGGAGGAATAATTATTTATTTAAATAATTATTAAAAAGTAACCTTTGTGAAAGGGTATGATGGTTTGGAAACTACCCATTAAGGCTTATATAAGCATTTATGTGAGACTTGGAAAAGGATGGAAAAACATTCAAGAGGGAGAATATTCAAGGAGATAAGAGAAAAGAAAAAGAGAAATTCAAAGGGCACAAAGGAGTGAAGGTTTGGGTCTTAAATGGCATAGAAACATTTGGAGAAGGGGCACACAGTGTGTGTCCAACTCGGGGTACAATGTACACTTGGGAGTTTCTTGGATAGGGTTGTGTTTATGTTGTGAAGGCATGTTGGGTTCTATGTAAGAATCAATTTCCTCCAGGGGTGTTTTTCCATGAAAATCCTAGACCTATAACTATTCCTCTAAGTGCCAGATAGCAACCTCTTCATGATTTTTAGATAAGTATTGAAGACCATTGGTTCAACAATATTGGGAATATTGTCTATATAATTTGGTGTTAATATGATTAATCTATGTAGAGGTGTTATTTCATTTATTATGTTAATTATTTGATTCACATATTTATAGTTTACAATGATTATTCAAATTTATGTTGATAACATTACATAACTTAAATTATCTTAATTATAATATTCATCATATTAAATTTGTTGCTATTACTTAAATAATCAATGGAGAAAAGTAGCATCACATGTTCTTACACCCAAAATGGTTTAGGAGTAGAAGTTTTCTTTATCACTCCATAGGAAGATTATATTCCAAAATTGCATAAGCTAACTTTGTTAGAAATCTGAAATAGATTGAATAACCAAGATCTTCTAGAAGAGAGATTATCTATAAAATTGTAAATGAAACAACACAATTATACACCTGAGATTCCAAGAGATGTGCAAATGTCAAGATGACAAGATTGCATTACAAACTCAAAGAAAATCTATAGAATAATGATTGCATGCATCAAAGTACATGTATACCAAAGTATGCAACAATGCAAGAATATGCAAGAGAGTATGTAAATACAAGCTAGGTAGTGAGTTTATATAGAACTAAGGAGATGATGGAGGTGGAAAATCCACCCAATAGGAATTAACCATCAAAAGTGGAGATGGCCACCAAAAGTGGAAAGTGTTCCACCCTTCTGTAGTACCCCTCCATTTATGCTTATGTTTTCTACTGTTATGTTTTCACACTGTTAGACTATGATACTTGGTTTGGATATTTTGATCGCTGGTTTTGAGCGACAGTGGATTTATTCTATGACATGATAATACATTGTATGGTGATTACTGATTTTAGACATGCTTTGAGATAGTGTAGATGTTTATTTTCAGTTGATTATTGTTATGTATATGTTTTGATGGACTAACAGTTATTTATTTCGTCAGTCTGATGTGACGTGTATTGGTGTGGAGAATGGAATCGCATCACTCGCTTGCGAGTGCCCTGTGATATCCGTGATTTTCTCCGCATGGTGTGCCTGTACAATGGATTATATATATATATATATGCATGTTATTGCTTGGTTGCAGGATTGCAGGTACATGACACCGACTCCACCTGGGTACTCAGGTCTAAACATGTCAAGACTCAACGGAAATGTTGATTGGGAGGTAGTAGTTAGGTTCATCCTAGTCTAGTCTTTAATCCGGTCACTGTACACAGTCAGTTTTAGTTTTTAGTTATAGATTGTCTTGTCTCTTCCTGTTTAGATAAATTGTTTGAAAGGTAAATTTGGTTAATTTTAATGTTAGTTTATTGTGCTTTAATTTATTATTATTTAAATTAATTTTTAACTGTTGAAAATTAGTTTTAAATGTTATTTAATAAATTAATTAGTTTGTTTAGTTAAGTAAGTTGATCGTAAAGATTAAATTTATTTAATTAAATTAATTAATTAATTAAATCAATATTGATTAAATGGTGTGTGAATAGATTTATTTAAATTAAATATTATTTTTGTGGAAGTGGTGTTTTAAATTATTAAACAAAATTTGTAAATTGAAATTTCAAAAAAATAAAATAAAATAAATGCATGTAAATTTGAAAGGCAAAATTGCCGAGAAGTTGTTGAGAAGATATTTGTACTTCTCGACAAGTGTGCCAGTGCAATTATTATGTTTTGTTGAGGAATTTCTTCATGGAGGCTATTGTGGATCTGGAAAAATCACAGAGAGGGCATTCTATTCCATTTTCTCTTCACGGGAAAAAGTATGAGTGTTTGGTAAAATTTGGAATTTTTATGCTTTTGGTATTGTTGCAATTTGTGGAAGATCTCTGGTTTTTGTTTTTGGAATTGGTTCTCGGGAAGGAATTTGGAAGCTACAGGCAACAGAGGCTACAGAGGCTCTCTTCACCAGAAAGCAAAGGAAATCAAGTATTTTTCATGTAGATTTTATTTTGTGGGTTTTTGAAAGGGAATGCTTCTGAAAAGAAATTAGCTTAGTTTAAATCCCTGTATTTCTAGTACAGAAATTGTTCTCTGTATTTTGTTTTGTGAAGAATTTATAGTTTTAGAAAAACCTCTATAGCATACTCTCTGTAGAAAGTATTTGAATATTTATGAAGGGAATTATTTGTTAAAAAGAAAATTGAAAACCTCTGGGGTAGATTGGAATTGAATGAAAATATACTGTGCGTGTTTCTTTAAAAACCCTGATGAAATTTGATAATTTTCCCTATTTCCCTTGAAAACCCTGATGAAATTTGATAATTTTCCCTATTTCCCTTGAAAACCCCGTTGAACTTCTATAGAATTTTCTTAATATTTTCTGTATAAAATCCCTGTTGAAATATATATATATATTCATATTGATAAATTGAATTGTGAAAGAAACTTGTTTTTTGTTTAAAACTTATGATTATTTTATTGAATTCGCCGTACGGAATTAAAAATCCGCAGGCGAAATTCGTCATAGTTTTATTTTTATTTTTTTTAAATGTTGAGAATTGCGTTTTTCGCCGTACGGGCGAATTTTGAAAGTATTTTAAAAAAAAATACAAATAAATCTTTGTGGGTTTGGGGAGGGCCGAAACCCTCCCCCTCACCCTTATGGGTGGCGCAGCCACCACGGCTGGGCACAGCAGCCACCATGGCTGCTGGGTGCAGCCCTGGTAAGGGCCGCGGCCTCCCCACAGGGAGGTCGCGGGCTGCGCCGAGGGTTTCAAACGTTTTATTTATTTAAATTTTTCAAAACGAAATTTATATGGTATGTGATAAACGCGATTTTTATTTTAATGTTGTACTTTATATTTATATATATATTTATATATATATATATATATGTATATATGTATATGAATATATATATAGATATAATGTGGGAATAAATAAGTTCAATTGAATATATATAATTATATATATGTTATGTTAGGAAAAATAATTTTGGAATTTTTAAGATAAAATATATTTTCCTTAAATGATGTTATGTAGCATATGAAAATTATGATTAGATAGTTTTTAATGAAATGAATTATGTAGGAAAATAAAAATAAAAAAAATCATTATTAAACATGATTGGGAAAGTGTGATAAATGTAGATTTGATTATCATATTTTATGAAAGATAAAGATTATGAATTAGTTGATTGATTAATTTCATACTTCTTATACTCCAAATTATTGTCTAAATGGATTTAGTATATCCAAATGATAGACGTGAATTTGCTTTAAATGGCTTCAATTTTGTATTGGGCAAATGGGGATTATTTTTATGTGATTTCAAGTCTTCCAGTTGCAGTCTCTTCAAGGGAGTAAATTTTACTATGGTTTCATATGTTTGAACAAACTAGGGTAGTGCACTGGATTTTTGTGAACGGGATTGTGATATTCATTGTGGTATTTCTGGTAATATGTGTTGATTTCTTTGTGCACTTTGTAAACCCTAGTCAGGAAAACTTAGTATATCCTTGTTATGTTTAGGGGAGTGGCTTTTTGTAAGGGCTGACACACAAAGTGGTGTCAGGGTAACTTACAAAGAGTTAGTAAGTCAGTGATAATTAAATAACACAGTAGTTAGATTAAAACTCTTAATAAGATGATTATGCCTCACTTATCACTCTTGAGCTATTTCAGTCTTGAGTATAAGACGAGAAGGCCTAGAATGGCAAATCGGTGTCTTGTTTCTTCAAAAGACATTCGATTCCACAATGATTTGCAATGGGGCCGAGTTTCGTAAGAGGTTACCAGGGTAACCCATGTTGGGGGCCGAAACCTAGGAAGAAACACCAGGGTAACCTTTACAACGTTGTGATGACACTCCACCTAAAGTAACAGTTAACCTTGTGTATGTGGTACAATCAATTGTCTAAATCTGGAAGCAATGTAACCATTAGTTAGTTATGTACTAGTGTCTAGGGTTAGTAGATTATGTCTAGGTAACCATATTACTATCTCCTAGCATGGGGGGGTGGACCTACGGGTACCACATGGTTGGGTGGAACGTGCACCTTACTCCGTTGGGTCCCCAGTTTTGTGATTGTGGCATCAAGAGCTTCATGGATGGAGAGCTTGCACTTGGAAACTTATGTGTACATCTTCTTTGTAAATTGTAAATCATGTATTTGAAAAACATCCCTCAATTGTATATGAGGTGAACAATGTAAATGTAATTGTAATTATTATTGAACTACCTCATCAGATGGATGAGTATTGTATTATTTTATCAATTGCAATGTAAGAAACAAATTTGTACCTTATGTTATCTTGAATGAAGTTTCGAATAAAATGCAATGTTTATCTTTATATTTATGTTTTAATTAATATGTGCAATGTGAAATACTAAAGTCATCTATGGAAACTCAAAGTAGTGTAACGTCGCGTAACTTAATGAATGTATGCAACTAATTAACTTAATAAATATACTTTAAAAAAAATTATTACACCTTTATACACAATTGCAGCATTCTTTAGGTTATTAAGATGGGGCATTACACCTTCAAGGAAGGGGACACCACATCACTTATCTCCTAGTTATTAAATTATAAACTCACTTTATTATCCTAAGAAAGCTTAATAAAAGTGTAGTAAAAACCTAAGACTAAGGGAAAATAAATTAAGCCACTAGGAAATAAAAAACCTACACCAACACCCCCCTTAAGCATAGAATAGGATGATATACAAGATTATGGGTCCTGGAAAATGAAGTCATGTTAGGTACCCATGTACATATAAAATTTCCCCCAAAGAAGAAGAAACCCCATTCCACAAAAAGGAAACTTATGCCCCCCAATAATAGAGAAAGAAATGAAATGGAAGGACAAAGAATCCCCCCCAAAAGAGATCCAATGGTAGATGCCTGAAACTAAATGTAAAATATGGTCCATGATCATCAAATAATTTTCCTCCCATTAGGAAGAAACAAAACCAATTGTGTATGCAAGCCATCTCCCCAATCTTTAAATAAATATGTAGGAAGAAAAACTCGAGATGTTTGGAGTCTTTGAACTCAGCTCAAGTGTCCCCATGTTGATGCAAAAGGCTCTCACAATCAAATCAAGTGCTCTAGGCCATAGTTCTAAAAATAAAAACTTAGAATCATCTAGAGACTGATATAGAACACCATCCAAATACTTAAGTATCTCCTCTAAAGATGTCTCCTCCAAATGATGATTCAAAGTATCCAAACTCATGTCAAACTATAATGAATGATCATGTAGATAATGAAAAAGAGGGACAAAGTGTTCCCTCACAACAATTGAATAAGAATCGACTTCATCAAAGAGAAGATAAATGTAATCAATAGTGTCTCCCAAATTTGCAATATGTGTCTCCATAAAAAAGTATGAAATCCTTGTCAAGAGATCATCCACAAAGTTGAATCTAAAAGACAATGTATGTCCTACTACAAGAGGTCAATAGAAGCTTTCAAAGAAGAAACACTGAACTATAAAATAGCAATAGAAAATGCAAATACCAAAGATTTTTCCTCAAAGAGAAGACACACGTACTCAATAGTGTCATCTAGATCCAAAATGAGGGACTCTACAAACAAACAAGAAATGTCTAGTAGAAATTGGTCCCAATGGACTTAATCTAGGAGACATAAATGATCTTGTTGCAATGAATATTTAGAGGCTCTCAAAGAAGAATCTTTGGAATATGAACCTACAACAAGTGATTGAGATGGGGTATCAATGAATTTATCATACACACAATATGTGGTCACAGAAGATGGGGAAACATAAGTCTCAATATTATCCAGGATATCTTGGTTCTCCAATGAAACATCTTTTTTAGATGAAGATCCAACGTCTACATACAACTATTGAATGATGGTCCAAGCAGTGAAAGGGAACTCAGTGTGCTTTACATGATGTAGAATATCCTCAAAAATAGTAATGCATATTAGTCCATAGACCATATCATTATTGTTAAACCATTCATTCTTTTGATTATAGTCACTTGGCTCAAGAATGATTCCAAGGAGATAGGGCAGTAGATCTTGCTCAAGGCGATGATTCTTTATCCCTTATTTCCAAGACAAATAGTTCTCTGAAGTTAGCTTGATAGCAGAAGGATGTAAATAATGTTTAAGATACATGCTTAACCCCACTAAATGTAGAATTGAAAATTACTAGATAAAACAAACTCAATATATTATGTCGGAACTTACCAAGAATGGGATAGTCACTTCACTGAGGACTTCCCCGCAAACCAAATTCAAATCTACAACATAACAAGTCATCCTAATCTAAGATACCCTATGAAATAAAATTATGATGTAGACATAGATAGGAGAATGGCAAATGTTAAGGGACTTACAGAAGAACCTATATACGATGCATGTTATAGATAACCACCATGGAGATATAATAGAGGTGCTTATGTATTACAAAATAACCCATTGCATGATTACATAGGAGATAACCAATAATCCAACTATAGAGGAGGAAGAGGATAAGGTAGAAACAACCGCTTGATAAGTGATGCTACTTACTATAATTATGGAAAAATAGGCCATTATGCCACAAATTGTTGGGTAGAAAAGAAAACAAAATGTCCATTTTGTAGAGGTGGTTCTCATGATATATTCAGATGTGATAAAGCACAACAATATTATTAGAATACAACACACTCTAGAAGTGATTACTTGCAAGACCATAAAGGAGCTAGAGTAATCAAAATAATACGGCAAGGAGTTAAAATTTGTCAAAGAATGGATATCTAGTCATCAGATACATCAAATAAAGACTATTCCAAAGAAGAACAATAATTGCATATTAAAAAAAGAAAAATAAAGTTATAGTGTTGACTAGACAAGGAACAAATATCAATAAGAATAGACAAAGGGAGATTGAAGAAATCAATGAAGAATCAAAACTGAAAGAAGAATAATATGATTACTTCTATCCAAGTAAGCAACAACATGACAAGATAGTAGAGAAAGCAAAGCATCAAATCATACAACAAAAGAAGATGATATATCATGTTTTTTAGAGGAATAAATAATGATGATAAATATTTTAACCTCTTTGACCCAGCAAAAGGACCTATTAGTCAAGTTAAAAAAACTAGGAGAATATTGGAACAAACAAAAACAATAAAAGAAGACCAAAATCGGAAGAATGGTCCTCTCTTAATCACTGCACACCTTAATAATAATAAAGTCAAACATGTGATGGTAGATCTAGGGGAAAACCTAAATATTATTGATGAGGGTGAAATGTGTCCTTATTTTTACCTTTTATTTTCCCTTTACCCTTTCATTTCTATAGGATCCTTTGTTGTTCCTATCACTATTTGTTAATGAAGTAAGGATATTTAATACAATGCAAAGAAAAGATAAAAACTTGTGAATATATCAAAACCTTCACTTATTTACCGATTACCTTCATGACTATGGTAGCAGGGGATAATTAGGTGGATGGCATGTGGGAGAAAGAGGAGCATTAGTGGAATGAACACAAAACTATTTAAGAGTCATGTGTCGTTTTTGTTAAGTTCGGTCTGATTTGTTAGTTTGTTTTAAAACGATACTGAAGTTTGTAATCTATTTCTAAGTAGCTTATAAGGTTGTTGGCCGCAAGCCAAAACAACTTGAACAATCATATGCTTTTTTATTAGCATTAGCTATAAACTTAGCAGTTCATAATCTCTATAAGTATGTATGTCAAGACTTGGATTGATATCAATAATATACATCTGTAAGCTACTATTTTGATCTGAAAATATTGTGATTTAAAATATCATTTGCATGAGTATTGGTTAGCGCAGAGTAATATTTTCATTTCATCACTTGATAATCAAAGAAGGCAGGGCCCACTTCCTCGGTTATGTGGTGAATTGATGTAGTATTAGTGTGTTGTGTGGTAATAAGTCTTTACAATTTTGAATTTATTTTCAATCTTTAATTATTGTGTTAATCTAAAATCATTAAGTGTGTTAATTATTATATTGAAAATTTTTGATGTACTTTTAATCAGTGTGTTCATTGCTACAGGTGAATTCAGATTACTTTTCAATCAATATTAATCAGTGTGTTTGTTGTCTCATGTGAACTTATTTTAGCATATTATTTCAGACAGTGTTAATCGGGGTGCTTATTAATACATGTGGATTTGATTTAGCATGTTTCAATTCTAGTATTTATTTTCCTTCCATTAGTTTGGTTTCAATGAGAATTATTAATTCTATTTTACCGTTCAATTATAATCTGTATTTATTACAAATTGTTCTTGGCACAGGTTCCTATCACGAAATTGACAAGAAATCTGTAAACCAAATTTCTGAATAAAAATAGATGGTGTGTTAGTTGCATCCATCCCCACTTGGCTCACTAATTTCAACCCTTAGGTAAATTGCCGCAATATCTTTCATAAGTTCATGACTCCTAGATTGAAAATTAAGAAATAAACTAAGGAAAACTCCATGAAATTCCTGAGGATTAATCTAAACACATTTACCAATTAGATAGAATTACAAGGATATTTTTCCCTTAAAATCCATCCAAAGTTTAATCTAATCATTTTGGCATCATTGTCAGGGAAAGGTATTAAAGGCCTAAAACCATAGTAAGTTGAGATTAGGACCGGTACATCAAGAGGAAATCATATACAACTATTGACCTTTTCAAGGTTAATACTCTTGATTTGTGTTGTTATAAGTCATATAGGTGCATGAATCGTAGTAGAGATAGTAGAGGTAGATTTGTTAAAAGGGAGAAAGAAAATAGTTCACAACTTGAAAAATAAAAAATAAAAATAAAACCATCCATTAAGGGAAGTAGCTCACAACGAGAAAAATTTAAAAACAAATTACAATCATTAGTTGTGCACACTTCACCTGAGGAAGAATTAGTCAAACCATTAGCTATACACACATTGCCTAAGAAAGAGCTAGTCGAATTGGACATTCAAAAGTGTGTTATTGAGTCTACCATTGTTGAGACCCCTTCTGGTACCCATCTATAATCTTTCAAAGAATTACATAAAAAAAGTTGCAGAGTTATTCCAAGAATCTTATGAGTCTAGAGTTGGTCTGTCCCTAGGAAACCAAAATCCATTCAAAACTTTCTTCACCCCTTGGGCATCTCAAGTCATGGGTGATCTCAACAACAACAACAAAAAATGATAACAATGCAAGAGCATTATCCCACAACAACCTGGTCACTTTTGAGTTTCCAATTGTGCATCCTGAAGAGGATGCCCCTATGAAAAATATTCCCCATTCCACTTTGTTGGTTTTTTCATGGTCTTTCTGTTGAGGATCCTGATATGTTCTTATTTGAGTTTTATATGTTTTTCCACAGTTATGACTATCAGAGCGATGCAGAGAAGCTCAATTTATTCCCAACCATGTTGAAGGATGTAGCGTTATGTTGGTTCATGAACCTCAGAAACATCAGAACATGGGACGACATGAAGGAAGTATTTTTTTTTGTAAAACGAAAGAGGTTTGGGATGAGATTTTTTGCATGACACAAAAGGAAGATGAATCCATGGAAGATTACCTCAAACACTTCATGTTCATCCTACAACGTTCATGACAACTAGGAATAACTCCTAATACATTAAAATGTTATTTCTTAGGGGAATAAGAGATTATACTATGGATGCATTCAATTTAATAAGTAAAGGTAATGTCTCTAAATTGAAATTTGATGATATTTGTGACATTTGTAGGAATTACTCGAGGTCTCAACGTTCAAGGAGTATTTATTCAATTAAGCTTCCTTCTTCAGGAAATGCCACAAGTATAACAAAGTGTGAAATAGGTAATTTACTTGAAGATCTTAAAATTGATTTGTTAAATCATATTGGTAAACAAATATACACTTTGTATACTCATAGAAAGAAAGAGGAAGTTGAAAGGGATTTGGTTGTATTCTTTCCAACCTATTGTAAGAGACATAGTAGTGAGGATTTCCCTTATAGTAGGACAAATATTTCATCCTTAGAGGAAGCCATCAAAATTTCTACCTTAAGGCCTCTTCCCATAGGTGTACCTGATATTGAATATTCTGAGGAACCCATCTACTATATGGCCCCAAGGCTACCTTTTCCACCTTGAGTAATCCATCATGGGATGGCGAATGATTATTTTCCTCCTGGACCTAGCCAATCTAATTCTTTTCCAATCAACTTGGATGGTACGAGGGTTGGAAACAATCTTCTCAATACCCTCAATGAACGCAGCGGTACCAATATGCTTCACAGCCATGACAACAAGCATGAAGGCCACACGTTCCACAACCTTCACCATACCAACAACCAAATCCACCACAATCACAATTTGCACCTCCTCCCATGATTAACCCATATCAGCAGCCACAATAATTTCTTACACCCATACCATCATCGTCCACTCAACCTACCAATTCAACACAACCACCAATGCTAGCTCAGCCAAACCCAAATCCCAACAATAAAGAAACACAACTCGTGTATAATAATGAGGTGATAGGTTAATCTACTTATCCTGTTAATATTATAGAACTGGATGGAGTCCAATTAAGGTCGAGAAAGGCTATTCAAGGTCCCACCATCACTGAAATTAATGAAGAACATGAAGAGGATCCAGTAAAGAAACCTCCCTTCCTCGACCGATTTCATTCAAAACTAGTACAAAAGGAAGTCTCCCAACCTAAATTTTATTTTTTCAATGAATTACGTAATGTTAATATAAAGATCTCTTTGTTGCAAGCCATCAAGCATATCCCTGTGTATATAAAAATAGTTCAGGATTTATGTACTCAGAAGTAGAGGAAGAAGCAAGATCCGAAGACCATCCAAGTCATTGGGTAGCTAGCAGACCTCATGCTTGGGAAAATAACTATTCCTAAGTACTCACATCCAAAGAGTCTTGTCATCAAGGTATCTATTGGTAAATTCATTATTCCTAACACACTTGTTGATTTGGTTGTTGCAATTAATGTTATGACAAATGAAAAAAAGGAAATATTGTCACTAAAGGGACTTAGACCTACTCCCAAATTTCTCCAAATGGCAAACCGATCTTTGGTCAAATCGTAGGGTTGAATTGAAGATGTAGTCCTTTCTATTGATTCATGGGAATACCCAACTGACTTTATGGTTCTGCAGCCAAAGATTAAGGTGGGGGGTACCCCTTGATTTTGGGATGACCTTGGTTAGCAGCTGTAGATGCATTCATCAACTTTCAATTGGAAAACATGGTCATTTATAATTGAGATCACACAAAACAATTGAATTTATACCCACTAGCACAACCCTTGTTGGAGATGAAGGATCCAATGTGGGTTGATAGCGACTTGGATGGGTCATTACTAATCTTGAAAATTGAACAAGCTTTAGATATTGAGGAGCCTATTGAAGATAATATTATTGTTAATTTTCTTCAAAATAGATATGCATCTAATAAAATCTTTGAAAGCATGGTTCTTCATTCAGGCATAAATACTCCTTGTCCCTTTGGAAATTTTCCACTGGCAGGTAGCTCACAATTTGTTCAACACTTTGTTACATTGCATCAGTTGCTACCTCATAATTGTTTGTATAGTTCATTTTTATTCTCTAAAAATTCTAGCAATACACCATCCACTTCACAAGTAATAGCCATTAATTCACCTACACAATTAGAGACCATGGAAATTTTACCTGGTCGTACACTTAACATTAATCAACATTTAACTACTAAACAAATCTAAGATCTCATTGCCATGCTTAGAACACATAAATATGCATTTGATTAGGAATACCAAGACATGCGTGCAATTCATCCTAAAACTTACACACACCATATTTATATTGAAGAAGGTAGTTCTCCAATTAGGTAAACACAACTACGGCTTAACCCTGTCCTGCGTGAAATAGTGAAAGAGGAGTTACAAAAAAAATTAAACGTCGAGTTCATATATCCTATTTTAGATAGTCAATGGGTCTCTCCTCTAGTTGTGGTTCCTAAGAAAAATGGTAAGTGGAGAATTTTTGTTGATTATAGAGCACTTAGTAAAGCTACTAAAAAGGATTACTTTTCATTACTATTTACTAATCAAGTGTTGGACACTCTTGGAGGTAAAGAGTTCTTTTCTTTTCTGGATGGGTTCAGTAGCTACAACGAGATTCGCATAGTACTTGAGGACCAATAAAGGACTACCTTCACTTGTCCTTGGGGCACCTTTTCCTATAACATTTTGTCATTTGGTTTATGTAATGCCCCTGCCACTTTTCAAAGGATGGTTTTGAGTATTTTTGTAGATCTTGTAAATGATTTTGTTGAGGTGTATATGGATGATTTTACTATCCATGGTAGTACTTATGAAGAGGCTAAAACAAATTTAGAAAAGGTACTTAAACATTTTATAGACACTAATTTATCATTAAGCCATGAAAAGTGTCATATGCTTATGATAGAAGGGATAGTACTTGGTCATTACATTTCTTCCAAGGGTATTCAAGTTGATCCCAAAAAGATACAAATCATTCAGGACTTGCTACACCCGCTATCCAAAAGGATGTGTGTAGATTTCTAGGCCATGCATGGTATTATAGGTGGTTCATCCAAAATTTTAGTAACATTGCCTCTCCATTGTTTTCCTTGTTAGCAAAAGATATCATTTTCTCTTGGATACCAGAATGTCAAAAATCCTTCAAAACCATTAGAACAAGCTTGTAACCACACCAGTACTTAGAGGTCCAAACTGGGAACTTCCATTTCACATTCATACTAATGCCTCAGACTGTTCCATGTGAGTTGTGCTTGGACAGAAAGAAGACAACCTTTTCTACTCCATCTACTACATTAGCAAGAATTTCATAGGAGCTGAGGTAAACTATACGGTAACTGAAAAGGAGTTTCTAGTTGTTGTTTATGCAATCAATAAGTTTCATCATTATATTACCAGATATAAAGTGTTTGTTCATGTTGATCATTTTTTAATTTTATTCTTAACGAATAAACCTGTTGTAACTGGTAGAGTTATTAGGTGGTTACTTTTGCTTCAATAATTTACATTACTATACTTGACAAACCTCGTTAAGAGAATGTAGTTGCAAACTTTTTATCCAAGTTACAACAACAAGATGATGAACTCGTTCCAATAGATGATGCCTTTCCAGATGAGCATCTCTTTGCTATATCAGCAAAAAGTCCATGGTACGCTGACATTGCAAATTACCTAGTTACTTACAAGTTCCCATCTCATTTCTCTTCGAGTGAATGTTGAAAACTAATCGGACTTAGTGGTGACTACACGTGGATCAATGGATTGCTCTTTTGAACTGGTATTAACAACATCATGTGTCAGTGTCTACTTGAAGATAATGTCTTTGACATACTTCACGCTTGCCACATAGAACCTTGTAGAGGATATTTTTCTGCTTAGAGGACTACCCAGAAGGTTTTAACTGCAGGCTACTATTGGCTTACACTCCATAAGGATTGTAAGTGTTACATTCAACATTGTGATAAATGTTAGTGTATGGGTAACCCCATGCGCTTAGATGAAATTCCCCTACATACTCAGTTGTCCATTGAGCCCTTTGAAAAATGGGGGCTTGATTTTGTGGGACCAATCAACCCACTATCTTGAAACAAGGAATACATCCTTGTGTGTACAAACTATGTAACCAAGTGGGTTGAGTTCATTGCCTTGAAGCATGTAAGGGACATGAAGGTAGTTGAATTCCTCTATTATGAGATTTTTACCATATTTGGTGTTCCACGAGAGATATTCACGAATCAAGGTCCACAATTCACATATGACCTCCTTTCTACTTTGGTTCGTGAGTATGAGATTAGACACCGCAAATCTTCACCTTATCATCCTCAAGCCAATGGTCAGGTTGAAGTTTCCAACAGAGAACTTGAGAACATTCTTACTAAGATAGTTTCCCTCTGTAAATGAGATTGGGTTACACGGATTTCTAGAGTAGTATGGACCTACCGCACAATGTGGAAAACCACCACTGGTTTGACCCCTTACGAACTTGTATATGGTAAGAGAGTTGTTCTTCCTATTGATTTTTAGGTGAAAACTCTTTGTATTGCAATCCAACTGAGTATGAGCCTAATTTATGGACAAAAAGAATGGATTGTGCAACTTGATTCATTAGATGAACTTTGTCAACAAGAACTCTTCCATGTAGAGATTGTCCAAAAATAGTGTGCTCTTTGGCATGATCATTTCATTTGACAATGGTCATTTCAACCAGGTGATTAGGAACTCTTGTATGATTCCTGTTTTTTAGGATTTCAAGGGAAAGTTCCACACTCGGTGGCTCGAGCCTCATGAAATTGAATTATTTTATGACAATAGAGCAGTTAAGCTTCACACTATGGATTCCAACCGCGTGGCTCTAGTTGTCAATGGTCACCAGCTAAAGTTGTACAAGAAGCCTATTTCCAGGGAGGATTTTGTCTCAAATTTTCCAAAGGAACTCCATCTGCTTGATAGAGTTCATGTGGCCTCTTCAAGTACCTTTTAGGTACTTTTCAAAATGTATTTACTTATTTGAAACAAAAAAATCAATAAAATATCCAACAATGGAAACCTCTGAGCATTGTTGGCCAGTTAACGCTTGAAAACTAGCTTCTAGTGGGCGTTAACTGCTAAATAAACTTGGTGGTGAAAATCAGGTTTTCAACACCTCTAAGTGGTGGAAAATTGAAAACTGACATACTGCCTTATACCTTGCTCTCAGTTGGTGCACTCGGGATGGTTTTCATTTTCTAGTATTTGAGGATGACTTTTTGACATCTGGATCTTCTTTTCCACTAGTTACACCACCTTTTTGTGTGCTTCATTCTGCCTGGTTATCTCGGGACTTGGTTCCTGTCATTTTTTGGATAGTAGTCTCCTTTTCTCGGATGATGGTGGTTGGTGTTTGTCTCCTTTTGTCAGTGGTTCTTTACCTCCTTCCTAGTGTTACTGCCATCTTTCACATTTTGAGGGTTTTCCATGATTCCATCATTTCCAGATACACTTCCTCCTCTATTGATTCCATGGTCTGCCAACACATTCATGTTGCTTACTTACCTGGATGCCCTACCTCCACTATTGATTATTGATTGCACGTCATTTTACATGTGGCAGCATGGCATCTGTGGTACTCCATTTCATGTCTCTTGTACCCATCCACTTTGGTAGAAACTTTGATGATGCACTTCTTTGATATCCTATCCTCATCATCACTTTATGTTGCCTTACTCTTGGCTATGTCCCATTTTTTGTTCTACCAGTTTCTCTAGAGCAAGCTTCCATGTCAACTTCCCATACACATGGTGGTTCAGTATTGGCATATTTTAGTTTTGCTTCTCTTTGTTATTTTATTTTATGTCTTTTATTTCTTTAATAAATGGTGACATCACTTGAGGATGGGTCACATGCCAAGTTCGGGGGAGGGATCTTTCCAATCATATCCATTTCATATCCGAGAACTGTCAAATCATATCTATGCCATATTCATTTTATTTAACTTTTCTTTCAATTCATGTCCATTTGGAACGTCGTAAACATTTATTACTCAACCTCAACTATTTCATAACATTATTACCCTTCCACTATCCGTGTAAACCATAACTTGCCATAATTATCGTTGCAAACCACTATCTAAACTTAGTTACCTTCTACTTGCTTGCCATTTTTACCTCATCTATTATCTATAAACCATTTCGAACTGTTCCCAATACTCTTTTCCTTGCCAATGGCAGTTTCTGCTTTGTTACCAGGTTTCATCTGCACTATTCTAGTTTGCAAAAGCACACTATTCCGGTTTGAAAGAACCTCCTGGTAGAATAATGGCATGAGACCACCATCACCGTTTTGATCCCACATCCATGGATGAATTGAGAGCTTCGGTAGTTGTTGGGGCATATACAATCTTTAAATAGGCAGGGTGGGATGTATCTTTCAAGATACTAAGGGGGTATGATGACAAACTTGCACGAGAATTTGCAATGACATGTCATAAAAATCTAGCAAGGGTCCACAAGTTAGCTATCCCTATCACGGTGGAAGCCACAGTTGATGTCTCTAGTTTGTCGCTAACAGGGGAGGACTATTTCCCAAACTATTCAAAACTGGTGCAAGATCTTAAGTCCCTTTGTAAGAAGTTTTGTGATGAGGAGACTCTATTGAAGTAGTATCTGGGCAAGGAATGAAGTTGGCCTCACTCCCGCATCCCTAGGATGATGTAGAAAATTTTATTATTTAGTACATAACCTGTGAAGGTAGGTATGTGTATGTATATGCTAAATTTTTTTGACTCATGTTGCATCTATGATGGGGTTTTCTTATGAATGTTCCATTCTTTCTTTATTCTTCTATAACCCAAATGAGAAAAGCAATCTAGAAAGGAAGCAAGAACTCTTTAGCCCATCATGGAATCATTAAATTGTTGATTGTGATAGAATTGAAGAATTTTTCTCTTCTAAGGGATTGGGAATCATTTGTTGGAGATGATACCCTAGAAAAATCTGTTGAGGAAGACCTCCCGAACACCCTAAAAAATTTTGCTAAGGAGGGCTCTCCTAATACAAAAAATATATCTTGCTAACTCTAAAAGAGAAGAATCTATACATACAAGTTTGAATAAGGGTAGTAAAGATGAAAATTATTTTGATGAGGGCTCTGATTCGAGTTCCCCTAGTTCTTTTAAGAAAAGGGTTTTTGCAAAAAACACCAAACAAACCCCAGGGTCATGTAGTAAACAGATCAAGAATTCAAGTGCTAAACATGCAAGTGTTAAAACTATTGAAATTAATACACCAGACTTTAGGGGTAAGAGGAAACTGCATACTGGATCCACCTCAACTAATCTTTCAGAATTTTCTCATGATTAGGAAAAATCATCAGCTGTTATAATGGATAAATTGGAAAACTTCACCAACATAGCTAGTAATGTTTTGAGTCCTAAGAAATCCAATGAAGTTGGTGACTTGACAATCCTAGCTACTATTTTCTATAAAACTAAAAAGATAGAAGCATACTCTAGGGAGTTGAGGAGGAGTAAAAGGAGGAAGACACAAGAAGGGTCTATGGCCATGAAACAAATAAAATGGATCCTGAGCAAGACACCAAAATTCCTCAACAAAATTCTTTGATTTTAGAAGAAATATCAATTGCCACAGAGGGTATTCATGATGGAAACACCATTCAGGATGAGCTTGTTCCAACTGAATGAGTGGGTGATGACAACCTATAAAATTTTGTAGAACAAGGAATTGGTGAATTTGAAACTCCTCAAACTGACAATCAAGAAGCAGAACAAGAATCCAAAGAAGAGATAGAAAAGGAGGTAGAGGTAGAGTTTGAAGAAGAGCACCCTCTATTGAAAAATGATGAAATTTGTGGTTTACAAAATCTGGTAACCCAGTTAACTGAAGAGAATCGGGTTTTAAAAAAGCAGGTCCAAGATGTAGGGTCTCTTAATTCTTCACAGGCAATAGAGATAGCTCAGCTCAAGGTGGCACTTGAGCAAGAAAAAATTTCCAATGCATCTCTTATGCCCATTTATGAACATGAAGATCAGATGCATGCACTCAAACAGTTGTGGTTTAAAGAGATTTCTAGCACAATGCATAAACTTTTTGATTTGTATCCTATGTCCTTTTGCATGAGGGCATGCAAAACCCTAAGCTAGGGGGAAATGATGAGGGTGAAATGTGTCCTTATTTTTACCTTTTATTTTCCCTTTACCCTTTCATTTCGATAGGATCCTTTTTCGTTCCTATCACTATTTGTTAAAGAAGTAAGAATATTTAATAAAATGCAAAGAAAAGATAAAAACTTATAAATATATCAAAACCTTCACTTATTTATTGATTACCTTCATGACTATGGTAGCAGGGGATAATTAGGTGGATGGTGTGTAGGAGCAAGAGGAGCATCGGTAGAATGAAGAAAAAACCGTTCAAGAGACATTTGTCATTTTTGTTAAGCTTGGTCTAAGTTGTTAGTTTGTTTTAAAATGATATTGAAGTCTATAATCTATTTCTAAGTAGCTTCTAAGATTGTTGTTCATAGGCCAAAAAAACCTGAACAATTGTATGATTTTTTATTAGCATTAGCTATAATTCTAGTGGTTCATAATCTCTATAAATATGTATGTCAAGACTTGGATTGATATCAATAATATACATCTATAAGTTGTTGTTCTGATTTGAAAATATTGTTATTTAAAATACCATTTTCATGAGTATTGGTTAGCACAGAGTAAGCTTTTCATTTCATCACTTGATAATCGGAGAAGGCAGGCCCACTTCCTCGGTTACCTGGTGAATTGTTGTAGTATTAGTGTGTTGTGTGGTAATAACTCTTTACAGTATTGAATTTTTTTTCAATCTTTAATTACTGTGTTAATTTGAAATCGTTCAGTGTGTTGTTAATTATTATGTTGAAATAATTTGATGTGTTGTTAATCGGTGTGTTCGTTGCTACAGGTGCATTCAGATTACTTTTCAATCAATATTAATCAGTGTGTTTGTTGTCTCATGCGAACTTAGTTTAGCATATTATTTCAGACAGTGTTAATCAGGGTTCTTATTAATACATGTGGATTTGATTTAGCACATTTCAATTCCAGTATTTATTTGCCTTCTATTTGTTTTGTTTCAGTGAGAATTATTAATTCTATTTTACCGTTCGGTTATAATCTTTCTTTATTACAGACTGTTCCTGGCACAGGTTCCTATCATAGAATTGACAGGAAGTCTATAAACCAAATTTCTGAATAAAAATAGATGATGTGTTAGTTGCATCCATCCCCACTTGGATCACTAGTTTGAGCCCTTAGGTAAATTGCCACAATATCTTTCATAAGTTTACGACTCCCGGATTGACAATTATGGAATAAACTAAGGAAACCTCCATGAAATTCTTGAGGATTAATCTAAACACATTTTCCAACTAGATAGAATTACAAAGATAGTTTTCCCTTAAAATCCATCCTCAGTTTAATCCAATCAATTATCTCGACAACCACTTGGGAGAAGTTAGGTAGACCCAAGCTAATCAAAACACCAATGAACATCAATTTGGTAGATGAATCTGGCATGGAGACCTTAGGAACATGGAAAAATATAGAAATAAACATAAAAGGACTTAAACAAATTATTGATTTTGAGGTAGTTGAGATGAAGGAGCCATTTAGTACCTTTATAGAATTACTAGGATGAAGATGGTTTGTTAATTTTAATGAGATAGTAGACTCAAGAAAAGAAGAGATCTCTTTGGCATATGATAATAGGATAGTCCATATTCCACTAGGAGAAAGAGAAGATAAAACATATGTAGAAGAAATTGAACAAGACAGAGAGGGGAAAGATCCAAGAAATCTATATTCTATCTCAATACTACCTACTGTAGAAGAAGAGAAAGACCCCAATAGCTCTAGAGAAATTGCACTCAACAGTGATAATGATAGTACTAATAGTGAATAATTTCTAGATGTATGGATGCAAGGAGAACAAAAATTAACTTCTCAAAAGGTATATGGATTCTAGAGAGAATTTATGCTACACAAGAAACCCATCAGACATCCACAAAGTACAACAAACATAAGAAAGATACTGCAAATAGACAAAATCATCACATAAACACTAAACCATCATCCTATCGACTTATCTTAACATACAAAATCAAAGGGATCAATACAACATAAATAAGTAACCTCTGAAAAACACAAGGCTACCTAAGATATACACATAAGACTAGAAGAATAATAACACATAAAATAACCAATCATATTAACAAGATAATAATTACAACTTCACGAGTTAGGTTTTATTATCCACCAATAATGGGTAGGATTGAGTTTGAATGTCAACTTCCTTGACCTAACCCTAAAAGGATAAAATAGGGCTCAGAGAAAAGTATTAAATAACCACACTAACCTATCTCTAATAAAGTTATCACATAATGTACTATAGTCTTTTCAAACACTAAAAGTTAGAAATAACTCATTGGGAAAATAGAGCCATAGGAAAATAATGAACAAAAAAATGTAGGAAGATAAGAGAATGGTTAGACCATTTATTACACTCACCTCATAAGAAAATTATAAATACATCGTTCACTTTCTCGTTCTCACTCACTGTGCATTTTATTCTTGCTAAGCTCACACATTCATCACAAAGAAGGAAACAATTAGATTCATGGTAGCATCCAACATATTTTTTGAGGACCTAATGGATCAATTCCTAGACTCCTTGACCACCACACTAAAAAGGAGATAAAGGAGGCTACATAAAAATCATATCAAAATCTGCATGAGGAAGAAGCAAAATATAAAGCAGCCACCTCAGAGCAAGAACAATCTTCTCCTCCTACACAATTTGAGACACCCTCCTCTTCTGTAACATCTTTGCAAATACTCCAAATTCTACTTGTAGGCTCATAGGTGGATATTGGGAGCATTTCACCCCTACACAAATTCAAATTAGGGGATATCTTACACCAAACAGCAAGGGAAGAAATATTAAAGAGTCGTGTGGAGAACTCAAACTAGTTGGAGGAGATAATAAAAGGCATACAAAGAAAGTTCCCACATCTCCAAGGGGATTCATCCCAACCCTTGGCTAGCAAGATAAGAAGTTTGGTAGATGGGGTGATCAAGGACACCCAATTACAAAAGAAAACAATGAGGAAAAAACTTTGGGAGAATACTAGAAGGAAAAAATGGATGAAGAAAGGAAGAAATTTGCTACTGTACACTCTACCTTAGAGTCTTGAATCAGCACTCTAAAGAATACTTTAGGAGACCTCAATACATTGTACTAGTTTTTTCTACAATGGAAAAAAATAATACCTCTGGTTAAGGCTCAAATAGACCAAATAGAAGTCCAGGTGCTTCAAAGAGCATTGCCCAGAGGTTCTTATGCCACTCTTTTTGATGCTCTGACTCAATTTTTTTAATGAGTAGGACTAAATCTTTATTAGTCGACTCAGCTAGACCATTTCCCTGCAGGTAGTAGTTTGAAGATGTTCTTAAGAATATGCCATGATTGAGTGAAAATTGACATACCTTTGAGCCCAGGAAAGCCTTAGCTTTGTCAAAGATGATGGTATTCGATGGGCCGAACCTTGTCACTAGTTCTTCGAGAAAGTTCACAATCTCCGCCTTTGTCCCATTCTTTAGGGGTATGGCCTTCATCCATCTGGTAAAATAGTTTGTAGCAGTGAGGATCCATTTGTGTCTAGCACTGGAGGTGGGATTAATCATCCCAATAAAATCAAGACCCCATTATGCAAAGGGTTCCTCGGTAACTATTGGATTTAGGGGCATTGTTGAGTTCTTCCTTCTTCCTGTGAAGAATTGATATTCTTTGTAGGCCTCAACCAGAGAGTGTGAGTTGTTGAATAGTGTAGGCCAGAAATATCTGGCACACATAATTTTTATGGTGATGGTCTTTGTAGAGAAGTGTCCGCCTGTTGGACTATTGTGAAATATATCTAGAATTTTATTTGCTTGCTCTGTAGTGACGCACCGCATCAGAACACAATTGAAGTTCCTTTTGAAAAGGACCCCTTCAATGAGTGCATATCCACTATTCTGCAATCTATAGAATATTTTCTTCTAAGAAGGGAGGTCCATTGGGTATTTCCCAATCTGCATGAACCTCATCCAATCCACCAACCAGCACCCTTCGGACTCAGACTCATTTGTTAGAACAAGCTCGGATTGTTCCTCTTCAGCTTCCATTTCTTGATCATGTGCCAAATACTCATACATTCCTCTCCCTCAGACGGTCTTCGTGGGCCTGACCTCAATGTCATATTCCAAGATCTTAGTAATCCAATTGGCCCTTTTCTCTGTGATTTCTCCTTCCATAATGTATTCGCGCACACTGGAATGCATGACATATGCTACCACCTTGTTGCAAGATACGAGGTGTTGGAACTTCTTGAGCCCCTTAACAATGGTGAATGCTTGCCTTTCAACAAAGTTATAATTTTTTTCATAATCCTTTAAGGTCCAAGAGTGGAATGCTATCGGATGTTCTCCCCTTCCTTCTTCCTCCTTCTAGGTCAAAATAGTAGCACTGTTGGATTTGCTACTAAACACATGCATTATGAAGTCCCTTGATAGGTCTAGGTTTACTAGAATAGGAGTTGAAGAAATAGCATCCTTAACCTTTTCAAAGGCTTCTCTTGCCTCTTTTTTCCATTTGAATAATTGATCCTTCTTGAGCATCAAGGTAATAGGTCTAATTATTCCTACAAAATTATAAATGAATTTGCTCACAAAATTTACCTTCCCCAAAAAGGACTGGACTCCCTTCTTGTTGACTGGTAGGGGAAGCTCCTTGATTTCCTTTACTTGCTCCGGATCAATTGCAATTCCATCTTTGGACATCATGTGTCCCAATAGTTTTCCTTGCAGAGCTCCGAAGACACATTTTTTTGGGTTCAGGGATACCCCAAACTCCTGGCATCTTTTAAAAACCATTTATAGATGGTCAAAATGATCGTCTTTAGAGTTAGAGAATACAGTCAGATCATCTAAGTAGATTAAGATAATCTTGTTGATCAATTTTCTAAAAGCAATATCCATTGCCCGCTAGAAGGTAGCTCTCACATCTGAGAGACCAAAGGGAATTTTCTCGTAGGAAAACGTTCCCCACTTGGTAGTGAACATTGTTTTGTGTCAGTCTTCCTCTTTTACCTAGATTTGGTTGTAACCAAAGAAGTCATCCAACAGAGAAAACATTTTTGAGCTAGCCATTGTTTGCAAAATAGACTCCATGGATGGCAAGGCGTAGTGGCCCTTCATGGATGCTCTGTTTAGGTCCCAAAAATCAACACACGGGTGGATGTCTCCATTCTTTTTCAGACAAGAACCAGGTTGGACACCCATGTGTTGTGCTTGAGTGGGAAGACGATCCGGGATTGAATTAGCTTTGTCAACTCTTGTGCCATCAATGCTCCAATCTTAGGATTTACTGGTCTATGCTTCTGGCAGACAGGTTTTTCTCCTTTTGTCAGTTCTATAGTATGTTGGATGATTCCAAGATCATATCCCTTGAGGTCATCATATGACCAACCCACTACTCCTTCATATTTTTCACAAAAATAGATGAGTCTTTCTTTATCATGTTGTGGGACATCCTTTCCGACCTTGAGCTTCCTTCTATCCCCAACCTGAAGATTTGTATAGCCTCTTTTGTCTGCTACAAACTTCCTCTTGTCATTTCTTGCATCGTCATAATCGAATATGTTTTCAAGAGTGACTAGTCCTTTTGGAAGCTTGTTGGACCTTAACTGAATAATTTTTCCTTCATAGGCCTCAAAAATTTTGGTTGGAGTTGCTCAGCGAACTCTCCTGACTATTGGATGAATGAGGTGATGTTTTCATCACTTTCGAACACTTGCCATCTTTGGTCATTATCTAGGATTTTCAATTGGAAAATCACTCGCACAGAGTGTACGTTATCAATTAGGTCAGAAACAAGGTCAAATTGAGATTCGATTGACACCATGTGATCCGCGTCTATATTTTTCTCTTTGGGTATTGTCTGGATATTGAAGGCTTTGAAGCTTTCAATCAAGTCCCAGACTCTATGTATATAGGATCTCATTTGGAAATTCTCGGCTGTGGAGAGCCCTCAGACTTGATTAACTACTAGCTCGAAGTCTCTGAACACCATTATTTGTTTAACACCCATTCGTTCCACAAGACTTAGACCTTGCATGAGGCCTTCATATTCAGCTTCATTGTTTGAACAGGCAAACTGAAAGAAAAAGACTTGAGGGTCTTTTCATTGGATGGGGACATCAAACATATCTCGGCTCCTACACCAACTTTACATCTTGCTCCATCAAAATGTAGTGTCCATAGCTTTGAATCTTGACCACCCTCAGATTCCTTCATGACCTTTGGAATCATTTGATCTTCATCATAGATGACATAAGTTCCCAATCCGGTGGCATGATAATTTTTGAAAGGATCAGTGTCTATATATTCACTCAAGAGGACCTCTTCTTGATCAATCTGGTCTCTGGTCACCTTCTCATCCTCTAGTAGTTCAGTACAATACATTTCCTCCTTGGTGATAGAGGTATGAGTGGCCTCAAAGTTGATCATGGCTTCATCTACCACATGTTCCAAATGTATAGGTTTGGATACTATCTTCATTTTAGCCCCATGTTTGGTCCTGAGGATCAAGTGTGACCAGTCCAAGGAAAGATATTTGCCTATCTTGGAAGTGAATTCCTGAAATAAGCAAAGACTGAACATGGGGGGAACGTCTATGATCATGGTATCTTGTGGAACTGTATACTAGGGCAAGAGAATAGAGTTAAGGGGAGGTCCTTAATGACACCTACGATTTCAACCTTGTTCCCATCAAGCTGCATAACCCCTCTTTTTAAAGGTTCATAGCTAAGTCCTAAGACTTCAATTATCTGCTTGGGCATGACTGTGGTATTAGCACTAGAGTCAATCATAGAATTGTGCAATAACTTCTTACCGACAATAAGAGTCAAGACAATGAGAGTCAAGAAGAAGGGTTTCAGTTTAGGCTTACCTTTACTTTCAGTAGAAGCTTCGTCTCCACTATTTGTGAGGACTTTAGCTTGAGGTGGAGAATCGATGGCCTTCCCTTTGGAGGGTTACTCTACTGGCTCCTTGTTGGTATCTTTGAGTAGGGCCTTTTGTAGCAATGACTTCTACTCCAAAATGGCTAAGATATCCCAAAAAGATACATTAGTAGAGAATTTCTTCAATTGTTCCACCACATTGATTGGTGGGTGATTCAAAATATTTTGTTCCTTAGCCCTTGTTATAACTGTCACCTTTCACGGCTAAATTTTTTGTGCCATTGTGGAGGAACTAGGAGTTTGGTCAGGGACACTTTTGGGCTGTGGGACGACCGGTTCACCCATGAATCTCCTCTTAGAATGAGTATTTTAATATGAATACACTTGTGAGGCCTTGGATGTGGAGGCCTCATTTGCAAACACCGCTTCCTCTCCTTCCATCCATGAGAAGAGCGCATGGTCTAGAGCTATATTTGTCTCTTGCTCCATGGACATTCCTTGCATTTACGTGGTGAGTATCACAATTTCCATTTGTGGAGAGGCATGTACATAACCTCCTGAATCTAGTGCAACACCTTGGTTGTGTTGTTCCGCCACTCTTTGTTTGATATTGTCGTGCAGGAAATTTCAAGGCATATGCACTTCATTGCAAGGGAAGCACCAAGGATTGATGTCATCAGTGAGATTATTTTTCCCCACTGTCAACTCTCTACTCGAGCTTGGGTGAGCATTCTATAGTGGAGTAGGAACCGGCACCATTTGATTACTCATTTGAGTCTATGGATTTGTGCATGAGCCTCCTTGGAACTGATTTTGCTGATAGGAAGATCTTTCGCCTTGATAATTTTGGTAAGTTGGCTTCGAAGACATGGACTGGTTTCACTTGATGGTAGTTATTTCGCTTGAGATGCTATGCAACAACTCCTTGAAATCACTCATCTCATCTTTTGAAGAATTAGACGTAGAAGCAACACTCTGCGGCACACTCGAATACGTGTACATAGATTGGGGATGAACAACAGCGCTGGTAGAAGCTATCTCCTAGGCGGGAATCGACAACTCTACAAATATAGGCATCACAAGCTAAGGCAGAAACTTTCTGGAATAGATCAAATTATTCTCCACCTAAATAGCAACGCTCTATGCACCTGGCAAGGTGTTCCCACTAAGGCACTGGATCATCACTGAAATGTCAGTGTTTAGAGACTTCAGATAGAACATGAATGTCAAATTTGTAGGCAAATGCATTGCAGGCTAAATCCTTTGCCAAGTCGTGTGAAACCGGGCATTAAAGTTAGTCATGGCTTCCTGAGGGGCTCGCTTTATAGTCGCCAACTACTAAAATAGTGAAGACCGATCTCTATTGTTTGAAAACTACTTGTAGAAAGGATCTTTGAGCTGATCCCAAGTATCGATAGTATTGGCTCCCAAAGTGTGATACCAATCTAGTGCTCTATCTTTGAAAGAGGCTATGAGCAACCTTAGCGTGACATTTTGGTCAGTAACACCATGCACCAAACACACGTCCACCACATCTTGAAGGTGTTTGGATGGTGTTTTCGAGCCTTCCCCGGTGAATTTTGGTACAAATTTTAAAGCAGAGGTTGGGATATGAGCCCAAACGGCAGGTGCTACTAGTGCTACAAGAGTGCTTTTGACATCCCATGCCACATATTTTTTGTTAGCAATCGACAACATGCCTAGTGGAGGGATCATAATGTTCATTGGACAGGTTCTTATTCATATTGTTACTAGCAGTGGAACTTGCAGACTAGGGTTGTTCATGGTTTGGGATCTAGTAACAGGCTAATGGCTCATACACCCACTTTAGATTTAGATACATTTAAGCAGTCTCACCAAGCATACTAGAAAAAGAACTGTTGATGCCTAAAAATGTCAAGCAACAACCTTATGGGAAACTCAGTTAATGGGGGGACCAATTGTGCTAAACTAAGTGACCTCCAGGGTTTTTAAAGAAGTCGACTCCTGAATTTGTGGGTTTGGAATGGGAAAAGGAAGCAAATATATAAAATAAAGATCTAACCTAAGGCGATGTGCCAAGATGTAGGTGTGGGCACGGTAAATCTTCCTTTCAGCTGTGATTTAAGGGCCTATTCAGCAATCTGCATGTCTAAAAATAACAGATAGAATAGATGAAAAGCCTAAGAAGTTTATCAAATAACATAAAATAACTTCCATACACATTCTCTAAAAAGAAGAGTCCAAGACATGGTCTGAATCAGCAAACTTATATTGAAATTATAGAAGTTCTGCAAATAAACTACTTAGTACAATAACAACACAGTATAATGTTTTTTCAACTAGCTAAGAAATAGAAAGGCCGAACAATAATGGCATAGTTTGTGAGTCTTAATACAATAATCTAAAACAATACAAAGGCCTAGTGTCTTTCCACAATTTTTTTCTGTATTTTTTGAACTCAAACCCCTTTTTAGAAAGTTGAAGCAGTATATATAGAGAACCATCCCACCACCTGAGAGCCAGTAACAGAAAAGATTCCTTGGCACGAGCAATGATGTTTGTCGCAATGATTTCCCATGGTTGTTGCAACAGAAAAGATTTTGAATCATAGAATGTAGTCACCTTCGAACTAGATGCATCCCCCTGTGAATGATGACTATGGTCCCAGTGTGGAAGTAGCAAAATTCCCATGCAGACACATGTCGCTCACCCACAGAGTTGGTTAGGACACGTGGCGATAGGATGGGACTCGTCATTCATTCTTCCCTTCCAGTGTTGAAACTCCTCATGGAGAAGACACATGGAGGAGTCTTCATTTAGAGCGCTGACTATGGGGTCTACCAAATGATTCCCATGGAATGATGCTACGTGGCGCACGAGCGAAGCTTTGTAGAGAAGCAAAGGGGAGTAGGCTCTCAAAGGCCCACCCTACTGACATGTGGGAGCATGGCGAGGCTCAATAAAGAAGCAAGGGAAGAAATCCTTCTAAGGAGTGCACAAGGGACATGTGGAGGAAGTAGGAAAAGCTCTTCAAAAAAAAAAGGGGGGGCCCAGAGATATTCAAATATATGAGGCACGGGCTGGGACAAAGAAAAACAATATTATCAACCCAAAGGGAGCTCTAGGGATTTTTAATCCACAGGGAGCATGCATCTTAGCCCACCTCTACCATGACATGCATTAGGTGGTCTACTGATCAGCCACCAATTTATCAACAAGTGTGGCATTGCTCCATATCTCAGCATGAGAGCACTAGTAGTCACTAGACCTATTGGGGAGATAGTCTGATCAGTGGGAGACCCCTTTGTTTATCAATATGACACTTTTCTTACACATCATCTTGGAGGCCTCGATTAATGGAGGAGGATCATTGATGATATGGATGTGTTTAGATAACACCATAGCTTCATTGTGAGGCATGAGATGACGATAGCATCCATCTACCATACTATAGATAGGCCTAATGGCTTATCAGGAGGACCCCATACATCCAAGAGTGATATCTACTTGACAAGGTGAGACAACACTTCGGGGAGGTACAAGATGTATCAGCCCTAGATTACCATGCATTGTTCATGAGTACACAAAAAGAGATCATTGAGTGGGGGCCTATTCCAATGCCCCAAGTAGCAATCATAGAGTTTATTTAGTTAGAATAGGTGTAGTGGATATGGGTGGATGGGGCTAAGGACCTAGGTGTTACTAAAAATTATGATGCTTGGTGGATTCCTCAGAAACCATTGAGGTTTACTCATCCTGATGGTAAAGCAATGGGAGGTCGGAGGAGGAAGGATGTAGAGATAGGGAGAGCTGCAAATGGTGGAAGAGGGAAAAGGTGGAGATTCCAATGGCCCGATATGTAGGGCAGCAAGTGGGGGGCCCAATGATAGTCCTTAGAAGAGAGGGTGATTAGAGGGGTGGATATAGAGAAATTTCAGGGGGAGTAGGTTCTAAAAATGTCAAGCTTCATGTCGCCCTTGTTGAGAGGGACCAATCCAGGAGGGAGAGTGATGGATACAAAATAGAGAGGGATTGCCTCACCATACAGTGGCTCAAAGGATAGCTAAGTGGGATGCAGAGATAGCCTGACGTTAGTAAGCAGAGGCCCAGATTATATAGGTCACTATAGAGAGGGATACAAAGAAGACCTAGAGGTTGCAGCTAGAGGATACAACATAGGGGCTATAATTTTGATGGAAGATAATATGGAGGTTAGACCACTAGAGTGGAAGAATACATACTATTGTACCCTCTATGAGGTAGTAGTTCCAGCTAGCAGGAGACAACCTCGGTTCTCTGCAAGGAATGTAATAGGAGTCAGTGGTAGGTTAGAGGGAGGACCTATGGGTCATCCTTCCCAAGTATAGTAGTAGCCTTAATAGCTATAGGGGTCGGGGATCATGGATCCAGAGATTAGGCACCTGGGATATAGTATCCTCCAGCACAGCAGGCACCTCCTCCTCATCCTCATTCTCTTGTTCAAGAGGAGAGGGGAGTTCTATGTGACCATGTTTTGATTCTACTGGTGTATAAATACACTTTGTAGACACATTTTGATTATGTATATATATGTATTTGATGGCTCTTTATAGCCTTTTGTACACATTCATTGTATAGATTTTTTGTATCATGACATGATATGACTTTATGATATATGAGATGATACTTTTTGAGACTTATGATTGTGATTCATGTGTTTTTATGGATTCCTATGATATGATGTATATGATTTCCATATGATACAGATTTGATGATGTATAATGTGACAATGTATATTGATGTATGGATGTATGGATTATGATATTATGATGTGGTATTTATGAGGGTACCAATGATTCTTGGATGCAAGATGTATGATATGAGATTATGATATATAGATATATCATTTAATGCTATGATTATTTTTCTAGTATTTTTTTGATGTGATATATGATGACTCTACAAGATGGGTGATGTATGAGTCTACAATATATGGATATATGATGCTAATGACATTTTTTTGGTTGTAGTATGTGATGGATATTTTTTTGTATGTCATGATACTCAGATAGAATTGTTAGTATGATGATTAGGATAGATTGTTAGATGGATAGATAGAATAGAACATGATGAATGAATGATGTCGATCAAATATCAAGAAAGCTATGATTATTGGATGGATGTGATTGTTTTATTGGATATGTTATGAGATAGGATAGATTATTTTTATTTTGCTTTAGGTTATGCTAAAGAATGTAGAGAAATCCTTATTTTTCTATAGCAAGTAGACACTATGCACCAAGGTATGAAGAACCAGGGTGGTGGTGTATCTATTGCATGGACTTTGACTTTGCAAACAACATGAGTATCCTTGTTCATACCTAACATATGAAAACCTTGTTTGATCATGTGAGAGAATGAATCCTCGAAGCAAGTTAGTATTATGCACAAAAGGTATAAATAAGTTGATATGCAAAGGTTGTTGTATTGCCTAAAACTATCCCTACACACAAAAGGTGAGTATTTTCCATGGTCATATTACAATAACATCCCACAAAAATGGAAAATGAAAGCAATGGCTATGCCCCATTATGTACCCCTCTAGATGCACCAAGATATTGAAGATCAAGGTGGCTTCAAGTGAGTGATCGAATGAGACAAAAGATAAACCAAAAGAAAATACAACTAATAAAACATATCAATGCCATTATATCTCTTGCTAGAGATATTTTAATTGTTGATCCATGATTGGTTCCTATTATAGGAATGATATATCTATTAAGTAAATGATGTTGGATGTTGAATTAGATGCTTTAGACAATTGACATGTAGGTAGTTGGTGTGTTTTGATAATAATTGATGCTTACAATTTTTCATGAATATTTGTGTTTCGATGATTGCCTTATTTTCTCTTGCTTACTTTATCAAATATGGGTGCGACAATAGGTTTATTATGAATGGAAATTTTACTGCGGATGGGCAAGTTGCGATGATTTGTTTTTATCATTTTAGAATTTTTAAATATTTTTGGAATTTTGAAATATTTGAGGTTGTTTTTGGATTTTATCGATATATTTGAATGTTTTTGTTATTTTTGGAATATTTGAGGCTATTTTTGGACTATTGTATTGTTTAAATGTTTTTAAAAAAATTTAATGTTTTTGGATTTTTTTTATTTAAATATTCTTTTTTGGAATATTTGAGGCTATTTTTGGACTTTTGCATTATTTGAATGTTTTTAGATTTTGTTTTTTTAATTTTTTTGGATTTTCTATTTATTTGAATGTTTTGGGATTTTTAGGTGATGAAAAAGGATCCAATCTAACAACTAGGTTTAAGAAGATTCCCCTAGTTAGATACAAGATCACTTTATTATGGACCAAGTGAGATTACCCTAGGATGATGCTAGATGATGTGGATAGTCATAGATATCGATCGAATACCAAGCCATGATAGGGGTGTTGGTGGAGATATGCTAAATGGATGGATGAAGTGGATTATTTACACATGGTACCTATTTTCTAGGTTTTCACCAAGGTACTTTCCCAAAGTGCCACCAAAGCGGTTTTCGCTAGAGGATAATTTTTTTCTTCACTATTTTATCCTTTTTTTGGATTTACTTTTTATTTTTTATTTTTTATTTTTTGGTTTTATGAATAGGATACCTTGATAGGTTAAGCATAGAAACATTTGAGATTACTTTTGTTAATAGGATCCTACAAGGGGTCACCTTTAGGTGTTTCTAATTGATAAGCTTCAGATCTATAGATTGTGATAACAACAAATAGTCCTAACCAATTAGGTTCAAACTTTCCTTTGTTATCCTGGCCCATCTGATTCTTTTGGTTCTCTTTAAGGACTATATCTCCCACTTAGAATGTTTGGCCCTTGATTTTCTTGTTATAGCTTCAATGGAGATGATTTTGATAGGCTTAAATATGATTAAGTGCTTGAAGACATTATTCATGGACATTAATTGTAGTTCGTTCAATCTAGATACTTTATATTCTTCATCATTAATAAGGTGTTGCAATGAGACCCTCAATGATGGAAGCTCGACCTCAATAGGTAAGATGGATTTGATACCATAGACCAAGGAGTACACTATGGCACTAGTAGGTGTTCTAATACTAGTTTGCTAGGCCCATAAGATGGGATTGAGTTGTAGGTGCCAATCATGGCTAACATCATTAAAAATATTTTTTAGGATTTTTCAGGATATTTTTATTAGATGCTTCATCTTGGCCATTCCCTTAAGGATAGTTAGGTGTAGAGAAATGATGTTGGATATGGAATTAAGCACAAATATCTTGTACATACTAGTTTTAAAGGGTGTTATGTTATCTGTAATGATGGTTTGAGGGACACCATACCAGAAAATTAAGTAATTTAAGATAAACTTCAAAAAATTCTTGTTGATAATGTAGGTTAGAGGAATAGCTTCAATCCACTTTGTAAAATAATCAGTGGTGGTGATGATAAAATTATGGTCACTAGAAGATGTAGGGGAAATCTTTCTTATGAGGTCAATCCCCCATTGTCAAAAAGGCCAAGGTATAGTTATGGGTTGTAATTCTTACACTAGAGCATGAATAAGGTCACCATGTTGTTGACACTATAGACATTTCTTCACAAAATGATTTGCTTCTTTTTCTATAGTCAACCAATAGTATCTAGTTCTTAATAACTTCTTGGAAAGGGTAGGGACACTTAAGTGTGACACACAAACACCTTCATGCACCTCTTATAAGGCAACTGTAGCTTCTTCCAAGTTAAGGCATCTAAGTAGTGCACCATTGAGACTCTTCCTATAAAGGGTATTGCCAATAATGACAAAGCAGGATGATTGTCGAATAAAGGTTTTTTGAGTTTGATAGTGAGGTTGGGTGGTGTGATACCATTTTAGAGATAATGGAAGATGTCATGGTACCAAGTTGAATTGGGACCAACAATTTTGCACATAAATTCTAATTCAGGAACTTTGAATACTGGTATCAATAGTTATTTGACAAGAAACTTGCACTTGTGACTGTTATGTGGCATATCTAATAGAGACCCAATTGTCACTATAGCATCTATTGCCTTGTTATTGATCCTAGGAATTTGCTCAAATATAATGATAGTGAAGTATTCCTTGAAGTTATCTATCATCCTGTTGTACAACATCAACTTATCATCTTTCGTTTGATAGTCATTATTGACCTATCTCACTCCTAGTTGTGAATCACCATAAACATATAATTCATTGATCTACCACTATATAGCCATCCTCAACCCTGATATGAGAGCTTCATATTTAGCTATGTTATTTATACATGAAAAAGCTAGTCGATATGGCTTAAGTATGCAGTCCCTTTAAGGGGTGATAAAGAGAATTCATGCCCTCGATCCATGTTGTGTGTGAGAACCATCAAAATATATTTTCCATTAAAATGTGTTGAAGTGATCGTGAATACTTCTTCGTTGAGGAAATATAATATAAGAAGATTCTCATCCTATATCAGTGCTTCTTCTATTTGATCTATTATTACCTGTCCTTTTATTGCTTTTCTACCCATGTATTCTATGTCAAATTCACTGAGAATCATAACCCATTTAGCCATTCGGCTTGTGAGGGTTGCCTTAGATAATAGATATTTCAACGGATCCACTTTGAAATGAGCTTAACTTGATGATTGAGCATATAATGTTATAGTTTTTGGGAAGCAAAAACTACCACTAAACAAGCTCTCTCAATAGGAGTGTAGTTAATCTCATAGCCAACTAGTGTTTGGCTGATATAGTAGATCACGCTTTCTTTTCTTGAATCATCATGTCGTGCAAGAAGAGCTCCTAATACTATTGTAGTCACTGAGATGTATAGATTCAAAGGTTTTTCTGGAATTGGTGGCATCAATATAGGAACTGATGCAAGATAATCCTTCAGATGTTGAAAGGCTTGTTATCACTTTTCATACCATTTAAATGTTATATCCTTGTGGAGAAGATGCATGAATGGGTGACATTTATCTGTTGACTATGCTATGAATCTCCAAATAGATTGTAGTTTTCCCTATAGACTATGGATTTTCTTAAGAGTTTTCAATGGAGGTATATCAATGATTACTTTGAATTTGGTAGGGTCCACTTTGATTCCTCTATGAGGTACTATCTATCCCTATAGCTTTTTGGAAGTGACTCCAAAGACATATTTCTTCAGGTTGACCCTTACTTGATATTTCTCAAATCTATCAAAAAAGTGTGCTAGCACTTCAAGATGACTTTTTCTTGTCATGGATTTAGCTAAGATGTAATCGACATAGTCTTCATGATGGTGTGGAACATGTCATGAAAAATCAATGTCATAGCTCTTTGATAGGTTCCTCCTGTGCTCTTGAGACCAAACGACATAACATTCCAATAATAGGTATCTTATGGGCATTTGAATGTTATCTTGTATTAATCTTATTGTGTTATATTGATTTGATTATACCTAGAGAACCCATCCATGAAGATAACATCTCATGCCTTGTTGTGAGATCCACTACGATGTCAATATTTAGTAATAGAAATTCATCTTTAGGATATGCTTTGTTAAGGTCACTAAAATGTGTACATATTTGTATGCCCCCAATGGGTTTAGAAATTGGTAATAGATTGGAAACCCACTCAAGATAGTTAATAGGTCTAATGAAACTGACATCCAAAAAAATTTACAAATCAACCTTTACAAGTAGTGTTATCTGAGGATGCATCTTTTGTAACTTCCATTTTATTGGTTTTTCCTTAGGATAGACTATTAGATGATGAACCACTAGTGATGCGTCCAACCAAGTGAATTTTTTCTTTCATTCCCCCAAGGATATTGTAAAAACAATGTTCTTCAAGATTTAAATATGTTGCATAAAATGTTATTTGATGGTTGTCAGTTGTTCCAACATTGATTTGTTGTGCTTATTCCACAAGTACTATTATTTTTTATTGATATTTAGTAATATAGGTAGATTGAATCCTTCATCCTTGGGTACCTTAGAGAGGTTTTTTGTTGTAAGTATGTGGATATTGGTGTTGTCATTGATGTCAACAAGATTTTTTTGTCATTGATTTCAACAAGATTGTGTTGTCATTGGTGTCAACTGTATATATGGATGAACAATTGGTGTTGTCTATGCTTTGATTTATTTCATTATGTTGTCATCAGTTAAGCTACCAGTGTTAACCTTTGTTGCTACCTTGATAAGCCTTTGTCTATGGATGTAGTAGTGTTGTAGATTTTTTGGATGTGTCTCTAGTGCTTGGTTTCTAAGTGCTTATGAGAAAATCTGATAAAAAGAGGAAACAATATGTTGCAATGTTGTTTTGGGTTATAGAGAGATGTTTTGGTTTTGCTCTGAATTTTTTCTAGGTTGAAGATCTGCCTATGTGATTTAGATATGTTGATGATATGTGTTCAGAGGTGTTATATTCAAGAGATGGTATGTTGGATCGTTGTATAGTAGAATTTGTGTTCACTAGTGTGTGACTGTGTATTGCAGAGGTGTCTGGGAGAAATGTTTTTGCTCCACGTTTCTCCATAGTTATGCTTTAGGTATTGTGATTTTGAAGGTGTTTTGATGGTGCTGGTAGTTTACCTCATTCAAGAGGATTTGAGGTTTGGTGTGTTGGAAGATAATTTTTCAAGTAACAATGTATGGAAGAGTATTCTAACTATACTGGGTTTGACATTCTCCAGATGGAAGTTGTTACGAAGGATTTTATTTGATTTCAAGATGTTTGAGGAATATTCTAGATCATGTTCAAGCATGGTGTATGGTTTGCAAGTCATCTTTGGATTTGAGGAAGTGTGTAAATGGTGTTTGCATGGGTAACGACCAACCTAGTGTTTACACTACATCTGAAGGATAAATATTGTTTGTGGTAGCATGTGGTTAAGTGGCATTGTTGATTTGGGTCCCAACTAAGTGTTGATGTGGTCTACATTCACTTCTATCTACCATAGAAGTGTTTTGGCACCAACCTAATTTGAATTTGCATGTTTGAAGTGCATATTCAACCTTGGAAAGGGTTTCAAGGTTTGAGGACAGTATAAGTATGATTTGAATTGTTGAAGGAGGTGAAGATAGATGAAAGTGCAAAGTGTATGATGTGAAATTGAGAAGAGCAGTGCAAACTTTCAAGTGTTGGACTATTGGATGCAGTGATTAGAAGGTGTCTCCAATTATTCAAACAGACTGTGAAGGTGTTGGAGCTATTATGGTGGAATCTTTGTTGCATTGAGATCATGTTCTCTGTGTAACATTTCTTCTCTATCTTCTTTTTCTATTCTGGTAGTGAGCCTTCTTTGTAATCCTTTCAAGGTAGTGTGTCCCTTCTAGAAATGAGCCTCTGTAACCAGTTTTGCAATTACTTATATTGTGAGCTAATCCTCATCATGGTTTTCCCTCCTTGGGTTTTCCACATAAATTTGGTGTTCTCTTGTGTATGGTGTTAAAGTTGTTTCAATTTATGTTATTTTCTTTTCATGTTAAATCTTCATAACAGATTAAGGGTTTAATGAATGCATGTGGATCTAAATGTTAATGAGGGTTTTGATGTTTTGATAAGGTAAAACTAATTCACCCCCCCTCTTAGTTGTCTTGTTAATTCAAAATTTTCACCATCGGATAGTCCTTTATTTTTATTTTTTCCTAATCTAAAAGCACCACACTGTGGTTTTCATTGGGGGTCTATTTTTTATTTTTAAATTTTAATTTTGTGACTAAATGATTCAAGTCTCCCCCTATAGTATGCTTTTATGTTAAGTTCTATGTCAAAACCTGCTTTATGATCTCCTGAAGGTATGTCATCTCTTAGTCCCATGAATTCTACAATAGCTTCATTTTTTTCAAATAAATCTAGAATTGGAGCTTCCCAATCTATAAGTTGAGAGTAAAAAAGTTGGAGGCTATTATCTTCAGTAGGGTTTATGAATGATAGGGTTGTGATGGTGTAGATGGAGGCATTTTTGAATAGATCGGTAATAAACATAGGAGATCCATCGATGGCATCATTGTTAGGTGGATTAACCATAAACAAAATTATAACTTCCTCACTAGAGATACCCGCAATATTAGGGGTGACATTATCTTGTGAACCATACCCAAGACCTTGACATTTTTGTCACTTTACAAAAGAATAGGTTCTCTTATACCTTGTTGATGTATACCAAGACCACCGTATCTTGTACCCATGTTCTTTATCATTTGGAAACCTTTACTATTTTGATTAATAGGAAGAGGAGTTTCTTCTTTTTCATCTTGGTACAACCATTAGAAAATTATTTTTCATCTATAACCTCTTTATTGATTTCACCCCACTTAGAAAATATTGTGGGCTCAAACTTGATGATGGTAGAGGTTTTGTCAATATGTTGCAATTTTACATACATCTTTGGAGAAGACAAAATTTGTCTTACATAGAAGGATCCTTTGAGATTGTAGACACCGCAACCATTGTCTCGCACCTGAACCTTGATTTTGGGTATTGGTTTATGAGATGTAGATGACAAGGCTAGTGTAGATGGATCAATGTAGGAAGTGGAATGTGAAGCTACATAATTATTGGGAAGTTGGAGTAACTTGTGGTATTTCTCTTCCAAGTTCTTGAAATAATGAAAGGGTTCAAGATCAACATAAATGGTAACCTCGATCTCATTATATGGAAATTTTATGCATTGATGATAAGTGGATGGGACGGCCTGCATGGCATGTATCCATGGGAATTCGAAGAGAATTTTGTAGGGTAGATCAAGTTCTTGTACTTGATATGTGGTTTCAATGATCACAAGATCAACACAGATAGGTAATCTTATTGTTCCTTCCAATTCTCTTTCATTATCATCATAGGTTTTGATAGTGATACCCTTTTGTATGTCAATAACTTCTTCAGAGTATCCCAATTGTTAAACAAGTTTTAGAGTGCAAATATTTAAGCCCGCACCACCATTTATCAAAACTCTTTTGATTTTGGTGTTTATGGATGAATACTTCAATATGTAGAGTGTTGTTATAATATGTATGAGTAGCAAGATCCTTTTTGGTAAATATTAGGCGATGAGTGGAAGCAATGTTCCCTACCATGGCTTATAATTATTTTATATCTATATCAGTGAGCATGAATGATTGTAGGAGAGCTTTATCTAAGACTTCCTTATGTGCAGGTGAGATTCTAAAAAGCTCTAGGATATAAATTTGTGCAAGAGTCTTTTTGAGTTGATCAATTAGACTATAATCATTTGGGTGCACCTTAGTTATGCCTTTGGAATGTAGAGGCTCTCCTTGAATAGTAACCTTCCCTTGTCATGTGGTGACTCCACACTAAGGATTTCTACCATGAATGGTAACAATGAAAATTTGATTGTTCACATATTTAGTGTGTCCTACGATATTATTGTAGGAATGATTCACTTTATTGCATTCTCTTATCTTAATATTATCATTTCTCTTTTCATTATTGGGGATAGGATCCTTGTATATCCCTAGATCGTTATTTCTAAAAGTTCCAGGCAGTTTGTCAATATTTACTTCATCTTGGTTGATGAGATCTTGAATTAGATTTTTAAGTCTCATGCAATTAGATGTCTTAAGTCCCTTTGTTCTATGGTATTCATAATAGTCGTTTCATTATACCATGATGGTTTGAATTTTGATTCATCGTATTGTCTTAATTTTGGAAGATTTATGAGGTTTGATTGAACCAATTTATATAGGACTATTTCAATAGGTTCCTCTAAGGGAGTCTATTTTTGTTGAGTTGTGTTATTAGATCTTGGCAATTTCCCTCATGGAGGATTTGCATTTTGAATATTTTGTTGTAGATTCGGTTAGGGTTATGGTTTTTAGACAAATTTTGCATCTACGACACCATCATTTGTAACATTCTTGTTTTTATCCCATAGGCATGGTTTGTCATTAGAGCTTAAAGGTTGGTCCTTTTTGTCTTTGTAGATTTTGACTAGCCCTTTAGCGATGAGAGCCCTTTCAATTGTTAGACCCTTTTCTATGAGTTCTTCAAATGTATTGGCACATTGTATGTGTGGGTGAAAACTAATTTCTATGTTGCTATTTTGAACAAAAATGTCCACAAGTTGCTTTTTGAAATTGACCATTTAGATCTACTAGCTTTATATATCCATCTTCATAAAAAGGATGCAAAATTTTCTCCTTGTTTTTCTTTTGTGATGTATAAGTTGGTCATAGTAACTTCATGTTCAATATTGTAGGAGAAGTGAGCTACAAAATTTTCAATAAGTTCTTGGAATGTCTTGATTCTTGGGGGTAAGTGAGAGAACCATTTGATCGCTTGTCCACATAAGCTTCATAAAAAAAGGTGCATTAGATATGTGTCATTATATGAAACCTCTAAGAAAGCTACATATAATTCCCTTATATATTCACGGGGGTCACCTTGTCCTTTATATTTATCAAACTTTGGCATCTCAGAATTGTGAGGAAAAGGTGTTAGATTTATGTTCATGTCGAGCGAATAAGGACATAGGTCTCCAAGAGCATATGATTTCTTTGTGTGTCCCAATTGTATGTCATTGATTTTATAATTTAAGCTTTGTATTTTTTAAGCCAATTCATTAGGAGGGTTGTTCGGTGTTTGGTTGAGTGTAATTTATGTGTTGTGTTGGGGTATGTATGATTAGTTATATAATGGATTTTGATTTAACGAGATATTGTGAAGGTTGTTGTACATGTTGTATGATGGGTTTTTTGAGGGTTGTGATTGGAAAAAATAGTGGTTTCAAATTGTTCTTGTAATGGATCTGAATTAATTCTTAGAAATGGCTTCCTCAGTTCATCCTAAAGTGTCAATTCAGGAACGTAGGCTTTTGAATCGTGTTGTGGCAATATGCGGAAGGGCTACAATCAATAAACTAAGGTTTGATGGATGAAAACTAATGTAATCTATTTTTGAACATAAATCTGGTTTGTAGACTTCCTGTCACATATGTGATAGAAACCCGTGAAGAAATGACTCTGGAGCAAAGAGAAAATCACTAGCACACAGCAAAACAGAATCAAAAATCTCTAACAGCATGAAAACCTTTCTAGAAATAAAATAAACAAAATTAACTATGCAATAAATAGAAATAAATCCCTATAATTTATGCTATTGAATGTAGATATAATTTCAATATCAATTAACCATTCAATTAATTAATCGATTATGCAAAATGATAGGTATTAAACAAACCACTAGAGATTGAATACATTCATAGAGATTAAGTAAACTAATAAGAGTCTAATAACACAATAAACAATATGAAACAAATTGATTAATTACGAAACAACATACATTACCACATACAAAAATGAAAAGATCGCCAACAACCGAGGAAGTAGGCCCTGCCTTCACTGGCTATTTAGTGATTAGAAGCTCACAAGCACAGAAATACTCCACGCTAATTGTTATTCATTTGAATTGCAACAAAAAATCATGAACGCAGATTTAACACCAATGTATATTTTCTATCATCTATATCTTTTTAGTCTCAGTACATATATATACATATCACAAGTTGTCTATACCATAACAGTTTTGAAGATAAAAGCAAATACGAGTTTGGGTTGTTTGTGGCTTACAACCAACAACCTCGAAAGATAATAAAAAATACTTAAATTCTTTTGATAGTATCTTAAAACAGCATAACAACTCAAAACAGATTTGCTAATCTTGACACAAGCATGGCCAAGGTGACAAAATGATTCCAACCGGCCTAGTCTTCCATCCAACGACACCCTTCATGCCTTGATTTCAACCACTTAAATATTTCCTGCTACCAAAATCACAAAGATAGTTAGTAATAGTCAAAGGAATCAGTATTTTTCACTAGTTTTTACATTTCCTCATTATTCATAGAATATCTCTAGTTCATTAACGAAAAGTGACAGGAACTACACAAATACTAGGAAAACAACAAGGGTTAAAAGCAAATGAAGAGGTAAAATAGAGACACAATTTTCCCCCAACAGATTGATTTGATGTTGAGGACCATGTTGTTCTGTTTGGGTGGTTTCATATGGATTATATTGATGTTGTGGTGAGGTTTGTCATTGTGGAGTTTGGTGTTGTGGAGTTTGTTGTTGAAGAATTTGTTGTTGATGGTGTATGTATTGTTGTTATTGAGGAATTTATTATTGATGGTCAATGCATTATTGTTGTTGAGGGGTTTGTTTTTTCAAGGGGATGTGTTGTTGTGTTTGAGGTACATGTTGTTAAGGGGTTTTTTGTTGGTGGTGGATGTGTTATTGTGTTTGATGTGTTGTTGAGGGGTTTGTTATTGAAATATGTGTTGTTGATGGGTTTGTTGTTAAAATATATTCTATTGGGGTATTTTTTGTTGTGAGAGAAGTGAAATGCTATAATTTCTTGCTACATCCAATATGGGATCTTATTTTGTGGTAGTAAGCAAGGAATTTTGTGTGTTGGGAAGGTAATTTGAGATATTGGGGTTGTTAGTGGGGTTTGTTATGTTCAATGTTTGTGTAGCATTTGGGACGTTATGATGTATGTGAGGTGGAGGAGATGGTGTTATGAATGGATTGTTTGTAGAGTTCATCATGTCACTACTGAATTTGACACCATTTTCTGATAGACATTCATCGGTGGTTCGACAAATCTTTGTTGGTGTAGCGACGAAATGACGAAAACATTTTTGTCACTATTTTTTCGTCGCAAGTCCGACGACAAATTAAACGTCGGAATAACGGTGCAATTTCGTCGGTCGTCGGCATCATAAAATGGCTTGGATGTTCTTTGGAATATCGACGAAATGGGCATTGAAAGAACACCAGAAGTTTGTCGCCAGTTCGACAAAATGGGCAAGTATTTACGACAAAGCCTTCATTGCAGCTAAGCAACTTCGTCGGACCTTTTATGTGGTTCATCGGTGACGTTCATCGACATTGTGACGAAAAGGGAAAGGAGTTACGATGAAGTCTTTGTCGCAGCTAAGCAACTTTTTCAGACCTTTTATGTGGTTCATCGGTGACGTTTGTCAAAATTGTGACGAAAAGGGAAAGGAGTTACAATGAAGTCTTTGTCGTAGCTAAGCAACTTCGTCGGACCTTTTCTATGATTCTTCGGTATACTTCGTCGCAATGACGACGAAATTGACAAGGAGTTATGACGAAGTCTTTGTCACAGCTATAGCAACTTCGTCGAACGTTTTCGGTGATTCATCTGTTGCGTTCGTCAAAAATTTGACAAAACAATGTAATTTTAAAAAAAAAAAACATTCGTTGAAATGTACCATCAGTGAGAAATCAAGCAAGTCGCATCCCTTCGTATTCAACTCTCGGGAAATTATTTTATTCGCTCATTTTCCATGTTTATTTTATTATTGATGAAGAGTGGCAGGGGAAGACAATCTCTTAAGAGCTTCTCTCAAATACTCTTAGATAGACTCCTTAATACACCATACAACTAATTAGCAACTTAAGCACTATTTTAACTCCACACACCCAAATGCAATCAGGAGGCTTGGAAATGACTCAGAATCTCTTAACATGGCTAAACTAAGCCAACAAACAAGACTTCTCACTTGGGAACACTCTTTCATCTATCGCTGCCATATTAGGCCTTGTAGCCCTTATAGCCCTGTCTAATGGGACAGTCAACATAAAATCCTTCTAATGACTGAAACCAGAACCAAACTCACTAGTTTTTGACACTTGATACTATCCTCCACAAACCCTCAAAACCACAAGTTTTGACTCCAAGACAAAAGGAAACAAATGACCTATTTTCTAACGCTACAAGGAGGCCTAAAAGACACTTTTCAATCCATCATCTTTTACATATCTTTATTCACTCCTAGCGCTTCAGATAAATTTGTGTAAATGAGACAGAAATGTGAATCTTTTATGAAAAAGAAAATTCTTAAAAGGAGGGGGGAGAGAGCAAAGGGTAGAAGGCAAGAGAATGCTTGAATGTATAGCAAAGTATAACATTTTGATCATTATAACAATGAAACGAATCTTAAGTTTGAAGCATTAATATCATTTACAACATTTATGATCAAGAATGAATGTAAGTAGAGAAACTTTTGCATACCTGCAGATGGTACAAAATTTCATGGTTAAGTCGAAGCCTCCCATCAACAACAAGATCCAAATATTCGTGTATCTATCTCAATCGAGCCTCTAAACCCTTCAGAGCTGTCAATTTTTCCACTAACCTATTATGCACAAAAGTCAAATTTTAGAGTTATGTCACCACTAAAAATAGAAGAAACAGAGCTTTGAAACCAAATCCACACACAACACAATGTGGTATTCATACAAAGCCATACAAACAAACTAAACTCAGAACATTGGAATGGAAACAACTTAAAATTATGATGCAGAGCATGGATTCAGGGTATAAAGAATCATTTTTCTACCACCATAGTGAAAATTAGCACTTTCTTTCATCTTTGCATATTGGTTTGATGCTTCAAATGATGCATTTCTTATATTGAAAAGTGCATTACCTTATTGAGCTTATCTTTGTTTCGAGAATAGTTTAATATTCTCTACTTAACAGGGCCAACCACGTGATGGTGGAAGCTCATTTGGCCCCTCCCCCCCCCCTCACATCACTCTCAATTCCCCATACCCAATCATATAACATTAATCATTCATTCATCCATTAATAACATCTAACATTCATTCATTCATCCATTAATAACATATAACATTCATTCATTCCTCCATTAATAACATATAACATTCATTCATCCATTAATAACATATAACATTCATTAACATATAACATTCATTCATTAACATATAACATTCATTAATTAACATATTCACATTCATTCATTAACATATAATATTCATTCTTTCAGTTTTTACATATTATCAAAAATATGGTTGTCATGATATGATTACAATCACTTTTTTTTTGTTTCTTTTTTAAAGCTACATAAAGTTGAAGTGGAGTATCATTTTCTAAATCAATATATGTCCCCCTTTAGTTGTTCTTCCCCTCTACTGTGATCTTAATGTACACCTAGTCGTCTGCTCATGACGTGGACACCGCCAAGGGGGGTCTGCTGCAATAAGAAAGAAATGTTAAACTGATATGTTTTATTATTATTGTTACAAGTATTTCATTAATTAAAAGAACATTAGAGTGGTTCTCTTTACCTGATGGGTCCACATCATGTTCCTAAACTTTTGTTATAGACTCATGCTCAACATGTTGAACACCCTCTAAATCCTATCTGCAGTTGAAACATGAAAGGTTAACATTAATTAATACACCAATTGACAATATGTTTAAGAGAACATGAGAGTGGTACTCTTTACCTGATGGGGCCACATCATGTTCCTGATCTTCTCTAGCGATCATGCTCAACACGTTGATGACGCTCTACATGCTCTAAAGTTGAAACATGAAAGGTTACATTAATTAATACACCAATTGCAATTAAATATGTTTAAAAGAATTTTAGAGTTGTCCTCTTTACCTGATGCGGCCACATCATGTTCCTAATCTTCTCTAGCCTGATCATGCTCAACATGTTGATCACGCTCTACATGCTCTAAAGTACCGGGATGCACACCATGACCTTCATCTAGGTTGTTCCACCTCCACCATCATGCGATTATCATTGCTTGAATGTTTAAAACAAATAGGCATGTAATTACTTTATGGTGGAAATTAATATTGAATAGATTGCACAAGTATTCAATTTTAAATAAACTTTATTGAGTTTATTTACCTTGTGTCGGATGTTGTGGAATGTTGTGTTTGCCCAGCAAGACTCTTAGGCGTTCATCCACGGCTCCATAGCATCAAGGAAATCATCTTCTGTGGGAACTCTGTTGAATTCAGAGCCCTACATTTTTGCATAAGATCATGAATTTTGCTTCTATGGTGTGATAAAACCAAAATTGTTTTCAATTTATTATTTGGATACAATATTTCATTTATTGATACTTACAATTCATGTGGCTAATTTCATATAACCACCAGAGCCAAGTTTGTGTTGCCCATGTTTTTCTAGTCTTGCCTTTGTTTCCTTCGATGTGTCGACCTATGAAAAGTTTGAAATACATTAGATTATGTAAAAATAAAGAGTAATCAATATATAATTACATTGTTGATAGTATCACATACCTTCCTTGGCCTGGTGGTGTATTTCCTTTTTTCTTTTCAGCCTTCTCCTTTCCATCCGACACCAGGTCCTTCCACTCCCTCTCGAATCATGGGGGGACGCTCATACTTTTTTTCTTCTCTAAATGTGACCTATATTGGTCCCTCGCATACTTTAGATAGGTACCAGGTTTCTCAAGGACCTTGGTTTGATTGAATGTTTTATCACCGAACAACACAACTAAACGGTTAATGAGCTCATCTTTTAAATCTTGATTTTGGGCATTCCACCGTGTACGTATGGTGGGCCCGAAGAGCTCCAATGTAATATCACTTAGATGTTTATAAAAAACATCATTTCCTACAAAATGATCATCAGATCAATAGTCTAAAAAGAGCGATCAATAAGTAAATTTCAATTGGATTATATATAATAATAATTAAAACATTTTAAAGTACCTGGGACCCTCTCTATCTTTATGGGAACGAAATCCTCGGTCACCACAAGTGTGACCAAAAATGTTCCCATACTAGTAATACGGGAAGATCCTGGAAATGCTGCTAAAACATCACCAGTAATAGTGGCCTCTACATCCCCAAGTACATGTCCTGACACATGTTGTGGAATGTGTTCACTGCCAGAGGGTGAATTAACGGATGCCTGCATGGTATGTGTTGCCGATATTTCAGACGAAAATATAGGCACAGATGATGGGGTCAGATGATGTGATGTATGCATAGGAAGATCAAGATGGACACTTGTACCAACCCCTACTCCTCGGGCAGCACTTGCAGTACCCTGATCATGGCTAGGAGCATCATGAGGAGGCAAATAACCCTGTAAAAACAACACATATTTTAGTTCATGACATAAAAAAGTAAAAAATATAAAACCATGAATGAACTTATGTTATAATTAAATACCTCATGACAGCTTACTTGCAAGTTTTGTAATCTCTCAGTCAATATTTTAACCCTCTCTTTTATCTCATCTGTTTGAGGCACTATGAACATCAACTTAACCATTTCTTCATTGCATTTTTTTTGGACCTTCTTTATCGTATCGACAGGGTTTGTTGAATAAGCAATGTTATCATCACAAAATATTGAATGCACCTCACTATGGATGCTCTCCTCTACTACTGGTTCCTTTCCCCAATCAGTCGACTGCAACAAGAATATTAAAAACATTATCGAAATTAACCCAAAAAACTTATGAAAAAAACATAATAATAAAACATTTTGCTTGTATCTAATTTGTACAATTACAATGAGGTAAACCTATCAGGTAGAAGTGCCCAAGATACATCATGATCTATGCTCGTCCAGAGCCTTCTCCATACGATCAATGTCCCGTGAAAAAATTAAATATAAAAAACATTACCAAATGAAACCAATAGACTTAAAAAAACATAAGAATAAAATGGTATATTGGAGTCATTAATTGGAGGTTGGGTAAAATGGTACATAGTACGTACCACCCCCATAGTAATTGTGTTTGTAACTAAGTGATTCAAACTTTAATCGATTAGCAACTCTTCCCCTGGAGTTATTGATTTTATCACACATATGAATACACAGTTTCCCTCGCACGCCTCGAATATGCAATTGGGTTGCTTATTTGTTGACCCAGGTCGTGTACTGTTTATAAACCCTACAATATTCCCTAATGCTTTTGGCCTTCCGTCAATGTACATAGCCACTCCTTTATTTTGATCCTTATCTTTTAGTTATATATAATTTGCTGACAATGCATACCTACGCATACTTCATGTATATCGAACTAGTTGCATCCAATCTTTGTAACTGTAATAGGGTCCGACATACTCCATCAATTCAATAACTTTGTCATAACATACCTTTATTCCTTCCATGCAAAATAGGCCCAAACCATGTAATGATGATGGTTATATGCGATATATCCTCTCCTTGACACAAAAATCAGTGTTTATTGGAGGAAGTTCCTTGGGTACCCATTGTTTCCGTACATGTTTGTACCTCAAGGGCACCTCGACATCGCCTATGCTCTCATCATCATAAGAACATGACCCCCCTTCAACAAGAAAAAATTCCATTAGTTTACAGAATTTTCTTCTAATCTTTTGACGTCTAGTTGATCTCCCTCTTTTAGACATACTACATGTCTTGCTTTCCTCTTCTCTTCCTAAATTTCCCTTGCTCAAGGAAGACATATCTGACAAATACCTATTTGGTGTTACCTGCACTCATAAGGATGTTGGATGAAGTTCTTTCATGGTGATGTGATCCCAAGGTGACATTATGATTAATCTATCATTTCATTGCTAGAATTTCATAGGTTATAAGGTAATCAAGTCTTGATAGATTACAAGCTATTGTTACTACCGTCCAAATGTGTCCATCACAAATCAAATCTACTGAACATTTTAACTCCCAAAATTTTTAACAAGTGTTAAATGTGACTATGGTCCACTAGTTACACAACCAAGGCCTCAAATGTATTCTCTAATTGTAATCAAAGGAGTTTTGCTCTTCATTCAAATAAATAAACTTGAAGGGAAACACCTCCAAGTGATTTATTAGACACCTACATGACTAAAAATAGCAGAAAATTTACATTTAATTTCCATATGTCTAAGTGGTTAACGGGGAGGGAGTGTGTACTAGGCCTAGTTAAGTCATCATAAGTTTACGCTTTGGCAATAAAATTTTTTTAAGTCATATTAAATCTTCCTATGTCTAATTGCTAGGAGATTTTTGGTATGTTTTAAGGTAGGATGATTGATGAAAGAGCCCAAAGACTAGCCTTTCTCCATGGTATCCAGGTACACATAGCAGTGGTCTTCTCTTATACGTGTTATCACCTAAAATTGCACCCTGTTGAACCTGATGTTCCACACCTCAGTGTAACATGGGAAGACCTCTAAAGCTATGGGTTTCTTGTAGACAGAGGTCAACCTCCAGAGAAGGTCGGCTTCCTAACTAGTAATATCACTTAACTACTAAACTTTTTAAGGAAAAGGGAGGAGTGCATAAAAAATGAAAATTAAATCCTATGGTGATGCACCAAATTTGTTCAAACATGTACAGCTGCTTAACACACAATTTTCAATCAACTAATAAAAGTTGGTATGCACAACTCAATACTCATATATGATACGGCGTAAACATTTTATAAGAAAACTATGATACATACAATCCTAGAAGGATGATAATTTCTCCTCACAACTAAATTATTTGCATCACTAGCATAACCTATAACCTGCAATATACATATCTCCTCTGCTTGAAAGTGTTATTAATGAGATGTATTAACAAGGAATAAGAAAAACTCACATGTAAATATATCAATCATCCAACACACTCAACGAAACAGATACTGAGAAGGCATAAATTGCTTTTTTTTTATTCATCTCCAAAGGTGAAACTCTACCATACAATGTTTGTAAATGAGTTACAAAACTCAGTATTCTCCTCTAAGGACTTACAGAAGTCACAAAAGAAGAAAAATATACAAGTAAGAACTATTTTCAAAAAAGGAAAAAATGCCATATATAAGAAAACTAAAAGCGTCGCCTTCTTGTTTTAGGGTTTACAAAATATCAGTTTTTTCAGAAGGGTCAACCCTCAGATCTTTTTGGAAATAAAGCTAATGCATTCAATGTGCATCCTCTAAGTCCACGTCAGTGAAAGATCGCTCCAGGGATGGCCCTTCAGATCTTTTGCAACCATGCATTTAATGTACTATCCTCTGGCTTCCATGTCCACTCTTGAACTTCCTTGAAGAGCTGCCTTGAATGCCCTTGGAGAATTACCATTAATATCGATTTGCTTTTTTGCCAACCGACCTCACAACTGTCCCTGAGACTGATGGCTTCTTCTTTCTTTTGGCCTTCTTCCTGCTCAAGATCTTTTTGTAGGTTGAATTCCTCTGTAAATAGCTTCAAAATTTCCAATTAGATATCCACACCATTGCTCTCTGAGCTGCTCCATTTCCTTTGATCTCGTGAAAAATCCGTGTTGTTATGCTCTATTGATCTCATTCATAGGGGGGTCAAACAGTCAAATGGTGATGGTTCGCCTTTAGTTCCCTCTGATTGGTTGAAAATATGCCATGCAAGATCCCAGGTGGTCAAAGGTCATTCAGCCATAATCGCATGTTGGTGAGACACTGGTCATGTCTCCCCGATGCGATTATGCCCTATAGCAGCGATCGGCATAGCTCACCACTGTTGGCAAGAGTTCATAGCGAGTTCCCATTGGTCATATCGATATTCCTTTCTATTGGAAAATCCATCGCTATCGGCAAGACTCTCTCAGTCGGCGAGAGATTATGCCGAAGGCAAACTCTCTTGGTGAGACATCTCGGCGAGCCCAAAACATTACGCCGAGAGTTCCATTTATCGACCAGACACCATCAAGTCGGCAAGACCTTTTTCTGACCCCTTCCATTCCTCCCAAACTCAGACCATTTCGAGGAGACCACAACGGTCAGCGAGAGATCTCGCCGAGCTCCTCCTATTTCGGCGAGACCCTGCTTAGTTGGCAAGACCTCTCAGCGAGGCCATATGTTTCGGCGAGAGCTTATTTTACTTCGGGGAGACTTTTCTTGGTCACCAAGACATTACGGCAAACTCAAAACTTTCACCGAGGCTTCCCTATGTCGGTAGGACATCTCCCCGAGACCACAACCTTATACCGAAGGCACCATCCTTTCGGTGAGACATCACTCAGTCATCGGGACATTACAGCGAGGTCCTTCTTTTCTCCCCGAGACATCTCTTTTCTCGGAGACCTCATAGTGAATGTGAACCCTTCTCCCCGATCACAGCCTTGTGAATGACTGTCGGCAAGACTTTCATCTGTCAGCAGGACTTTACTCCGAAGCCACCATGTTTCGGCGAGAGCTCACATGGGTCGACAAGACCTTATGTTGAACCCTTTATCTTTTGGTGAGCTCAGAACATTTCAGGGAGACCACCAGCGGTTGGCGAGACATTACACCGAGGGCATTTGGTTTCGGTGAGACCTCGCCCTGTTAATGAGACCTTACGTCGATGACACCTCCCTTCACCGAGACTTCCATCTTCGGAAAGACCTTATGTCGAAGGCAATCCCCTTTGGCGAGACTCTACTTGTTCGCCGAGACATTACGATGAACTCCTTTCTTTCACCAAGACTTCTTCTTGTCGGCCAGACCTTTTGTCGAACTCCTTTCTTTTGGCGATGCTATCCCTATGCAACAGTTGGTGAGAGATTAGCAGTCGGGGAGACATATAAAAACCCACGATGAATAAAATGTTTGGCCGACCGGTGGATCCCGAATGAATATAAAACACTGACAGTCAGCAAGACATCTGAAAGGTCTCAGCGACTTTCTTCCTCAGGAGTTTTATGCCAAATCTGACTGAGGCAAGGCTTTCCAATAGACTTCCTTGTGAAATAGCATCAGATAAAGACCTTTCCAATGAAATCCAAACACCTGCATGCTGGGCTCAACCCTTATGGGAGCCACATTTAATCCACGTGCCAAATTTAAAACATAATTTCCCCTGATTGAGCCCATAGGTGAAAATTGGGTAACATTTTTGGCAACCTCAGCTGGATGTTTGCCTGCTAAACATGAAAACCAGTAGCCTAAACTTTTCCATTAGGCATGGAGTCATTAGGAAAACTCAGATTGGTTGATTTAAAACATTAGCTTTGTACATGGCTCAAACGCATTTGTAACTCAAGAAATAGATCGCTTAGACAATTATGAAAACAGGAAACTATCGAAATGAAACTATTTACTGTGCTGGGACAGCACTTAGGGAATGCAACAACAACTAAACTAAAGTGCAACAACACTTATTGAATGCATAAAATCTAACCTAAATCATGTACAAGGAGGAACTTATCAAACCTCAAAACAAGGCTTGAGGTGTATCCCATTGACTGGGATAGGAAGCACTTCACCTTCAGTTGTGGCCAGTTGGTAAGCATTGTGTTCTTTGCAGCATTTGATAATAAATGGGCCCGTCCACATGTTGTCAAACTTGGTGTGATGGCCCAGCCTACCCTTTAGAACATCCCATTTTAGCACAATATCTCCCACCATGAAATCTCTTGATCTAGTTTTCTTATCAAATGTTCTTTTATTCAGGGTTTGTTGATGTTCCATGTTCTTCATAGCCTTGTTTCTAGCTTCTTCTAACTCCATCAGTTGAGTGTATCTTAAGGCAAGTGGATCAGTCTGTTAAAATAGAACCAGCTGACTGGCAATGTCCAAGGCGGGCAACTCAATAGAAATAGGTAATTTTGCTTCTTTACCGTACACCAGCATGTAAGGTGACTTCCCAATCACCTTCTTAGGGGTAATTTTGTCTACCCAAAGAGCAGTCTTTAGCTTGGCATGCCAATCCCTCTGATTGTTTTGAAGTGTCCTATTGAAAATGTTAATTAGATTTTTGTTAGTGGACTCTGCAAGTCCATTGTCCTGAGGATAATAGTTGGAGCTTGTATTCAAGTAAATGTCATTCCTCAACGCCCAATCAGCAACCTTCAGACCAACAAATGCCAGGGCATTGTCAGAAATTATAGAATCTGGGACCCAAATCTGCAAACCATGTCTTCATAAAAATTCAACACTGCTGTTTCATTAGCTTCCTTCAGAGGCAAAGCTTCTATCCATCGTGTAAAGTAGTTTGTTGCTGTGATAATCCACCGATGGCCTACACTTGAGGGTGGATTAATTGCCCATATGAAGTCAATTCCCCACTTCATAAATGGCTACTCTATCTGAATTGGTTGCAATGGCAAAGCAGCAAGCTTTTCTTTTCCTGAAAACAAGGCACGTTTGGAACATCTCCTGACATATGTATGTGCATTCTTAAACAAGTCAGGCGAATAATAGCCTGCTCTCAAAATCTTATATGCTATTGTCCTTGCAGCATAGTGACCTCCAGAAGGTCCATCATGGAACTCATGTAATATCTAATCCACTTGATCATTATCGACACACCTGAGCAGTACTCCACTATGATCTTTCCTATATAAAACATCATCAATCAAGACGAAAGGAATAGACTGAAGTCGATAGTACCTCTTCTTCATTTTGTTTAGATTAGGTAGACATTCCCCGGTTCTTAAGAAATGTGACATCTCCTGCAACCAGTTGGTAGCTTCATCATCTATTGTCCCAACATTAACCAAAACTGAGTCTCGTTCATCCTCGACTGTTGAAATGTCTTCGTTAGCCAGCTGCTAGCATAAACCTTTTCCCCTCACCAATTTAGTGACCTGAATATCCACATCATACTCCATAACTCTTGTGATCCATCCAGCCTGTTTTTCATTTAGATCTTTGCTGAGTAAAAATTCTTTCACACTGGAATGTGCCACTTGAAGATGAATTTTGTTATGAGACAATAGATGTCTAAATTTCTTCAAACTTTTTACAACAGCCAGCACATGTTTTTCTACGAAGGTATACTTCTGCTCATAGTCTTCCAGACCCTTGCTGAAAAAAGCAATGGGCTGCTCCAACCCTTCTACATTTTTTTGCACCAAAATTGCAGAAATTACATCAAAACTGCCAAAAGAGTACAAGGTAAAATCCTTACTGAAATCTGGGTTAACTAATGTTGGGGTTGAAGCTAACGCCTCCTTGATCAGTTGAAAACTTTTTTTTGCTTCTTGGGTCCATTTAAACTCTGCATTCTTTTTTAGCATAGTTGTAAGGGGTTTTAACAAGGCTGCTATATCAGGGAGAAACCTCCTAACAAAATTAATACGACCAATGAAACTCTGAAGTCCTTTCTTATGCGGAGGTAAAGGCAGCTCCAAGATTGTTGCAACTCTTTTAGGATCCACAGTGATTCCCTTCCTAGATACTACATACCCAAGAAGCTTTCCTTCATGAACAGAGAAAACACATTTCTTGGGATTCAATGATATATTGAACTCTCGACAACGTTCAAAAATATGCCTCAAATGGTCGATGTGATATGTTGTCTTCTTAGAATAGACAGTGATGTCGTCAAGGTATACTAAAACAAACTTATACATTAAGTTGTTGAAGGCCATGTCCATAGCCTTTTGGAAGGTTGCTCCAGCGTTAGACAAACCAAATGGAATTTTCTTGTATGCCATTGTGCCCCACTTTGTGGTGAAGGCAGTTTTAAATTGATCTCCTTCCCTTACCAAAATCTGGTTATAACCAGAATATCCATCCAGTAAAGAAAAATGTTCAAAACCTGACACACATTGAAGAATCTGCTCCATAGACGGAAGAGGGTGCCCGTCCTTTAACGAAGCTTTGTTCAAATCTCTGAAGTCTACTCATAATCTAAGCTCTATGTCTTTCTTCCTAACGGGAACTAGATTTGCAACCCAGCTAGTATGCTTAATGGGAAAGATAATCCCACTTTCTATAAGCCTGAAAACTTCTTTCTGCATTAATGGCTCCAGTTTGGGATTAACTGGCCTCTGTTTCTGCCTTATGGGTTTGGTTGTTGGCTCCAATTCTATTGTATGTTGTGCAAGACGTGGATCAAATCCTTTCAAATCTCCATACTCGCAGGCGAATATGTCAATGAATTCTTGGAATAATTGCAGAAAAGACTGCTTTTCAGTAGCAGTGTTTATTTTTCCTATCTTGAGGCTTCTCTTAGGTGCAATTTCTAAGTCCTCATAATGATCTTGCTGAACTAGCAAATTGGCCTTGTTACTTTTAGCCTGATCATCAAAGTTGAAAATGCTTTCTAAGGTAACCAAACCCTTAGGCAACTTGTTGTTCCTTAATTGTAGTACTTGGTCTCCATACTGCTGCTTAATTCTCTCCTGGTTTGATGCCGCAAACACGTCCTCTTCAAGTAGAAACTGCAAAATCTGCTCATCACTCTCAAAGACCTGCCAGTTAACATTGTTATCGGGCACTGAAGGCCTGACAATAACCTTGATATGCTACTGACTACATTCTTTCCTTACGCTATTTGGAATGTCAAACTGAGCTCCCACAGCTGCTAATCTGTCAACATGCTGATTTTGATTTCTTAAAATTGAAATGATATTGAAAGCCTCAAAATCCTCAATGAGGTCCCAAACCCTATGCTTATACAATTTAAGAACATCATTTTTAACAGCATTCAGGCCTCTAACCTGATTTACTACCAATTCACTATCCCCATGCACCTTCAAACACTTAATTCCACGTCTCCTCGCCCATTCCAGCCCTTGAATAAGACCTTCATATTCTATTGTGTTATTAGTGCACGAAAATGCAAACCTAAAGGCAGCATAATATCTTTCAGCTCTTAGGGAAACCAATAATGCACCCCCACCAGTGCCATGCCTACTCCTTGAACCATCAAAATACATTTCCCAAACTTTGTCTTGTTGATCACAATCATTCCCTGACCTCTTAACCAAGTTAGGCATCACTACATCAGCTTCTTAAAACATGTAGTTACCCATACCAGCATCCGACACCAAGTCACTTTTATCACTAGAAGTTTGGCCTGCTGCCCACTCATCTAAAAGTATATCAGGGATATCATTGACAGCAATGCAAGGATCAGAGACAGCAGTATGCTCGTCTTGTTCAAAAATTATGCAATTGGAATTTATTACACTAGGTATATAGGGTTCTATATTGTCTTTTGCAAGTAACTCAGACTTAATGGTTACTTTAGTTCCATACCTAGTACGGAACATGTGATACCAGTCAGATGAAAGGTATCCCCCTATTTTAGCTGTAAACTCTCTTGACAAACATAACCCAAAATACGGAGGCAAATCTGCCACATAAATGTCTTAGAAAATTGAAAAATTAGGGCAAGCATGCAGATTTAAGCTAGCATCTTTGATAAGACCCACTGTATTAACAAATGAGCCATCCAGCTGGACTACTCCTTTCTCTAAAGGTTCATACTTTAAACCTAATTGATCAGCTACTTGCTTAGGCATCACATAACAGGTAGCTCCACTATCTACCATACAATTGTGCACTAAATTTTTTCCAATAATCAATGAAACATAGAATAGAGGAGGTCTCACGTTCTTACCTTGAATCGTAGATTTCCCTTTGCTACTGGGATTAGCAACTTTCCCTTGATCATCATTAGCCATTACGACCTTTTGGGAATCAGCAGCAACTTGTTTAGGATTTATATCTTCAAATAATGATTTTTTAAGTAGATCAGCCTGCCGAGGAATGGTTAGGGAGTCCCACATGGTCATATTCACATTCATCTTCTTCATACTATCCACAATGTTGTAAGGTATAGTTAAGTGTACCTTTTGATGTACTTTAGTAGTAGTCAATTCTTTATTTTTGTGAGGTTGCTCGTTGATTGGTAAGACAGTAGTTCTTTTCGGTACATTCAAAATAGGTGTGGATGATGCTTCTATAGTTGCAGGCCCCTTGTTTCTATCAGCTAATTGCTCCACCTCTAGAGCTCTTTTCTTAGCTCATGTATTGGCTGCAATTGTTGAATCAACATTCACACCACAGAACTCTTCACTTTGCCAATTTAAAAATGCAGTCTCATTAGAATGTATATCCGGTTGTTGTTCAGGTATATTAGCAGGTGCATCTGGCTATGGACTGACAACATTTTGGATCATAAATTCCTGATTAACTAACCCATTTGAGCATGAGGCTAGGTTATGCGCTCGATTACATGAATAACACCATTCATTTTCTATCACAAAGTTATTCTGGGATGGAACCATATCTTTCACTGGACTTACAGCATTAAGAGGAGTTGGATTATAAGATTGGAACGGTCTCTGATTAACATTTTTCCTCTGATAAGAACCTTGATAGGGTTGCCTATTTTGTTGATATTGATATCCCTGGTTTTGATAAGACTAATTTGTATTCTGACTTTGTTGTTGGTTCTGTTGTTGGAAATTTGGCCTTGCCCCTTGATATTGTTTCTTCATGCTGATCAACTCATTTCCCATAGTCTGTAAAATACTTTCTATCTTATGCTGACTAGACTTGATCTCTTGCAATTCACTTGATAGTCCCGCAGCTGACACTCCCTGACTCATAGTAATGGGTAATGCTAGAACAACAGGTAAAGGGGCTAAAGATGGCATTTGCAATGGCATATTTGATTGAATTTCAGGGAAATAGGGCATAGGTGGCCTAGGTGCTAACTTGCCTACTTGAATGAGGTTATTTTCTGCCTTAATAGCTATACTATAAGCCTGAGGTAAAGAAATACCCCCCATGGACTGTATCATGACTGAGATATCACTATTTAAACTTTTCAAATAGTATAAAAATGCATACTCAGCAGAAGGCCTTATCGTAGCAGGTATTTTGTTCCAAGTTTTTTGAAACCAGATATTGAAGTCTGCCATTTGTTCTTGGGGGCCTCTTTTAATGATTGTTAACTACTCTACCAAAGATAGGTGATCAGATTTTTCCTCAAAAAATTTGGTAAATTCATCACCAAGCTCATCCCATGTTCTTATAGAACCCACCGGCAAGCTTCTAAACCATTCCAACGCCTTCCTCTTGAAAGATGCAGCCAGCAATCTCATAGCTACATTTTCTTGTGTCACATGATGCACATTGCACAATGTTGCCACATCTCTAATATGTTCAAAAGGTGTTACTTGTGCTTCTCCAGTAAACTCCGGTAATGCTTTTAACGCTGCCAATGGAATGTCATCATGTTGTGCTAGATTAAGGGGACTACCCTGGTTGAATGGTATGAAAGTAAAGGCCCTTGGTGCTGCCATTGAGCTGGAATGCACTGGTATGCTTGCTGAAGTAGAACTTGAACTTGGTTGAGAAGTGTTTGTTGTAGCAGAAACATTATTTGTTGAACAATTGAAAGCCCCAAATGAGGAGGCAGAAAGTTTTGTTCTAAGAGTAGGAGATGTTGAACGCCTAACTTGAGGGTCTCTTCTTCTTCTCCTTTCGTATGAAAACAGTGCCCTGTCACTCACACCAGGTGGTGTTGACTGAACTCTAAGAGAAGGAATAGTCCTCCTGAGAGCTCTCCCTTTTCTTCTTGGAGGAGATAAATGAAAAAACTCTACAGCTTTTGAACTTCTGGTTTCTATTTTTCTCACATAAACAAGCACATTGATCCTTCCCTCCATGCAGACTCGCCAAATATGCTTAAAAATGACCTCTAAAAGGCTATTAGCTCACTGTCAACACATCAAAATAGCAAGACTTAGGAATTTTACTTCTGACTCGGTCCCACCAGGCGTGCCAAAAACTGTTATTACTTGAAATTGCACACTGTTGAACCTGAGTGTAACATGGGAAGACCTCTAAAGCTATGGGTTACTTGTAGACAGAGGTCAACCTCCAGAGAAGGTCGGCTTCCTAACTGGTAATATCACTTAACTACTAAACTTTTTAAGGAAAAGGGAGACGGAGTGCATAAAAAATGAAAATTAAATCCTATGGTGATGCACCAAATTTGTTCAAACATGTACAGCTGCTTAACACATAGTTTTCAATCAACTAATAAAAGCTGGTATGCACAACTCAATACTCATATGATACTGCATAAACATTTCATAAGAAAGCTACGATACATACAGTCCTAGAAGGATGATAATTTATCCTCACAACTAAACTATTTGCATCACTAGCATAACCTATAACCTGCAATATACATATCTCCTCTGCTTGAAAGTGTTATTAATGAGACGTATTATCAAGGAATAAGAAAAACTCACATGTAAATATATCAATCATCCAACACACTCAACGAAACAGATACTGAGAAGGCATAAATTGCTTCTTTTTTTATTGATCTCCAAAGGTGAAACTTTACCATACAATGTTTGTAAATGAGTTATAAAACTCAGTATTCTCCTCTAAGGACTTACAGAAGTCACAAAAGAAGAAAAATATACAAGTAAGAACTGTTTTCAAAAAAGGAAAAAATGCCATATATATGAAAACTAAAAGCGTCACCTTCTTGTTTTAGGGTTTACAAAATATCAATTTTTTCAGAAGGGTCGACCCTAAGATCTTTTTGGAAATAAAGCTAATTCATTTAATGTGCATCCTCCGTGTCCACGTCGGTGAAGGATCGCTCCAAGGATGGCCCTTCATATCTTTTGCAACCATGCATTTAATGTACTATCCTCTGGCCTCCGTGTCCACTCTCAAACTTCCTTGAAGAGCTGCCTTAAATGCCCCTGGAGCATTACCATTAATATCAATTTGCTTTTTTGCCAGCCAACCTCACAGCTGTCCCTGAGACTAATGGCTTCTTCTTTCTTTCAGCCTTCTTCCTGCTCAAGATCTTTCTGTAGGTTGACTTCCTCTGCAAACAGCTTCAGACTTTTCCATTAGATCTCCACACCATTGCTCTCCAAGCTGCTCCATTGCCTTTGATCTCATAAAAAATTTGTGTCGTTATGCTCTGTTGATCTTGTTCATAGGGGGAGGTCAAACAGTCAAACGGTTGATGGTTCGCCTTTAGTTCCCTCCAACTGGTTGAAAATATGCCACGCAAGATCCCAGGCGGTCAAAGGTCATTCAGCCAGAATTGCATGTCGGTGAGACACTGGCCGTGTCTCCCCGATGCGATTATGCCTTATAGCAGCGATCGGCATAGCTCACCACTGTCGACAAGATTTCATAGCGAGTTCCCATTGGTCATACCAATATTCCTTTCAATTGGAAAATCCATCGCTATCGGCAAGACTCTCTCAGCCGGCGAGAGATTATGCCGAAGGCAAACTCTCTCGGCGAGACATCTCGGCGAGCACAAAACATTACGCCGAGAGTTCCATTTATCAGCCAGACACCATCGAGTCGGCAAGACCTTTCGCTGACCACTTCCATTCCTCCCAAACTCAGACCATTTTAGGGAGACCACCAACGGTTGGCGAGAGATCTCGCCGAGCTCCTCCTGTTTTGGCGATACCATGCTTAGTCGACAAGACCTCTCAGCGAGGCCATATGTTTCAACGAGAGCTTATTTTACTTCGGGGAGACTTTGCTTGGTCACTGAGACATTACGGAAAACTCAAAACTATCACCGAGACTTCCCCGTGTCGGTAGGACATCTCCCCGAGACCACAACCTTATACCGAAGGCACCATCCTTTCGGTGAGACATCACTTAGTCGTTGGGACGTTACAACGAGGTCCTTCTTTTCTCCCCGAGACATCTCTTTTCTCTGAGACCTCATAGTGAATGTGAACCCTTCTCCCCGATCATGGCCTTGTGAATGACTGTCAGCAAGACTTTCATCTATTAGCAAGACTTTACTCTGAAGCCACCCTATTTTGGCGAGAGCTCACATGGGTCAGCAAGACCTTATGCCGAACCCTTTATCTTTCGGCGAGCTCGGAACATTTCGGGGAGACCACCAGTGGTCGGCGAGATGTTACACCAAGGGCATTTGGTTTCGGCAAGACCTCGCCATGTCGGTGAGACCTTATGCTGATGATGCCTCCCTTCGCCGAGACTTCCATCTTCGGCAAGACCTCATGCTGAAGGAAATCCCCTTCGGCCAGACTCTACTTGGTCGCCGAGACATTACGGCAAACTCCTTCCTTTCGTCGAGACTTCTTCTTGTCAACCAGACCATTCGCCAAACTCCTTTCTTTCAGTGACACTAGCCCTATGCAACGGTCGGCTAGAGATTAGCGGTTGGGGAGACATATAAAAACCCACGACAAATAAAATGTTTGGCCGACCGGTGGATCCCGAATGAATATAAAACACTACCAATCAACAAGACATCTGAAAGGTCCCATCGACTTTCTTCCTCAGGAGTTTCATGCCAAATCTGATAGAGGCAAGGCTTTCCAATAGACTTCCTTGTGAAATAGCATCAGATAAAGACCTTTCCAATGAAATCTGAACACCTGCACGTTGGGCTCAACCCTTATGGGAGCCACATTTAAATCCACGTGCTGAATTTAAAACATAATTTCCCCTAATTGAGCCCGTAGGTAAAAATTGGGTAACAATACGGTTGGACATGATTTAAAGAACTTAGCTAGGAATTATTCACTTAACCTAAGGTTTTCTCATAATGCCATCATTGGAAAAGTATGATCAAATTCTTCTATTATGAAGAATTGGTCTATGTGCCTCTAGTAATCACTATAAATGTTTGTAAGGATAAAATGACTAATTGCATCAGGTAGGAGAGAATCAACTTTGAGTTCTTCAAAGATTATATTCCTCTATTCATAATTTTTAAGGGTTGTGTGTGGAGGAGGTTATCACTACCAAGAAGGGAGGAGACCTTTCCTTGTATTCTTTTATAATTTTCATTATTCTTATTTATTTTACACTTACATTTACAAATACACATACATATGCATTTACTGTTTTCATTTATTTCTCATGTAGTTTAATAGTTTGATCGATTTCATATTATATGTGTTGAAGACTTTAGAATTTCAATTACATTAATTTATGGATATGTTGTATCTATAACACTACAAAACCATATGCTCTTTTGCATTTACACTTGCATTTAGAAATACACATTTATATACATAGATATAGATTTCTTTAATGATATGTTGCATTTATTGTTCTAGGAGAGCATCCAAGAATTGCATTTACATTTACATTTAAAAACATACATACATACATACATATATATGTGTGTGTGTGTGTGCTGTGTGTGTGTGTGTGCGGTGTGTGTGTGCAGGTGTGTGTGTATGTATATCATTTATATTCAAGTGTTCAAAAACAACCCATTAGGTCTGCACACATGGATAAAAATTCATAAAATCAGATCTCCCATACATGTTTTGTTGAAACCTAGGCTTGAACCTCTCATTTCACATGCTTTTCTTGACAAAACTATTGAGGAAAGCAGCTATACCTTCTTTATTTCTCATCCTACACCCTATTCATGCATCCTACAATTACAATAGTATCCATGGGGCCTCTTACACAAGCTACAGTAATCACAAAAAGTGTAAGAGCCCCTTTATATCATGTTTGGACTACAAAACCCGGAGTGTCAGGGTAACCTCGTGATTATGATTTGTTGGTGAGTTGTATGGACAAAATCATTAGCACCAGCTCATTCTGGAGCCTTTTGAAAGAGAAGCAAATCAAGTGGGAAGTTAAGTACAAACCTTGGTAGTGTCAAGGTGAATGAGGTGATCAATTTTGATTGGCCAACTCGATGAAGAGTACCGTAATGGGTAAATGTATATTTAACCCAGGAAGAGTGAAAAGGAGAGGCTGCCAATGGTTGACAAATCAGCTATTGCATTACAACGGCATTCCGCTTTTTTTTGGTGATAGTCTAGGCGCAGAATTCTTGAAATTTTTGTTGCTGCATCAACCATTCTCAGCAGGCACGATGAACAAGAAGATTCTTTGGGGAGATTGATGTTGTAAAAAAAAATTGGAATATCACAAGGCGGTCCAATTGGCTAGTGACACGTGTGCTTTTTGGCCTGATGCTTGTTTGCTCCTTCTTTTTCGATAAGAAGGATTTCAAGGCCAGAAGTACGGGTTAGCAAGTTAGATATTTTTGGTTGAGTCTAGATGAAGTTGCAAAGAAAATTGTAAAGTCTGATGGTTTTAGGAAAATGCAATTTAGGTTTTGAGTCATTCTGTAGTAGGTTTTGAATTCATGGGGATTTGATGTTTTATGACAGTACTGGCATTTGAATTGATATGATTAATTCAAATTCATGTCTCTCCATTGTATAAGCATATCCGAATTTTGAATAAAATGATCAAGGGTTGTTTCGTTCATCTCACTGTTGTGGTGTGTATGATTCTTTTTTAGGTTTAATTCAAGGAATTAATTAAAATGCTTGAATGGGATTGTAGGTGGATATGTTCTATATAAGCTTCTTCTTTTTTT